>VYZX01021631.1:302482-740617 GCA_013401335.1 Brachypteracias leptosomus
GGGGGGGGTTGGAGGTTTTGTGTACTTTATTGTTAATATCAATATAATTATCAAGCTCAAGGAATTGAGAAACAGAGATAGAAACATCTTTTGTAGTCTATTGTTCTGTAGGGATTACTCTTTTTTTTTTTTTTACATTGGTACTGAGTTTGGGGCACAGCTCACACTGAGGTCACATTTTCTATCACACTGAATTACCAAGTAGTGTGTCTGTGGCCAGCCAGGATATAAAAGTCTCTGTGTCATGATGTGGGTTTCTTTAGATTGGATTTGGTTTCCAGAAATTACTTACCTACATACAAAAGGAAAATGCACATTTCTGCCTTGCAGCTCATCGGCTGGGCAGTACAGAGTCAGCACCCTGGGAACCCTGAGCCTACTATTTAAGAGCAAAAATTAGGTCAGAGAACACAGAACTCAGCATTTATATACTTCAAATACCTTGGGCTGAAAATTGACAGTCATGGAAACTACCCATCTGCAATTTGAAAACAGAAAAAAAACCCCTATTTCTATTTATGCTGTTGTTTTCTATGGTTTATTGTACACAGGGCTGAGGTCCTGGATAAATTTAAGAGAATTTTGTATTTTACTGGCTTTGACTCTTGTATGAACCAGTTTCTTTTACAACAGCAGTTTCCTCACACTGTGGCTGCTTGACTTTGACACTGGTACAGATGCAGCAGTGTTCCCAGTAGAAACTGCCCTTCCAGTGTGGCACAAATGGCAGCGAACCTGTTGCATGACAAAGCTTGGTTCATGGGGTCTCAAACTGGAGCAAGATGCCTCCTCCAAAATCATTGAGCAATCTGAAAAACACAGACAAATCATATTGCTACTGAGACGGAGCTGCCTAGGTCCTGCTTGGCTGCCTGACACTGGCCAGTTAGCATCTAGCAAAGGACAGGCTCTGATTTTAGTGATTTTTCACCTAACTGGCTCAACAGACAGAATGGGAGCACGAAGAAGGGTCACTATCTCTGTTCCACGGACTGGGAAATGGAAGACAGTTACTCACTGGAAGTCACACAATAGATGCGTGTGTGCCAGATGCTGTAGATGCCAGAGATGGGATTCAAACCCAGATGTCCTGAGTGCCAGCTCACTGCACTAAATTCATAGTTATCCATCCTCTTAAAAATCCAAGAAGGCTTTCTGATTGATTCAGTATTTAGAAAATTTTGGCTGCCATAAAGTGATGCTTCAGAGAACCCTACAATTTACTAATGTAAAAGACTATTTTTACTACCCCATTCATCTCCTTCATGAATGAATGAATTTAGGCTTTTGTGAGGTAAGAGAATAACAATTAGAGCAACTTTTCAGAAGTGGATGTTACAGTATCTTTGAAATGACTTGTCATTAACACCTGAGAAGTCTGTGTTAGAAGAAATACTTCTGATTCCACTCTGTACTGCAGTCATTTTTTCAGGTATCCTTCATTAATATTTAATTCCTTAGTTTTCCTCCATTCTTTGATGCATTTTTTTAGCTTTCAGATTATTAAAATTGCATTGTTTTCAGATTGACAAAACCAATTCCTTATGGCAGAATAAAAGGAGCATCTCTGGTAGATATGATTGAATTGATTTACAGCAAAGAAATATCATTTAACAAGGAAGCCACTACGTAAAAAAAATGGGGGGGAATCTGTAATTCTGAAGACTGCAAGTTTTGGAGCTTAAATGAAAACGGAAGTTTATGGAGCTTTTTGGGTTACACCAAAGGCCAGCTCCCTTAAACCAAATGGAGCATTCCTAATCTGACATGTTGACAAGGACACCTCTGCTTATTCCAAAAGGGAGTTTCAAATGAATCCAGATTTATCTTATGTTCCCAACAGGGGCTGGGATGGCTCCAAGGGAAGTTATCCAGGCCAAAAATAAACAAGATACACATGAAGCAGTTTCTGCCACCAGGAAACCTTCCAGGGAATATGCAGAGAGGAGAAGGCAAGCCAGCAGAATCACAACTTAAGATGTCTCTCCTCACTATGCCCTATCTCTGTTTCTTCAGAGAATATAAATCAAAATTTCTTCCCCATAAGATCCCTTGCCCTTCTATTCACTCTACTCATCCTTGCTTCTCCAAGAAGGCAGCTTCACGTGCTGCTTCTCTCCACCACTCACCTCCCTGTCCTGTAGTTGCAGGGAAGGAGCCCCAGAGCCGCTGGGCGCTGAAGCGCTGACCCTGCTCCGCTCTCCCAGGAGTCTGTGTGCATCATTTGGATTATGTAATTCTAAAAAGCAAATTTAGCCTTTTCCAGCTGCTTTTATTATGGCAGGCACATAGTCACAGTAATTGCAAGTATCAGAACAAGCAACTTTTGCATTTATGTTTTGTCAAGCTGGGACCAACCTTTTAATTTGTCTAGAGACCCCAGGAGGGCTGTCCTGGTGGCATTCGTTATTCACTGCACCACGTCTGACCAGAGTCTGACATGGGCTTTATCATTTCCTGGAGCAGAGTCACTAAATTACATGCTGCTATAAGATATGTAACCCCATGAGGCACAGAGCAGCTCCTTAACACAACAGCTTTTGGAGAGGCATGAGCTCAAATACCACTGCAGAGAACAAAGCTTCCCTCTGTTAGATGCAATATTAGAAGTTCTACCTCATGAAACATTATAGACTCCATTTTCAAGGGAAATCCAAGGTTTTGCCCATAATAATAGCACGTTCAGGACTTTCTGACTGGTAAAAGGTCTGTCTAGCTATGTATAGACAAGCATCAGTGCACACAAATAGGAGTGTCTACAAATGCAGCTCTGGGGTTTCAGAAGTGCACGCTGTACACGTGCAGGAGGGAGACAGTTGTAAGATGTTTGGCAGTGGGTACAAGATGTTTGGGCCAGGGTATAAAATATGAGTCTCAGAAGGTTGTTTTATAGCCCGAACTGTGGATTTTGCAGCAGTCTTAGTATTCTACTAGGTGTATTTTGGAAATCTGAAATCTGTTCTAGAGATGTGTGTTGCCTTCCATCTAGTGTTCACATTTAAATTTCGTATATGAATCTCTCCTCATCAAAATTCCAGCAGTCCTGCTTGTCTGTGGATTGTGTCATTTACTATCCCTAGTGATAACTAGATAATAATGACCATATTCTTTTAGAGTTTGATACTTGAAAGAAATATGCTAACAGAATTAAATGTGAAAAATAGATTACTAGTGGCATTTGCAGCAGTGAAAACTTTTACAAAGACACAGTGTAGTATATAGAAAATTTTTGGAATACTGCACATAAAGTAGGTGATCAATGATTGTATATGTGTATTCATTACAGAGTCACATTGACTTTAGTAGCAGTTGTATGTATACAGCCAAGGAAGAACTTTTATCTCATTTGTATATATATGGATATATTTATACATCTCTCTATGAATAGATGGATGTGTGTGCATTTATGCATAAAAACACACAAGACCACAGCTGTTTGGTCTTGTCCTCTTGCTATTACATTTGACAAATCTGGTAGAGATTTGTTCTGATAATATTACGGTGTATTTGCTACATGTACCAAGGGGTTTTTTGTTTGAGTTTTTTTTGTAGGTACCAGGAAGGCAGTAGGTAGCTGGGTTTTGGGATTCAAGTAGATACAAAAATCTGAGGCTGGCCAGATCAGAATTTCAGCTTGAGAAGTGCAAAATGTACAGCTGGATCACTCCAGCAGTTCTGATGCAACGATTTAGCTTGTGTCTGACTTGCTCTCAGTCTTGGCAATAAGCTCACTGAGGCTTTGGCTCTCCTTCCAAGGAGGAAAATTTAGGCCAATGTGGACACTTCAATCTCCTAGTCCTCATAGGAACTGATAAAACTATGGGCAAGTTCCATTAAATGATACTGGAGAGGTTTGTTTTTAAAATTGTTTAGAACTAGGTCATGCACATGGGACTCAAGCTGGGTATCCCGGAGGGGAGTAAGGAACTTGTGTGCCTGAGCGAGTGAGCTACCTGCTGGGCTGGAGACGGGGTGTCACCACCCCACACACACTGTCCACAGCCCAGGGTTCACAAACTGTTGCTGGCTTTGGCCAAGCACATCAGGCCCTCCCTGGGGAGGCTGGGGGGGGCTGGTGACTCAGAGGGTGTCTGAATCATCAGGGCTTCCCCTGGGCGAGGCACAACTCTGCCCTCCAGCCTGTCCAGGCAGGGGGGATGGAAGGGGAAGGAACTAAGCTGCAGCCCCAGGAGTGATCTCCCTCCTGAAGGACCTTGTACCTGTAGAGTACAAGATGAGAAGCAGGATTGAGGTGACACATGGCATTTGTACAAGTTGTTCCTGTGCCTTTTTCTCTGTGTGTATTTGCTCTCAGGGTCTGTTTTCGGTTCACCAGGGCTACAAACTACTGCAGCTTCCCTACAAAGTCTGCAATAATGTGAAAACAGAAATAAGCAATGAGTGGCTGTTGCAAACTACACTGGCCTCCTGGCATTTTCGGCTGTTTTCCACCCACCCTTGAAAATAATCCCTGGCCCAAAATGGAGCTGTGAGCTGTACCACATGCTCCAAATGAAGTGCTAATTAAATACTTCTACTTAATGTAGACAATGTTTCTTTGAAAAGACTGTAATGTATCGCAGATGTCATGAATTCCCTTTGAGAATGATGAAGGGAACAATGTACACATTACATCCCTCTCTAGGAGGTAGAGATGTAACCTAGGTGGTTATGACTGATAAGGCCCAATGCTGAAACAGCACTTGTTAGATCCAAATTCTCACGAACGTTCCCTCACACCAAGTGACCTTGGTATCAGGAATACTGCAGGTGCTTCTATCTGGATGCACACTTTGATACATGGGACATAAATGGTGGAGCCATAGAGCTTGAGTTACTTAGAGGCTAAAAGAAAGCAGGTAAGAACTGGGAGATGTTGCAGAAAAGGACCTGAATCTGAGTGAAGGCCCCAACCATGCTAGAGGAGCTGGCAAGTGGTTTCTGGCTCAGGCTATCCCAGTGCAGGACAGAGCTCCACAGCAAAGGAACTGAAAGACTTTGGTTTAGCACATGCACTAAAGTCCTTTCTGACAACAGAAAAAAGGCTGAAAATCCCGGTCCAGTGTAGCTGGAAGGCTCTCCCAAAGTTATTGCCATTGAAATAATGGTCGGTCTTTTGGTTTCAGGTCAGCAGCCATCAAGCTCAGAGTGAGCCAGATCACCCAGTTTTTGGGATATGCTTCTGCTGTTAATGGACCATATGTTCAAGTCCATTTCCAAGCCCAGACTTGCCCATGAGCAGCTTGCTTTCATGCAAGCTCTGGCACAGGCTCAAGTCCAGCACTAGCTCTGTCTTGAGGGAAGAATTTGAGCAAAATGGTTGTCTTTGTACAGACCCAGGCTCTCATCAGTGCAGCCTGGGTGGATTAGACAAAAGCAGGGCTGTGCACATAGGGATTCAGTTTCCCAGCATGAATCCCAAACCTGGATTGAAACTCTTTGTATGTGTATCAGATCCAAAATACCAGCACACCAATAGCCAGCCAAATGGACAGAAACCTGCGTGTCACCGAGCTTGTCCCCACGTGCCTGTGCTCATCACACACAGGCAGGCTCTGAGATCAAGTCCTCTTGCATCATCTTTTGAGGGAGGAGATTTTTCTTATCATCCACAGGACTAGAAATCCTTTCTGTGACAGTTAAACCCTTGGGTATCCAAAGGGCTACCTGTGGGACACTGGCACTTTTTGCTCAGGCTTCAGGGGATGGGTCAGAGAGAGGTCCCTGATGCGTGCAGCTGGGCAGGAGAGGGAGCTTTTGGAATATTTCAGCTGTCTGAATACACTCCCCACACAAAGCAAATAAGATGGAAAGAATAAAGTAGGAAATCCAGTTTTCATACAGTAATGGTTACTTACAGGAAAGATTTCTGACACTCCAGTGTCAGGGTGGGGGAAAGAGCCTGATTAGGCAGAGATTCCAGTTGGGAGAGGAAGGAGCACGAGCCAGGACTCCTGGCTTTTATTAGCTTGTGCTAACGAGCCTTGTTAGTAGCTTGCCTGCTGATACACCAGTTTGCCCTTCAAAATGGATGATTATCCCATCTTGTTGGGTTCAAATCACTAAGGTGTGTTAGTGGAGGTGAAATAATATTTACGCAGATAAACATTGCAATAGCGCCTCCATTTTGGAGTGTCAGTGAAGATGAATTAAATCCTACTTTAATACTGGTTATCTATAAATTTGTAAGTGCAAATTGGCGAAGGAGCTCAGCACTGAAGGGTTAACAGGTGAGGAGAAAAAAAAAAAGTCCATCTCTTTCTCTTCTCATTTTGACACATTTTGCTTTGAACTGCAGCCAGCGTGACCCAGCTCTGCCCTGGTCCAGCAGTACCTCCTCACTGCACTCAGAGCTCTTCTCCCTGGGACCAGATCTCCCCAGCAGAAATGAAACTGAGTATTCATAGATCCCCAACTGCAAATTGAGCTCCCCTCTTTTTCTTTTGAAGATTGCAGCCTTGTAAAAATCTGAAGCTGGTTTAGCAACTGTTCCCTGCAGCAGGATTGTGCTTATTGTGCAATGTTAAACCAGTTATTTTTATTAAGAGAGTGAAGCCAGCACGTTTCCTTGCTGGTGGAAGGACCACTGCAGACCATACTGTAATGAGTCGCTGCCTGCAGTGCCCAAAATCCACAGGCAAAATTGAGGCACAGGGTGCAGAGAAGGATGTCTGGTCACCTTGGCAGTGCTGTTCCTGTCACCTTCCACACGTTCTCCCTGGCCTGTCCTCACCACAGTAGCTCTTCCACACCAGGCAGTTACATCTTAGCTATTTCCATGTCCACTTTCCCTTTCTCATTCCCAAAACATGCCCTGGTGCCATTGACAGCAGCCAGTAGAAGGCATGGGCACCCTGGCACCCCAGTGATGAGACCAAACCAACCCCTGGCAGCCCCACACTTGGGGCATAGGGAGCAAATTCTTCCTTTGCAGGACATCTTGGGATGAGCTGATCTCAACCCGGACAGTTTCTAAACAAATTACTTCAAGGTGCCTGGTGGCTCTAGGTGCAGAATTAAGGGTACAGCCACTGTAATCAGTATTTTGGATAGCACAATTCATTATTCGCCTCTTGAGGACAGGAAAGAAGTTTCAAGGGGGGATTCGAGTACACAGGGGGTCAGAGTTGCTTTGGTAGCTGCAGTAGGCACCAACACGAGCCCACAGGGAGCTGTGGTTGTCCTGTGTGAAGATACTCCAGGAGATACCAATCAAAAGCAGAGAAAAACTTCATTTTCAGAGTGACACATCAATTAATTAATGCTATCTTTGTTCTTTTGGTGGGGCTGATAACAGTGATGGCTTGACAATATAGAGATAGCTTCAAATAATTTCTTTATTAAAAGAAATATGCAACATCTTACTGTGTAAAAAGTATGAAAACTGCTCCTGTAAAAGTTCATAGAATATTCACATATTTCTTTCAAGACAGTTCTGTAATGTTGTGAGTGCTTTTCAGGGTTGGATGCTCTCTTGGGAGAAAAAGAAGGTAGGAATCCAAGATGATGCAGAGGTAAGAAAAAGGGAGAAGAGAAAGCAGATGGCTAGGTGGAGAGCTTTCCTTAAAATATTACACATTGAGTATGTGAATTCAATTGCCTGCCGCTATTTATCATGGCCACATAAAATTCAAAGTACTTTGGTATTTAAATAGTTATAGATTCAGAGATGAGTCATGAAGCAGAGCTGATATTTTATCTGTGGCCATGTTGGTGAATGGTTTTCTAATACAAGAATCTTATTTCCACTCTCTCTAATGGAATTTCTGTTCTCAGATTATTTTGTTGTAGATAAATGGCTCAAAATGAATAAAACTAATTCTTCTGGGGCTATCTATTATTACAGACTTAATTATTTTCTTTTAAAAACACACTGCTACACAGTATTGCAGACATATTCCAAGTTCTAACTCTCCAGAGAGAATTAATCAAGAAAGAGAGAGTTACCTTCTGGCTCTGCTTCTGTAGGAAACTTTGAGGGGAATTTTGCTGCTGTTGGTGAGCAGGTCTCTGAGTCAAATCTCATTTTGCACATCTTTTTGCCAAGAGACAATGTGTCATTTGTGTGATAAGCACTGCAAGCGTCCTGCACAAGGGAGCGAGTGTTTGGGAGTGCAGGGGAGTGTGTCCAGTGGCATGAAATTAAAAAAAAAAAGAATTCTGTAAAGTTCAATTCTGTATGTGAAAATGGATAGGATTTTCAATTTTTCAAGTTTAATCATCTTACTATTTCTGGGCATGGCAAGCTAGAATAGGCTGAAATTTGTACAATAAATAGGATCATTCACATGAAACGTATTTTGATGTAAAATGTTCTCTCTTGCCCTGAAGACAACCAGCTACTCAAGCAGCCCCTCCACCCCTAAAATAATTTGTAATGGTCTGGTGGTAGTTTTCTCTTCCCCCAAAAGAAGAGTTAATTTTGAGAGAAGACAGATCCTTGTCCCAAGGAAAGCACTGCTGATGTTAGAGACAGAGGCTGCTTTTGGAAGATGCATGTTGAGGACTGTTAATGCTAGAGAGGGAACTGACTCATCACATCATCAATTCTGCTTCTCTGCCAGTACAGCACAAAACATCTTTTATCATTACACTCTTTCTTCGTTTCTTTTTTAAAGGAGTTTAAAACTGTTCAGTGTTCTTGTCTTCCCCTTTTCCATCCTGTTGCTCCTCTGGCTGGTGGTTACACTTTGGGGTGATGGAGCCCCATGTGCCCTGTGTAGGAGGACTCTTCCCATCCAGGCATTCTCAAGGACAAGCCAGAGGATGAATTTCTTGGCTTCTGTTCTCACTCCTAGCGCTGAGTTGCACACAGACCCCTTAGCTGTAAGAGAACTAAGCTTTCCCATCTGAGTCCTTTTTTCTTTCTGCTTGACTTAATCCCCCCTCTCTCTTTGTTGCGGAGAGCACTGTTTATCTTCACGGGGACAGCAAGAACACGCTGGCCACGTAATTGCCACGAAGGCTGCAGCGTGGGCCAGACGGTACCAGTTTGCAATGATACTTTCCTGGAGCATGCCAGCAACAAGCGGCTGCTGTGAGAGCTGGAATTGCTGCTTTTTCTTGTTCACATCTGCATTCGATTTTCAATCAAGAGTTGGTTGGTGAAAAGCCAACTAATCTACAGTGCTTAGGAAGTTTTTTGTTTGTTTTTAAGGGGCTGGTTTGAGCCAAGTTTAGTACCACAGAACTAGTTTTTAATAGATTTTTTTCCCCTGAGTTGTAAGTACTTTTGGATACAGACTATTTCAAATGGGTCTTATGGGAAAATTATTATTCACCATTATTTCTTTGTATTAGTATCTTGTGTATGACTGTTCTGAAGGGTCAAGGCCTCTCTGTGCCAGGTGCATTACAGCACACAACAAAATGGCAAATCACAGACCCAGGCCCTCACAGCATCAGGGGTGCTGCTGGCAAGATGGGTGCCTCCAGCTTTGTCCCCTGGAGCCAGGGAATCAGAAGAGTTTGACTTCTGTGAAACCTAGAAGAGGAATTTCCACAGATTTTGCATGAAACTTCTGGCATTTAGTTTGGGCTGATGTCACATCCTCTTCCATTTGCTGCTGTTGTGGCACATGAAGAATTGGTTATGTATTGAAGATACATGAAAATTCACTGTTTAATCAGAAACTTCAAAAGAACTGGAAAAGAATCCATCTGTGATTCAACCATCTTAAGCTTTAAGGAACAAAAAGAGGAAAAGGTCTTGGATCACGGAGTTTTCACTTTTTTATAGCAGTTTTTCTGTGAATTACAGAAACAGAAAGCACTGACCTGTGACTAACAGCCTGCAGAAGGACTTCTAGTGTTACTTGTTGTCCTTTATTTATCCAAAGCTCCGTTTGATACATAACACACTTCTAATAGAATTTTTTAAGCTGAACATACAGTTACTATTGAAAGGTGCTGAACTAATAACCCTCTGAAACTACAGTTTCCTCTTAATGTGGGGAACACGGGTTGGGGGCACTGAGTGGGTGAGGAAGAGAGCAAATTAATCACACTGACAAAGGAAAAACATGAAAGGTAAAAGCAACTACTAACACAACAGTGGTACTGTGAACCAATCACACATCTCAGTGCTTTGTACCTGTATTTTAACGTGTGCTCGTGCAGAATCAATGTAAAACTGTTCCTCTGAACATCTAGAATATTTTTATTGTTTCATGCATATTTCCTATAGCTGGTGATTTTTCAACTAGAGGTGTAGGTTTTAGTGATGAAAATCCCAGAGTCCCATCCCTCCTGAGCCTTCCTCTGCTGGTAGGTGTGATGTATCTGCTGCAATAGTTTTGGCTTGGTAGAGAACTGGTTTAAGTAGTTGAAAATATTAAATGACTGTATGGTTGTAGGGCAAAGTGCAGCCTTCAGTAGCCTATGATTTCTTCTGCTGTATGGCAAAAGCTTGAAAGGCCCCTTAATAATGGACAGCCCAGAGCTAAACTCATAGAATGTTTTAGGTTAGAAAGGACCTTCAAAGATCATCTAGTCCAACCTCCCTGCAGTGAGTAGGGACATCTTCAAGTAGAGCAGGTTACTCAGAGCCCTGCCCAACCTTGCCTTGAATGTTTCCAGGGATGGGTCTTCTACCACCTCTCTGAGCAACCTGGGCCAGTGTTTCAGTCTAAATCTACTCTCTTTCAGTTTAAACCCATAATCCCTGTCCTGTCACAACAGGCCCTGCTAAAAAGATTGTCTCCATCTTTCTTACAGGCCCCCTTTTAGTACTGAAAGGCCACAATAAGTTCTCCCCTGATCCTTCTCTTCTGCAGGCTGAACAACCCCAGCTCTATCATTCTTTTCTGGTTAATCATCTTTTAGCCATCAAAGCCATTCACTGCAGTATCTATATGGAAAACCTGCTAATTTCTCACCTACCTTCAATTTTCTAGGGCAGTCCCAGTGGACTGGATGCTTAAAAATATGTAGCAGTTGGAGGCTGAGTGAGCAGCTGCAGTGTTTCTGGGTAGCCAGCCAGGTGATGGGAGCTGGCAGCCTTGTTTGTGCAGGGTATTGAACACGGAGGGGAGCTGGATGCACCAGCTGAGTGTGCTGGGGCTGACACTGTCCTGCAGAGTGACAGGGTCTTCTCTGCCTTACGTGGAAAGCAGAACACACAGGATTTTAAATTGCTACCTGTTTCAGTCCCTAGGGGACATTTTTAGGGAGCTTGGATAGCTTGATCTGCCTTCTGTGGTGTACATAGTGCCATCTATTGCTGCCTTCCCTGCAGCACCTAAAAACCTTCTTGAAATGGTTTGTGCTTATGTCCAGTATATTTGCTTGCATATCTGACCTAAGCACCAATGAAGGATGAGCAATTTTAGGTTTTTAATTGAAATTATTGAAACTTCTTTCCTTCCTCTAAGCTTGGCCTTCAGAAAATGGTTTTCTTTTTTTTTTTTTTTCTTTTTCTTTTGGAAGGAAGGAAGGAAAAGCGGTGAACTTCTGTTTACCTCATTTTGTTTGAACAGAGCCCTGTGTGTTAACCCTCCTCCACACAATGAAACTCTGTATAGTGCAAATTGGCTAAGTGGGTCCTTATTTAGGATCATTCATCACCATGGCACAGCCTCGTGCATACATGGCAGATTTACATCAGTGCATCTGAGGAACGAAAACAAAAGGCCCATGATCTGAGGGAAGGGCTGGCCTTATTTATGAAGTGCTGGTAATGTGCTGAGGACTAGATGAAGATCTAATCAGCCTCGCTTTGCAAGGGTGCTGGTGACAGGGTGACATGCCACTGAACACTGCAGCGAGGAGGACAATGTGTCTATCAGCTCAGGGCTCCTTAAAGGCATGTCATGGCGTGCACTTTGCACATGAGACTCTCCCCTTCGGAAGATGGGGCATGTGTGTGGGAAGTCTAATGATGAGTACAAACAGTAAAATTAGTTGAAGGAAATAGTGTTCCTGTTGTACTTGCTGTTTGAAGCCCCAGGACCTTCACCAGACAGGAAACCACAGTGATACTTTCAGCTCCCACTTTGCTCATTTTGTCCAGGGAAAATAACTGCCAAGAAATGTCAGATATGTGCCTTCCCTTGTGTCTCTCTGCTGTATTTTCACCGAGGGACCAGCAGCAGCCCTGAAGTTGTTACCAGGAGCCCAAGCCCATAAGCCAGGCTCAGGGCAACTTCCTCAGGAGCATCCTTAGGGTACTGCTGGGCTGGGCACAGGGTGTGCAGTGTCAGCTGGCACCCACTGCTCATTCACAAATTCTCAGCTTTTTCATAGCAACAGCAATACTTGCTCAACAGCCAATTGCCAGGCCATGAGGAAACCTTCTCCCACTCCCTGCACCCTGGTGGTGTTTGTTGAAGGAGAAATTGCATCTCTTGGCGCTGGTTGAGATGAGAGTTGTTCTGGTTTCCGAGGCATTGCTTTTCGGTGAGTGTCTCCAGCTGCTGCACTCCCCTTCACTCAGGGCACTGACTCATGCTTTTTACCATCACAATAAGTCTGTTTTCATAAACAAAATTAAGTGTGCTGTGTTTATTCATTAGGGAGATTTGAAGTCTCTCAGCAACCAAGAAATATGCTTCGTGGGATGAAATCCTCTCCATCTTCCCCCCCTTTCCCTTTTAACAGCTATGAGAAAAAAAAAGGGTTTGGGAAAACACTGGCCCGATGCTATCAGTGGGTTGATTCTGTGCCTGCTGATGTGCAGCACCACGACTGAGGAGACAGTGTTGACTATTCAGCTGGAGTCTGTACATCTCAGAGACTCAGTGCTCTAGAGAGGGATATTTAAAATTGCACAAAGATGAATAGGAGAAAATGGGATAGGTTAGTGAACTAGGCTTTATACAATGATCCAGGTAAGCACAGTGCAGATGAGAGGTCCCAGATGGGCAGACAGAGAAGCTTGTCTGGCATGGGATGACTTCATGCTAGTGGCTCTTGTATGTCTGGTTTTGGCCAGGACTGGGCATTGGCATGGGCAAGGCCAAGCATGGCAGGTTGCCCAATGCCCCAGTGTCTGAGCCAGAGCCCTGGGGGCACTGCCAGCTCTGCTGCTGTTCTCCTGGTTGTGGTGTTCTCTCTCTCTCTCCTTCCCACAATGGGACTGCAGCTGGACCCAGCCCCTTAACCTAAGTGAAATAACATTCAATTTGCCTACAGAACTGACACATTTTAAGGTGTGTCTGCAACAAGGCGAGAGGCTCATGCAGCCTCCCATGCTGAGACTCCCCACTTTTGGGTGTCACTCCTCATTGCTGCCAAGGCTCCTGCAATTGCTGCCATCTGGGATTACTGATGCATTGGTGACATTGATGCTCTTCGTTAAGGACTGGACTAATGCCTGTAATATAGTTCAGGAGAAAAGAAAGACCTTCCTATGGTTGAGCCTGAAATAATATTAAATCAGACAGAAACCATATGAGTGAGTTCACGGTAACAGGATGGATAAAATTTTACAACTGAAACAACCCCTGCGCTCTTCCTTGGAGCAAATGTAAATGCAAACAGCAACTGAGGAATGGCATTCAGCATGTGAAGAGACAGAATCTAATTAAACTATTAAATAAGCCCCTATAATTCGTATGAGTTTGAACTCAAGTATCCAGATCTAGAGATTCTGCACCTCGGTCAGCTGCAGCACTGCAAAGTGAGAAGTGCAGAATGCCAAGTTATGGAGCATTAATAAGACAGATAGATAAATTCTAAATCCTAAATAAATGTGAGCTAAAGAAAATGGACTGGATCATAATCAGCAACTCTGTCTAAGGTCATGTCTTGCTCATATCTGCTCACCAATGCAGATTTACTCCCTAACATATGTTGCCTATTACTGTATGTTTTCCAGCATGCCAGTGTGATGGGCTACACGCTGCTCCCTTCAAAATCTGTTTATGTTACGGAACCTAAATCAGAGACTTGCAGAAGCATCTCCCATACTGAGTGCATGCTTCCATTCAGCTATCTGCCATCCTGCAGAACAGAATTTTAGAAGAAAATCCCCAAGCCAGTGGGGAGCAGTGGGGGAAGCAGTTCAATCAACCAGGTATAATATTAATATACATGGAATGAAATCTCAGCCTCTGAAATAGTGTTCAAACCTTAATAAAACCACGTTATTACAGGGTGGGAAATACACCTTGAATTTCTACTCATAACCACTACTCAGTGACTGCTTTATTAGTATGCAAATTTTGTGCCCACTGAAGAGGAAATAAAGGTGGAATCTGCTGTCTTTGCAGCAAATGTAGAAGGTATTTTGGCCGTTCTTGAAATCCCACTTTCTACCACATACCATAAAAGAAGTGAGTACCTTTCACTTGTGCTTCAGAGGGATCCATAAATCAGAAACAAAGGACAGCAGAATAACAGGGTGGTGTTTCTCTTTCTGAGGCACCAGATACCCTGTGCCAACAGCAACAATGTCAACATGATCTGTGGTTTCCATGCTAGATGATTCAGTGGGACTTGAGTGCGGCGGTTGCTTTACCTTCCATTGAGCCAGCCCTCATCTCCCAGCACCCAGTCTTCCTCAGGGGTCATTCCTCAGGAAGAGATGCTGGCAGCCACTTCAACCTTCATGAATTTGGAAGAGCAGGAGCATAGATATTGATCTGGGCTCAGACTTCTGGTAACTGGATTTTGTCCGCAGTTATCATCACAGTTGCTGGAGCTGGGACTTTGGTGGAGTCCCTTCCCTGTGCCTCAGTTTCACCCTACTGTCTCTGGAAGCTGTGTCTGATCCCCAGCAGTTGGCTCTCTGCTGTTTGCCAGGTAGTTTTGGTGGGATTTTCCCAGCTGTGAAATGGGGCTATTGGCTCTTGGAGACTCAACTGGGAGTGTGCAGTGTCAGGGAACGAAGGAAAAGGCTGGGAAGTCCTGAGCCCATCTCAGCAGCTCTGCAAACACTGGTTTGATACAGAGCTGCTGTGATTAATAGAAAAAGTGTCATCTGTGGTCATCACCTGGTGTCCAGTGTGTGAAACCCAGGGCAGTGATCAGCCCAGCAAAACTCCTTGCTTTCTTATGAGAGGACCAGGCAGCACAAGGTGAACCAGGCTGCATGGAAGACTGGAAAAACAAGGTTTTCCAGACAAAACAGTTTTCACAATCACAAAACACTTCCTAGTCTTGGCATAGCCTTGCCAGAGCTGGGGAGAGATGGCTGGGAAGCCCCAGCGGGCGGGGGTGTCTGCCTGCCTGTGTCTTGGGCTTGAAAAGGTCGCCCGTGCTTGGGAAAGTGTGTGTGTGTCTGTCTGTCTGTTGAGGGGGGTAACAGCTTCTCCTGGCAGCACTTCTTGCTGCCTTTTGCTGTCAGAGGAGGGAGGATTAGAGGAGGCATCAAACTCCAGGCCAGTCACGGGTCACTGGTGCGATGTGCGAGGATGTGGTGATGTGCAAGGGTGTGATGTGCGAGGGCGTAGTGTTCAAGGGTGGGATGTAGGAGGGTGCAGTATGTGATGGTGCACTGGGTCTGCTGCCAGCAGGGCCCCTGCTTCCCTCTGCCCTGACTGCTGAACCCACTGGAGAAGTGTTTTCCTTGGCCTGGACATTCCATAGGTGCTCCCTCTGGCTCTGCAGCTCTGCCCCACCGCTATGGGGGTCTCAGTGGGGTGGTCTCCACGGGGGCCATGGTTGCAGGATCGGTGCAGCAGCGCTGAGCTCACCTCCCCTGCAGAGGGCAGTGACATTCTGTGCTGCTGGAAACTCTTCGCTGTAGTTCGTAGTTTTTTTTCTGGCTGAAGAGAAAAAAAAAACCAATGAACCCTCCATGCAGCCTAAAGAGAAAATTTTATATAAGCTTTGCTTTGGCCCCAGCCTGCAGCCTAAAGGGAGCAGTGCCGCTGTGAGGCAAAGTATTACATAGTCCATTCCTATATAAAAGCCTAGAAAATGTAAGATATGTGAGCATGGTTCAGTTACATTTATTCCTTCCATTTATTTCTTATGTTATATAGCCTTTATAAAGGTAGATGAAGCCAATATGGTTTTTTGCAACAGCCCTGTGTAGACAGCCAGCACAAATCCTGATTTATAGAACTGCTTGAGTCTAGAATTGGGAAAAAGTGTAAGGAAAGAAAGGCACTCCTGCACTAATAGTAGACTGAGCTATTCACTGGAGACTTCAACTCAAAAACCAACGTTCTCTCCTTGCCTTTTCCTTTAGAGAATCCTAACATGGAAAAATTTAGAAATTAAGTCTCTGTGGGGCTGAGATTTCAGTAGCTTGCTTGTGCTGATACACTCAGGCTGCTGAGAAGGTTTTCATGATAATACTCATCTTTTAATAAGGTTATATAAAGGGCCTGTGAAAAATTTACTCAGGCCAACTTAACCCTTCGGGACTATTTGTCTCACCAGTGATTCAACCTTACCAAGTATTTGCTGTATTGAGTGTCCACAGGGAGCAGGTCGAAGCTGAGGCTGATGACTCTAAGGAAAAATAACCTGCCAGTCAATGAAGCTTCACTTTGACTGAATTGTAGCCAGTGGCATAGAAAAAATACATAAATTCCTGTCACTGTCATGTTCATGTGCTCTTACCTAGCACAGCACAGAGCTTGTATGGCCAATCTATCACACTTTGTGGGGCCCAACACCTGAGCAGATTGCTGTGTTGCTGGCTGGAGACTAGAAATGCTTGTGCTCTGCAGCCACTTTATAAAGAAGTCTGGAAAGCTTTAGGAATTAACAGTAATGCTCCAGGGCTCTTACGGTAAGTAAATGACACTAACGAGGCCCCATTTCCCATGGATGTTTTTCTTGTGCTGGAAACCATTTAATTTTAATTTGGGATGGGGAAAGTTTGCTGGTAGCTGCACTACACCTGCAAGGCACAGTCATCTTCCTGCACAGGCTTCCAGAGAAGGGATGAAAGCTCAGCCCAGCTCCTTCACTTGCCATGCAGCACATGTGCAGGCATCACCACTGCCTCTCAGCCCTCCCCAGAGAGTTTGTCATTTGTCTTTCAGCTAGAAGCAGATATGTGTTTTGGCATATAAAGGGCAGCGTTAGAGCAAGTGGCTTCAGATGCTGTAGTACAGTTTAGGGCAAACTTTGCAAGGAATCAGGCAGTAAGATGTGAGGAGATCTGTTGTCATGAGGTTGGGTGGGGGACACACATACTTCTGGATCTTTGATGGCTTTTGAAGCCTCGAGTTCACCTGGTGTGAAAAGTTAAGGCACGGGGGTTTGTGACAATTTCTGACGTTGCAAAAAAAAAAAAAAAAAATTAAAGAGAGGGGGGTTAAAGCACACAGCTGGTAAAAAGCCATTGATATTATCTGTCAAAACTAATACAAATCAAACTTGACTCCTTCTGTGGTTACTACTAGGCTATCATTAAAGGCCTGCCACAAAATCACAGTATTCATCTCTGTTCTGCTCTGGTGGGACAGTGGCTGTAATATTTTCCTCTCAGCCCCACTGCTGTGCCCATGGATCCCACCAAGGGCTGGGAGGGCTCAGAGGTGCAGGCAGTCGCTGTGGCTTTGCTGGAGGGAGGTTTCTGAAAGCTGTCATCCTAATCCACTCTAAACCTCCAGCAGCATTTAGGAATAGGCATTTTTGGTTGCTGCTCTCAGCTAGAGGTGGTAGATAGACTGGACTGCTCGTGGAGGGACCTTTGAGTCATATTTCCTCTGCTGTGGGCTCAGCACAGTCCTGGCTGTCTTAACCTCTGCCAGAGGCACAGAGCCAGGACACAGCCAGTGTCAAACCCAGGGTTCTGAGGAGTTACACTAGTTTCTTACTGCTGGGTACTACCTAGAGCCCGAGGTGCAGCATAGCCCTTAGAGCAGTTAATATTGCCTAGAAATAACTTCTTTAATTACATACACTCCCAGAGCTGTGCATAAACACTGCAGTTGGCTGAGGAAGGTGTGTTAGGCTTTTGGCTTGTCTTCTGAAGAAAACAAGGCTGGTAGGAACAGTGGCTGCTTGCTCCCCATACTCCATCCCTGGCCTGAAAGTCCATGTCATGCAAAATCCCTGAGCAGAGCTGAGCTCTCACAGGTAGACAATTAATAGAGTGCAATGTGCAATAAAATAGATCCTTTTACTGCTTATATTTGTCTATATCTGAGTGATAGATAGAGAATGTTTTTATTTTACACGCCTGCCTCGCTCTGGCTGCCTCAGTGCTCTCCTGCTTGATCTCAGCAGCAATTTTGGTCCTACCATCTAGTGAACAAAGAGGTGCCTTTGTGCTGCAGTCACCTCTGGTGCTTGGATTTGGCCAATTCCAGCAGCACAGCTCCTGCCAGCCTCTCCTGCTCCCCCCTTTCTTTTAGGTTAAGTGGTTCCTCACAACCTCAGCAATTTTGCTGTGCCAGCAGTCCTGCCCTTCGGTTTAGGAGGAGCTCAAATCCTGTGCTGTGGCCTTCCCTTCCCTAAGTGAAAATAATTCAAGCCCCTCTACAACATGAGCTCACTGAGATGCTAGCTGCTCACAGGCACAGGAGGTGAGCAGGGACAGAGGAGGACAGCAGTGGGTGGAAGCTCATCTTCCCTGCGAAGCTCCCTGAGCAGCAGCCCAGTGAGCGTGGCCACCTGAGCAAGCCAGTGATGATGTATTTAGAAAAGAATCTAGTATGAAGCTGAAAGGCAGCTTCTTAAATTGAGTAAATTACATTTGTATTAAAAAAAAAAAAAAGAGAACTTGTAAATCACATATTTACACAATGGAGCATGCGAGCAAGCGAGCTCTCATACGAAAGCCAGATGTTCATTAGAAACATGGATTTTTCCTCCTTACAGCTACCATGAAAAGTAAAATTGGGAAAAAAAGTCAGCTCTGTTGAAGGGGTATAAAAGAGTGAGTTAAGTCTACAAAATCCAGGAAATTTCCCGTTAAGACTAAAAATCTGGGGTACTGTTGTAGTCTTTTAGTTTGAACCCATGATATAAATTAAAGCCAGAGTATCAGGTCAGGTGCTCAAGTTCTCAGCCCTTAGCTGTGGAATTTCCAGGTTAAGTTACTTAAATTTTCCTGTTGCTGAATAAAGCTAAAATCCTGTGTGCCATATATTTGCTCATCATAAAATGTTCTCTCCTAGCCAGTAACAGCTTCTTTGTTGGCGAAGCCTGTCTGGTTTATGAGCTTCCCAGCCTTTGTACAGTGTACTGGGAGTTAAGAACTTCCACATGGCGCTTGCTCTGAGGCTTTGGTGAATGAGCAAAGCAAAGCGCTTGCTCCATGTCCAACAAATGCATCAAATATGGCTTGGATTCTCTATTTTTAAATGCAATGGATAATATTGATTTTTGTTAAGGTAAATGTCTTTAATTGTACGCTACATAAACTCGATTCTTACTGAGACATAATGGGCTCTGGGCATTCCTCCAGCACAGCAGTATGAAAAATGTTATCTTTTAGTATCTCCAGTAGAGAAATGTGGAATTAAGATTTAGATGAACAAAAAATGTAAACGGAGTACATCTCCAGCCTCTACATAATCACAGACCAGGGCAGAAGGACATTTACACAGATGGAAATTAAGGCTATATTAAGGTCAAAACTCTGTGGAGTTCCTGTTGATGTGGGTTGTTTCATGCTTTTTATTGGGATGGTGCTGGTGGGAATAGACAATTAAATGAGGGAAAATAGACAATAAGAGAAAATTAAGAAGTTCATAAAATTGTTACTGTATAAATCAATTTGTGTCATCTACAGAAAGTGGATGGGAATTTGATGCAAAGGGGTTCTGGGCATCTCACTAACACAGCAGTATTCTGTACTCTGAAATCCTCATGCACATCCCACCTGTGAGTACTTAGGAGGGTGATGAGAAGGTGATGGGTGATGAAGGCTCTCAGGTGGGTGACTCACCCACTTGATAGTATTTTATCAAAGGTGATAAAGGTACTTAAGAATAGACAGTCATACAGTAGCTGATATCCTTTCATTTATTGCTAAACTACCATAGTACAGGCAATATATAAAAATATTTTACAGATAGCAAAAAAATCATTGCATTGGAGGTTAACAATGTTGTTGTAGGAATGTGAATGACATAAACCCCTTTTCAACTCCTAAAGTTAGGCTTTTGAACAAACAGTTTGATTACAAGGACATCTGTTAGGGTGAGCTGAGTGACAATTGCCCACTCGTGCATCTATTGCCATATGGGTTTACCTGAACAAACAGGGTAGGGCTTCAGCAAGGAGGTGTGGACTTCAGTGAGGGGGGGAAAAAATCACTTCAGAATCACACACACACAAATATGTAAGTCCCAATTAGGCCACCATGATTTAAGACTGAACTGTACCTTGATTCTCTGTTCCCAGGCCTCACCACATGATTTGTATAGTAAGGTACTCATCAGCATCAGGAAATTGATGTGAGTTTAATCCTGAAATAACTAAATTATTCCAACAACACATTTCTGGGCTATTACAAACACATACATCATTATTCATTTTTGTGACTCAGTCATTTTAGAACTTTCTACCCCATTTTGCTACTTTATGAGTTACTGAACCGAGACTCAAAATACAAACTCTTCCCCAGATAACCACTCATTTGCAGCCTGTATGATCTTTTACAGTACCAGCACCTTCAGTTGAAATTTATTGCAACGTGGGTCAGGTACCGATTTTATTTTTTTTTTGTACCCCAGAAACAATGAAAATGGTGAAACAAACCTTAAACAGATCATGGTAGCTTAGACACCGACTGGTAGTTAAACAAATTGCTATCAGCTGTCTCCTGCTGCACTTATAAAATAGCAGACATTAAAAAAGGCAGATCTCAATCTCTTGTCAAACATTCAAAACAGTGGCTTATTCATTCTGAACTGAGATGAATAAAGAATTATAAGTTTCCACGTGTGATGGCAGCTAGATGCCTTACATGTACAGGTAAGAAATCACTGCAGTGTAAACAATGAGGTTAATTTCTAGAGAATTTGCAATTCACCTGGTCTGAACTCAACAATGGTGTCTCTTCCTATTGCACAGGAATATGTAATATAAATAACAAACACTCAGAACTGCAGATCAACTGGAACATCAGATGATTTTTAAGTTGTGCAGAACTTCTGAAGATTTGAATCTATTTAAGATTTGAAATTAAGACAGTAATTTTCTCGAATCCCATCTGGCAGATAATTGTTCCCCATTAAGTAGTAATTTGGAAAGAAATGCAGGGGAAAAAGTCAAATTGAAATATTTAGAAACATATTTTTGAAGTGTTTAAAGCTGTCTTTGAAGTCTTTGGAAAATTTAGCAAATACATCTTTTTTAGGACAATAACAATTCAACAACAATTGCATAGAAAATGAATACACTCAGAAAATGAAAATTGATCCTTTATAAATACTATCCTTAATCCAAAAGGTGTTGCATATTTGGTCAGACAAAAAGCATAGACACTTTTTTGCAAAGATATGGATTACAAAATATACTTTAAAAAACATGCTAACTAATCTGAGAACTGTTTTAGATATGTTATTAAGCAGCAGCATTTTATACAATAGAGAATAACATAGTGCTGGTTTGGGAAATATTCTACATTCAGAAAATGCTGTATTCCTACAAGAAGAATGGAAGTGATACATATTTACATGGATACAAATAAAGCAAGTGCAAAACCCATGGCTCTTCTACATTCTTTCTACCAATAAAAACACATACATTAGACACTTTCATTCCGTCACTGTTGTTCAGATCCTACATTTTGCTCATTCTCATGGAGAAAAACAAAAATGGGACTTCATAATTCATTGCAAGTATCTTCACGAGCAATTACTTTCCTGGCAACTGTACTTCCAACAGTCATAACTGACAAAAAAAAATCTTCCTGATATCTGTCCACTCCCATTCCACTCTCAGACTGTTTACGTATCATGAATGATGATTTTATTCTGCGTATTCATATATTTGATGCAGAAGTTTATAGAAGCTCATCCTGTACTTGCAGCCAAAGCTTGGATGGAAAAATGGAAGTAAAAAAAAATGCATACACACAAAAAAAGAAAGAGATGAACTTCTGAGTTCCAAGGAGCCCCATGTACTTCGCATGGTATAACTTTGATGGAAAATGCATTAGAGTTGTTCACCCTGTAGACAATATATTTGGAGGCCTTTGGTACAATGGCAGGAAGGCACTGTGGTTAAACATTCAGATAAGTGAGGAAAGACAGAATTTCCTCATGTGCAAGTATGGCTATCTTCCAGATAAAGTGAGAACAAATTACTCACACAATGGTATTAACTCTTCCAATGTTAACTAGTGCTTCTACAGCAAGAAGAGCAAGTTGCATTAAGTAACAAAATATTAATACTGGAAAAACACTGCTCAGCAAGAACAGGAAATAATTTAGTACTGTATATTTTGAAGTTCTTCAGCTTAGCTATATACTTTTAACATCATTTCTCTTTTCAAAAGGAGATAGCAATGCGTAACGCTATGTCTGAGGATACTCCTTTTCTCCGGAAATAAATATAAAGCTGTGTTATTTAGCTAACAGTTGTATGTAAAAGCAGATAAGAGTGGCACAGCCTGACCTCATGCAGCTGTAAATAAAACCACTAAAATGTAGTCTATATTATATACATCTTATGAACCCTCGATCCAGTAGCTGGCTTCATGTGCTTGCATCTGTCTGGCTGACTGGAGCCAATTACAGGATCGTGACCCAGGTTTGTAATGGGGGTGTGTGTGTGTGCACATATAATCACATGTATATAATATATCCACATATATTTGTATGGTTATATTATATAACTATACATGTATATGCACCTACACAAACACACATACAGATTAATATCTATGCATTTAAAAACGAGGAAGAAATATAGGTAAAGTAATCATGAGTAAAGCACTTGTAGCACATTTAAAAAAAAAAAAAAGTCGTCTTCCCCTCTCTATAGCAAAGTGCCCAAAGGAACACACAAGAGCTGTGAAAATCTTGTCTTTCAGTTCAAGAGCACACGTTTCATGGGTACATCCTGCAAAGCAGCTTTGATGGAGCCTTGCAGGGGCTCGGGGGTTTGCCTGCCTGGGTCCCTTTAAACACTGAAAAGCCTTTGCTAAGTCTTACCTGCTATTTACGCCTTAGAGTAAAAAGGGGAGAAAGATGCTTAAATAATGAGTGTGGTATAGTGACAAAAAAGATAATAAAAAAATCAGTCTGCATCATGAATATGCATATTGGAAGGGCACAGTGCTGGAGGGAGGCTGCTGCTGGATGTGGTGCGTGGTTATCTGACTGCATGCTCAGCCATTCAGCTCTATACAGAGGGCTATTGACAAGCAGTTGCTATGGACAAGCACCAAGTAAGCAGCAATATTTTTAGACTATATCAGTGCGTCTACAGCATTGAAAAGACATTCATATTCTTCTTTGATATTCTATGTAAAATCCAGCAAGAGAAAAGTTTCTGTCAGTTATTTGGTTTTCTGTGAATGAGTTTTTGGTTTGCGTTTTAATTTTCTCCTGTACTTTACAGGTTGGAAAACTTGATGGTCATCTTTGATACTGCCAAGTGTGAATTCTGTGAAACCCAGAGACATATCTGGTCAGTTCTTTTACTCAGCTGCAGTATAGAATTTCTGACAGGCAACTTCTGGCCTGAGGAATTTTTCACAATTGTCCAAAATATCAGACTGCACTAAAAATCCATAATATATGTCAGATTCTGGCAAGCTGGCATTAAAAAAAAAAATAAATCCAAGATATCTTAATTGAAGCATGAGGGCGAGCAGAAGTACTATATAAGTGCTGTTTAACAATCACTAAGTCCCCTATGCAGAAGTCATTTCAGCTAGTCTGAGCCTCAGGTTTGAGTCTGTAAAAGTCAGCAATAAAAAGGCCATTTTCACCTCTGCAGTATGAGCACCAGAATGAGGCATCCAGTGACTTTTTGGTGTTGCTGAAGTGGGATACAGGGGACTCATTTTGTGACAGACGCTTTGACTCTCCCAAGTGGACTGACGCCTGCTGCCATTCTCTAGCTCACACCAGCGCTGCCGGTGGGTTTTAGCAGAACCTCGAGGGGAAAAGCAGCAAATTCCCCAAGCTGAGCTATTAATGCTGGTTTGGGAAGCACAGTCAGGAAGGGCTCTGCTCTGGTTCAGGATTTATACGTGGTTGAATCCAGAGCTTAGCACTGCTCTTGCAAAATTCAGCTTTGAGCTTAAAATCCGAGATTATAGCTGAGCCCTAGATCAGGAGTGTTGGAAAGTCTAATGCTTCTGTCCCCCTCTCTAAAACTGAAGACCTTGTAGAATTTAAGCATTTTGGTGGTAGAAAATACATTCTTCTCAATACTCCTGAAAAGATTTGCGTTGAACTGAGCACGTACTCAACAGGGTTTGTGCAAGATCTTTCTGGCAATATTGGGGAACCAACTATGCAGCTGCTCTGCTGTATTCATATAACCTAATTCCTTCTGTGAGCATGTGGACATACTGGCATTTAGCAAAGTTTACCGTGAAACAACTGAAAACAGGAGAGTTTCACTGTGGTTTTTTTTCCAGAACAGAGCTCAGGCTCTGCACTCTTAAAAATACCAGCATTCCTCATTTACAAAACCAGGAGAGATTACTATGCAATTCCTACAATATTAAGGCTATCTTTTACTGTACATTGATTATCCACTCGTGATGTCTTTTTTCCACACTGTGTTAGCAATGGCACACCAAACTGTTATGAACTTGCTAGCTGTACAACTGCAGATGGCAGTGGTTACCTTTTATGATCATAAGCATGTGTCAGTACAGTATATTCTAACACATGAAGCAACATGTAACAAACATACTAACTCACATGGAAGTTTAACCTTTCCAGAAATTGCTGGTAGCTTTGCAAAGCTAAAGAGACAAGGTGAGTATCAGTAAGTGTACACTTTTTCTGGAATATATGGCTTCTGTAAGATGCAATTATTTTTCTCTGCAGCTTGTGCAGTTAAATGTTACAGCTGCAAAAGTTATGAACCAATAGCAGGTTCTACATGAAAAGAAACAGCAATAATTTATTAGAGAGAAGATATCTAAGATGTGTTCATACACTGCCTAAATATGAATAAGGATCAATTATAAAATCTTTGGATTTGCTGTGACTCCTATATATTACTCTCTGTTTTATCTGGGTTTATTTTACGTTGGGACAGGTGTTACACTGCTGAGTTGCTCTTTTCACTGGTTCTCTGTGAGCACCCCTCTCCTTCAAATTCCTATCCAGTCTGACAAGAAAAATGAAGAAAACTCCTGGATTCAACTGACATCTACTGTTTGAAATACTGATCATGGTGCTCAAAGTCAGAAAAAAATGGGTTTTGGTCCCAGGTCGGATAAAGGCTGAGCAAGCTTGGGTCACCTCAGTTTCCTACAACAGTAAAATTTCTCAAAAGGGCTTTGAGACCTGGAGGGCAAGTCATTGTTAGTGAACCGCAACACGTTGTTATTATTTTATGAAATATATTACTCTTTCTTCCCCTGTTTCCCACCCCACCCAATTAAGCGCTAATATATAACCTCCCTTGCTTTGTGTGGTGTTCAGGAGTGACATATCACTTCTCCCTTATTACTAAGATAGATCGATACATAGATAGATATTTTGCAGCAGGCTTGAAGAGTTTCCTCAGACAGATGCTCTGTTACATGAGAACAATACGATCTTTGGACAAAAGGAAGGGTGTCCTTCTCGATGTTTACAGAGAGAGGTGGCGAGTTGCTTAGTCAAGGCTGTCAGCTTGATGCCAATACATTGTTCCTTGCATTGAATTGGTGTCTTGAGATGAACAGTTAAGGAAGCAGGAGGTTGCAGGGGCATTGGAAGGATCTAAGAGGTCAGTTATGGAAGGATTCGGTAAAAGTTGTCTCACAAATCTCTTTTTCTATGTCTGATTTCTGGCAGGGAGTCCAGAAAATTCCTTCCTGATAATTTCGTTAACTGTGAAATAAAAGAAAGAGGAAGAAATGTTAGAGCACTTTCAAAAATCACAAGAAATAAAAGCAATCCTTGGGCACTTTGCTGTTAAACTGAAAATATCCCCTCTGTACTCATAACATAATTTTATTAAAACTTAAAACTTTCAATCCTTTTTACCCAGACTACATATTTTTGGAAGGCAAGAGGGAAGGAGCGGAGAAAGGGGGTTTACACTGTGTTCAGCATGCTTCAAGTACCATAAAAACACCAAACTGGGAAGCTGTACCATGTGTCCAGTACATGCTACAGCCCTTCTGCACACAACACTTTCTCTCTTTCACAGACATTTCCTTTACCCAAAGTAAAAAAGAAAATCTGTAAGTATCTATCTGAGCATTTTGACATTCTCACTAAGCTGAAATAAGAATACTTTGAAAAGAAAAAGGCCAAGTTTGGGGGAAATATACTGGACAGTGCTGGAAATACAGAGATTGCAATTCAGATTACAAAGTGTCGGCTTTTTTGTGTTTGTTTTTCTTGTTTTTTTTAATCTCACTCTATTTGCTCTACATTTTTATTATAGTTTGTGTGTAGATCGTAGCAAAATTCCGTGCACCTCTATGATACTCTGAGAGGCTGGGACAGGCTTGTTAACAAAGCTCAAGAGAAGATACTGAAGAATTTTCTTCTCTGTTTAAAAAAGAAGAACAATATTATGTGCAATATACAGCAGCCATTCTCTGCTGTCTGTCTTTCACACTTATTTGCCTAAAGCACCCTTTGATACCTCCTGGAGTAACGATTCCCTCTCTAGGTTGCACTTTCATTGCGAGAGACCTAAAACATGAGCATTTTGGTGCAAAACTCCAGCACTGCCTATTTTGGGGCTCCATTTCACATGCAGCTCCTTGGCACTGCATTGACCAAGAGCTGTAGTTTGAAAACTGTTTATCTACTTCAACAAATTTGCCTTGAAAGCAGAAGACCAAATCATCTAAGGTTTCAGACTCCAGATCTAAATGATTTCTCCCTCTTGATATTTAAGGGCTAAGACAAGGACTAAGGCAAGTCAAAGACCCTCACCCAAGACTGATCAATCCTCAGGTATGCAGCTGCAAGATTCCTCCAAATTTAGTCCCATTTCTAACAAATGTTTGTGAAAAAAATTAACATAGCACTTCACCACTTCCCACAATTAAAAAAAAAATGCTGCCCAATCTGTTATTGCCTCTGGGAAGGGGAACATGTGCATTAGGTTTTAATCATTATGACTAGGAATTTGAAATCTCCCTCCACTCTACATGGAATGAAATTTATTTCTGAGAAAGTAAAATCTATGTTTTATGTGAAGTTCCGTCTTATTACAGTGCAGGTGTCTGCTGTGGTGGGCTATACACCTCAAGGACTAAGTATTCACAGAGAACAGCACAGGTGCTGGACGGAAGGAACAGGGAGTCAGCCCTCGGCATATCCAGGTACAGTAACTCCTCCTGAAGGGACCCCATGGCCTCTGCCACACAAGGCAGTTTCCATCCCTCCGTGCTCAAAAGTCCCACATTTAACAGCCCAGAGTTCTGCTCTAATTCCAGCCAGGAAATGCCTGTTTTCAACCAGATTGGTGCTTCTTGGAGAGGACATGCCCACAAAAAAGCCTGGCTGACAGCAGAACTCCTGTCCTCTCCTGTTGCCCACCTTTCCTCCTGTCACTGTCACCTGCTGGTTTCTACCGGCCTTTTAGGTGAATTCTTGCAAATAAAGCACATATGTGGGGTATTATTTATTGCTGCTCTGCAGTGCAAGGAAGCAACCAGTGGGAGGTGAGGTTGGTCCACTTTCAGGCAAAAAAACCTCCAACTTAGAAGAGCTTCCTGTTTGCTCTACCCAGGAAATGAGAGGAGCAGGTCTTCAATGGAAATTTTTCACAGCCTCAGCTAAAAATAGCAGTGAGGTAAAAGAAGTGGGCACCCACTCTTACAGGGTCATTTCCTTTCTAAAAACAAGTGGGCTGAGGCTGCAGGCCCATTTATTTATCGACACGTTCGTTTGAGCAGCCAGCAGACCAAAAATACTCTCTATGAGTTTCCTTTCATTTAATACAGCCACCACTTGTGGAAATATCAGAGCCAACAGTCATCTTGGTCTAGGAAGGGTTAACTACTAAGTGAAAAATTAGCAGATAATGAAATGGAGTCTTTTGAGGGGTCTGGTTTTGGTTGTTTCCCAGCCTGAACTTCAGGTGAAGTTGAATCCACTGTTCAGCATGAGCACACCTCAAGCCCAGAGCATGGCCAGCGTGAGGACCTCTGCTTGTCAGCTCCATCAAGTTGGCTGGTGTGGTAAAGAGCTTACTCAGCCTGCAAACTTCACTTTCCCTCCTGTGTGCTGCATGAGAGGTCAGCAGTGGGTTTTGTGGGCTGAGGTTCTAGGGGGACTACAATCTGAAAAGAGCTAAAAAGTTGCAGGGGAACAGTATGAAACATTAACCCCATAGACGGGCTGCAGGACCATGCTTGGGTGCAGCTGGGCTCTCTCTGGGCAGACTCTGACAGGTGGCAAGTCAGAGTTTTGTTGTAAGCATCCAAATGACAAGAGAGCTTCCTGTTATCAACTGGTCTGACTGTCCTGTAGTCACCCTGAATTTCACCTAAATACAAGTGATGAGGGGAGTTATGTGCAGTTTAAGCTGGGTAACACTGGTCTGTGAGCTCCAAGGAAATGATGTGTAAATCAATGAATGTCTCAGCATAAAAAGTCCTTATCTACAACCAAAGCCCCTAAATCCAGTGAATATATAAACATAACAGGAATGGATCCCAAGGCAAGTATCTCTCTTCCAGCTCAGAGTCACCTCGAGATCGAGTCTACTGAAATCACACATCTTTGGTGATCTGCTCCAGACCTGGGAGTACATGGATCCAGATCCAGGTGTAATCTCAGTGAAATGGGTTTCAATAGTAGGTTGAACAAAATCAGCAAACTGAGACATGTCTAAACTTCAGAGGAAGCTGAGATCATGTGCTGAACTTGCTATTCTGAACTCCCATCTATCTTTTTCTGGTAGCAGGTTAAATGAATCTCAAGTATCAGTTCTCATTATTTGCTTATTTGTAGCCAAGAGAAGATGGAGATGATGTAGTTAATAAATAAAATATTGTTATTTAAGGTGCCTGGCATGTGACAGCTCTGGAGCACACTGCTATTGATCCATTTATTGAGAGAGAACTGATTAAACTGAGCCATGAGCACATATGCAAAGATAATGAAAGATTAAATCATAAAAGAGGATATTGAAATTACATCTGACATCAGCCATTCAGATCAAGGAAATGCCTGGTTAGGCCTGAATCCCTTCAGCCTATCTTCTGTTAGATATTGCTGCTGTATGATAATGACAACAGCCCAGCGCTTGGATGTCCCCAGGCCAGCTGAGTGTGAGCGGCTGGCTGAAATCATGGGAGAACGTCTGTGCTCTTCTGATCGCTCAGCTTTGATGGGTTAGAGTCAGTCTCTCAGGCTCCAGTCCTCAAAGACATTTAAGACTCTAATTCACATCCTCTCAGATAGAAATCTGGAGTGTATTCGCTTGTGGGATGATAGTGGGTTGTGTTAAATACCGAGCTTCAACTAGTAGTCCAGAGACAGAAAAGAGTCTCCAGTTGTAGCTGGCAATGAGTCAGCTCCTTGTAATTAATTATACACACGCACACACTAACACATGCGTGCACACACAGCCACACATGCACCAGAGCAGCAACTCCACCAGCATCACTCCATGTACATGTCTGGAGTAACGCCGATGAAATCCCTGTTGTCACAGCACTACACTCGTGGCAGTGCCTGGGGTCTTGTGCCCTTTGGGGATCCTGCAAGAGTGGGGGTCTCCTCAGAGGAGGCAAAGCTCAGCTCCCTGCACCGGGCAGGGACCCTGCAGAATTCCATGTTTGCTCCAGCCAAAAGGTGTTTGTACGTGCAAAGCAAACACAAGACGCAGGGAGGAACTCATGGCTTAACAGGGACTGGGGAGGAAAGCTGAACCCTGAATTTTTAGTGTGCCCTCAAAACATGACCAGGCAAACCACGGTTCTAACGTGGTTCTAGCTGCTGCCTGGGAACGACAGGACGCTTCAGCCCAGCATGCAAATCCCCACCTCTCCTTCCCTGCCCACCAGGCCCCAGCTACGTTCAGGACAGCTCTGTGGTACACAAGTGGGGAAGAAAAAGAATGGAAAAAAAATGAAATTAAGTAAGATTTTAAACCCTTTAAGCCAAATAAAAAGGGGAATGATTTTTTTAATTGAAAAAATAAATAAATAAAGGTTAAGAGAAACACACAGCTGGAGAAAAAGGCAGAAAAATACCAATTACCTTTCTTTTTGATTGCTTGGATCAAAGATCACAGTCATTCTTTTTCATATAATGTTTTGTATCCAGCTAAGGTGTGTATCTATCAGCTCTGAAAAAGATTTGCAAAACCATTTTTGAGAAAAAAAGGTAACCTTTGACCTATGTTTCAAGGCCAAATGTTACAGTTTGCAGCTACTCTTTTATTTTGTGGTTTAATTTATTCAAAGGACATTTCAGCATATACAATACATAAGGCAGAACTTAACCACTGACCTGTCGTCTGTTTGCTCAGATCCAGCACTCAATTTTACTTTTTCCCCCTCTTTTCTCAACTAATGTTATCTAAAAATAAGTATGCAAAAAATTACACTCCTAAATTGATCACAAAACATGCAAAATGTTGATAATTTGATCTGAGACATCAGAGGCACAGGAGGTCCATGCATCTTGTAAGTCAGGTCAAAGAGTAGTCACTGCCTTTTGCAAAATTCAGTTATATTATCATCTCAGTGGCCCAAATAAAACATGACACATTTATGCCAGATCAAAAGTCAGTCCCTTTTAAGTAAGAGATCTAACCACAGTGGCGTGGAAATTAAGACTTTGTCTTAATTGTGAAGAACAGGAAAGATACATGCAAAGAAATGATGGAAGTTACAGTCTTTGCTTCAAGCACAAATAAGGTGATTTTTTTTTTCTCATAAAATGGCAATATTTAAAATTCTGTTGCATTTATTTTCTGTCTGATCTTTTTAGATGTGTTTTGAACTAATCATGAAAGCTTTTAGCCTTCAGCACAAGCATGTGGAAATTAAAAAAAAATAATCGCAATATTCAGGAGGAAAAAGTGCTTCTTAAAAACTAAGTTAGTTCTGAGTGCAGGATTCAGAAATGTCTTTGCTGCTGGATTTCAGGTGACTATATATAGAAAAGAAATATTTTACTTGGCTCCCTAAGATTGCACAGCCACGTATCATACACTGGAACCTACCACTCAGTACACAGCCTATTTTATAGTCTGCATCCTGGAAAATCAGCTTTTGCACATGCAAGCAGAGCAACTAATTGACTGGTAAATACAAACTTAGGTGTATCAGGCACAAGGAGCCCAAACCCAACAAACCATGTTGGGGAAAAATACCGTATGCATGTGGCGGGGGTTGTTTTATAAATCAACAGCAATGAAAGGCTTTTTTTCTGGAAAATGGGGACGTATAACTACTAGGAGGTTCTTAGCTGTAAAGCCTTATTTTAATTACATATCAAAAAAAGGTTTTGCTCAGTTTTGAAATAATGCTAGCAGATGCACCCTGCAACTTTTCTTCCTTGTCCTGTTTGCAATTTATCTATTCTGTGTAAACTATAAACCTCTTCAGCACCATCCAGTCCAACAGCAATCAGGTCATCTCCATTAAGTAAGCAAAATCTTGGAAGAAGGTACTGATCTCAATCTAAGTGGCAATTCAAGTCCCATGATGCTTTTTTGCTAATGGTTTCAATAGACTCAAAACTCCTCGGCATCTTTCCATGAATTTAACATCATAATATAGATATCTGATGGAAAACAGAATCTAAATAAAATGCATATTCTTGGCTAAAGCCTGTCCCAACTGAAATCAATATCTAAACTCCTCATGATTCACAGGAATTTCTGGATTTCACTCACGACATTTAAATATCCTTCCCTTATATTTCAATATAGTTCCAGAGTGAGGTGCAAAACCAAAACGATCAGTATTTATGGTACTATCCTAACCAAAATCTTTAACGAGAGGCTGAGTGTGCCTGTAAGAAAAGAACAGAAAATGAATATAGCACTTCTGCTGAAAAATATTCAGTGTCCTAAATGCGCTATATATCAAAACTATCAAGAAGGAAATACTTAAGTACTTTCGTTATTGTCAGTGGGCTTCCAGAAAAGGTTAACAGCCTATCACTGCAGAACAACTGTGCTAAAAATGTCAGGAGAAAGCATGACCTAGTGGTTAAAGCACAAGACTGGAGAGTGGGACTCCAGACCTTGGACCTCTGCTATATCATCACCTTGCCATATGGCCTTGGCCAAGTCCAAAGTATCCGTGAAGGACCAGATTTATTTATTAAAGGTTTGCTTTGGTCTGAAAAATGCAGAAAGACTGGATACTTAAAACTCAGGGAACTTAAATAATACATGCCTAGCTAACAGAGAAAAGCCTGAAATGACGATGGCCTGCACAGAATGAGTCTATACTAAGTGTGTGTAGTAGAGAGTAATCATTTTCAAAAGTCCCTACAGGGATGTTTTAAAGTCCTTAAGCAGTTTAGATCTCGAACTACCAAAGGCATGAGGTGCTGAGCTCACTTAGGCACTCTAAAAATCCTAACCTGCCTTTAAACCTATAAATGTCTGTCAACATTAGAGTTCTCAATACCTCTAAAAATCAAATCCTAAATATTTCTATTAGGAAATAAGCCAATATAGGTGATGAAGTGCACTTTGAAGACAGTGACCTGTTCTGATTTTGCTGTATAGGATCTAAAGTCAGGAGACCAGAGAGCATCCCACCCTGCCCTGGGAGACACCAGGGTACCACCGTGTGTGAGAAGCTGCACAGATGCTCTCTCCACTGACTGTGTGGGGAGTCTGGGACTGGTATCTCCAGACCGTGACAGCCTGAATAATTTCTTTTAGACAAACAAACCTTTGCTTTTCAATTCATGCATTACCCTCAAGACAGAAGGTATTACTCTGCAGTTTGCTGCAGCCAAGTTCTCCTCAGCAATACAAAGCAAAGTGAGCAGTTACAAGGGAAGGAAAAGAGCAGTCTGTGGCAGCGGAGCTCATGTGAAACCTGTGCTGCTCAGCCTGTACTACCTGCTGTGCACTGAGCTGTTGGGTGCCTGTCCTATTTTGCCATGCTTCACTTCAGCTTGTTACACAAATGGTTACAATCTTGTAAATGAGTAATAAGTTGCACCCGAACCTGTAAGTGATTAGTAAAACATCATTACACTTCCATGGCCAGAGGACTTTCACACAGTTAATCAGTTAAGAAAAGAACTGGGTGTTAACTGGTTGTTGAATTCTCTGGAAGACTGGTTTATTGAGAGCCCGTCACAAGAGGACTGAAATCTGAAGTGCAAACAATATATGAGAGAATTATATTGCTCACAAAAAGCATATTGTCCTGGAGAAACAGGTGCCAAATGTTGCTCTAAAATGAGCTGAAAGGAGGAGTTCTAAGGCTGAGCAGGTGCCGTTTGTGGTTACTTAATCCATTTGATCTCTGTTTGAATCTACTGGAAATCAATGAGTTAAGTTTTCTAAGCACCTTCTCCATGAACCAGGAAACTGGAGTAATGTGACATTTGCAGGACACACATGTACATATGCACAAGCTTTCTCATCCTGGGTTGTTGACTGGAACAGCAACAGAAAGAGCGATTTTTCTCCAGAGTGTGATTTCCTGTTTGCTTGATTAATTTCAGTATTTAGGTGTCAATCTTTTATCAGAAGACGCTAAGATAGGTGCAAAACCTGCCAACGCATTTACTGGAGGAAGAATCCGCATCAGTGGGCAACCTGAAAAGTGCACCTCCAGGCTCAACTTCATGCCCTTCCCCCCCTGCCCCCTTAGGCTTCAGCACATCACTGTGGGAAGCCCTTGGAGCTCATCTGCAGACTCAGTGCTCCTGGTGTAAAAACCCCTTCATTTAGAGGAGCTGCATCTTAGTCACTGCATGGGTACAATGGGAAGAGGCACCTGATCAAACTGGGGTGCTTCTTTAAATCTCATTCTCAGAACCCTTTTTCTGCCTGGTCCACATCGCTGCACACACTGAAACTGAACCCAGGGATGGTGTTGGGGGTGGCACCCAGTGCCAGGCACTGCCCATCTCATTCACACATTACCTGACAAAGAACTGGCTCTGAATATTAACAAAGACATTGCCAGGAACAACATGAATATGAAGCAAAACCTCTTGTATTATTAAATTTCCCAAGAGGATGATAAATATCTTGTTTTATTAGATAAATGTCTTTATTTACTAGATAAACCTTTTAAGTCTGTTTAGTCACTACGGGCAAGGCATAAAGAGACTGCCACGAGTTGTGACAGCTTTGTGCAGTTCTTCCACGAGTGTCAGCAGCCACTCTGGGAAGCGTATCTTGAAAGTGGAAAACTAAATCAGCCTGGGTGTGATGAGGAATTCCAGGCCAGCGTGGATTTGGTTTGTAGTAGCTTTCCATAACAAAGTCTTTTTTTAACTGACTTTCTTTCGGCTCACATATATTTAGATATGACTTTCACTCGGCAGTACTCTGATGCCAGATAGTTTTGGCTGAAATTGTAAGGGAAGGGACACGTGTTTGAGTCATGCAGTTGGCTCTCTCTAGTTGATAGTTAGCAAGTTGCTGAGAAAAGATGAAGTTTGTATTTAGTTTTAGTTAACATGCGATGAGACCAAGTGAAATAATCCATGTAGAAAACACACATAATAAATACATATACAAAAACTTATACCAGAAGGGAATGGAGTTAATTTTCTTAAACCACATTAGTTGGCTAAACCAGTATAGAAATATGGAGATATGGCTGATGGACTGAAGCTTAAGAAATACAAGGCAGGAGTCTTCATTTTGTTATCCCTAACTCTTGTTTTAACGCTGCAGCTGCTCCTGCTGCTGCTGCAAAGCACAAAGGTAAACTGTGCTCGCGTTTATTTTTGTGTGCCTGGTTTGGACCTCATGAATTTACTACAAAAGCGCTGAGATAAGCAGTGTCATTTGGTATTAAGACATTTCTTTTAGATTAAAAACAGCAAAAACCAAAGGAGGCTGGTGATGACTTTTTCCTACAGTAGCTTGCACCTCACGGTTTAAAAGCTAAAGAAATTGGTAACAGATACCACAAAGCCTCTAAAATAGTAACTGCCGGCAGGAAAAGCACACAAGCAATAGCACTATTTATTCACATGTCACTTTGCAGTTTCATCATTCTCCTAGACTTAACCTATTTACTAAGAGGCAATATGAGTCATTCAGAGAAGTGTTTCAAAAACAGAGAGAGAAAAGAGAATGGACAGGAGAAAGCTTTTCTTTACAGGAAATAATTGGGGGGTAGGAACCAAAGAACAGTTACAGCATGTACAGGATTAGCTGAAAATAGCAAGAATAGGCAACGCTGCTGCTTTTTTATTTCTGTCACAAAGGAACTACCAGAACAAATATTTAATTGAGGGGAAACAAACCATTTAACAAATATTTAATTAAGAGGAAACAAAACGTTATTACCCTTCCCTTCAGGCAGTTTTGCAGGCAATGAACAGTCAATAATGTAATCTATTTTCCTCCCTTGAGCCCTAGTGCTTATGTGTATTAATCCCCAAAACTATTTACTGGCTCTAATTCTCTGGCATCTTATCTTCTGCTGTATGTTAACTTTGCAAGCATCCCCACTGAAGGGCTTGTGGATTCTTGCAGAACCTGGGCCTCTCCAGAAAACCAGGTTTCCCTCTGAACATGTCTGAACTGAATTTTGAGCCTGGTTCTCAGGAGAAAACAGCCAGCAGAAAATCACTGTCCCAAGGTAACAGAGAAGATGCACAAGTGACCTACAAACAATTTCGCCAGAAAAATCAAGCTGTCCTCTGGAACAGGCATGCAAATAACCTCCTGCTTGCAATTACTCTGCTTTCACAAACAACTTTGGAACAGCAAGCATGAAGAAGGCATGTGTTTCTTGTGTGCTTTATTTTACAGAAGGCCATGGGCAGTAGGCACGCTGTAGTGAAAAACACTGAGCAGGGGAACACATGAAATCACTTTTGTGCACAGATTATTTTTCTATCATGACTCCACGTCCTTCAGCAAACGAATGTTTTGGGGCCATTCCCCTGTTTGCATTAGGCAGTGAATGGCGAGTGTGGTTTTAGGAGCCTGGTATCAGGAACTGCCTCCGCAGGCAACGGAAAAGGATCGGCACCGCTAGAGAGGTCTGTGGGTCTTGGCAACGGGAGCCAGGACAGCTGAACACGTAACTTTGGGAGTACAGTTACAAGCCCCAGGTTAGCTGGAAAGAATCCAGGCCATTAAATATTTAAGTGGTTATTGACAGAGTGTTACAATTCACATATAACAATGTCAAGGAGGTGCCACATACAAGATACTGCGTGTCTGCCCACGTCCATCTGTTTGCTTTTATTCTGCACTTTGACTCTAAGTCCTCTGAGGCAGGAACTGCTTTTTTTTCCTTTGCAGTCAACACAGCATCTGCCACAATGGAGTTCTCATCCATGTGAGGGTTTCTAACGTAAAATAATGTAATAATAAAAATACTGTATAATACTATGAAGTATGTGCATAAATCACAGACCATTATGAACCGAGAGAGCGAGCTAATTATAAGAGACACCTATAAGTAGAAAAAGGAGAGCAACGAACCATGGGGGTGCAGATCCTGTAACTGACTTTGCATTTCACCTCAAGAAGGCCAGGAATGTCTGACAGTAAATAGCTTGAGAGAATAAGAAAAAGGTATATGCATCATCCAAAGACTTTCAATTTGAGTCAATGGCACAAACTTTTGTTCTCAGAATGAAGAGGAAAGAAAAGGGGGATATAAATTACCAGAAATAGAACTGAGCTCCTCAATGTCCAATAGCTGTTAAGGTGACTGTCTTTAGCTGAAGTTCAGCCAGTGCTATTGAGGTTGGGCAATTCCCAACCTCACCACAATAGCAATAACCTACATTTGTTCAGAAATTAGCCCTCAATTATTTGCAGACCTCCCATCCCAATTCCAGATCAAGACGTAGGAACAACCACCCAAAGAGACTGCCCCAGGGAATCATTCCCAGGATTTAATGATGAGCCATCCCAAATTTTCCAACTGTGAGGTCTAAGAGCTGTGTGTATCCCCATGGAACCCAGGCAGGAGGTGAAATACTGTGCTCACTGCAGTGTCTCAGGGGCATGCTGCAAGTACCTATCAAGAACATCCTAATCACTCCCAAGTTCTCATCAGCTGTATGACAATGTTCTCCTTTATCCACAAGTTTGCTCAGCCAGCTCACGAGCTCTGCAGTTGCAGCTCATATTGAACCTATTAGTTTGCATTTAACCATCCATTGCTACACTTCCTGGGTGAATTCCAACCAAACAACAAAGACTTTGGAACCACATCATGATAAAACACCCTCTTGCCTAAAATAAAGATAAAACTAGCTTACGTTCAGTATGATCTCATCTGACTACAGAACAGATTCAGAAGCAATTGGCAGGCCATCCCCTCAGCTAGGAACACGGATTGAATGGGAATACTGTTTGTCCTGCAGTTGGGGAACTAGCCACAGACAGCTGGAAGACACAGTAGTAGCAAAGTTGAAGGCCAAGATCACCAGAACTCTTTCTGAGAGGTCTTGGAAGGAGAGTGCCAACAAGAATGAAATGCCCCAGCTAACACACATACAGAGCATAATGAAACTGTACGAAGCCAGCTGGTATCTTCCACAAGGCCAGATTTTTAAAGGTATTTTGGTAGTTAACTCTCAACTAAACCACTGTGGATAAGACATCTAGCCACTTTTAAAAAAATCAAATACACAGAGACAAGCATGCATCACCCCTCAGAATCTTGCCTAGACTGTGCCCCGTGTTTCCCTGACAGATGAGACAGAACAAGTGTTGGGGAACACCGATAGAGGATGTCCTACAATAGGAACTGGGGGCTGTCCTTCGGGATGCTGAGTAGAGATAGGAAGGTTTTTGCACTAGTAAAGACTGACTCACATGTGGAGAGGTAATGCTGGCTCCTTGCAGCATCATCATGAGGAAGGCTCACAGCATGTCTATGTGGCTGTGATGCACCATCATCACCATCACGGAGCAACACTGCACAGCACTGCCAGAGTATCTCCTCTAGGATGTGGGAACAGCTCTGAGGGCTGACTACCAGCAGCTCCTGTGCTTTGCACAGGCTCAATGTGGACTGGAAGGACAGCAGAGCAGCCGTGATGGGGAGAAAACCATCTGAAGCAGTAGGATGTTTGTCCATCCTAACTTGTGCTCCCCTGTAACTCGTGAGGCTCAGAGACTTGGCTGTGGGCTGCTGCACATGCTGCAGAGCCTGTCCCAGCCAGCTCCAGCTCCAGTTTGCTGAGGAACACTGCAGGACAGCCTGGCAGTGAGCATGGGTATAACACTACACACTAGAATTGCCTGCTGGCCACAGCGTCTCTGAGCCCAGCAGTAGCAAAACAGGCAGGTGCCTGATCAAGAGGAGGGAATACACTAGGTACTACAAAAATGCCACATTGAGATACCTAAAAATGAAAGTAACTTACTGGTGGGAAAGACTACCCAAGAGCCTGGGTCTTCCCCCCTTTTCAGCCAAGAAGATAAATTGCACTCAAATTTAAGTGGGTGGTTAAGCCATGGTGACCAGAGCACACTCATTCTACAGTGAGTGCTAGGAGAGGGCAGAAGGAGCATCTCAGAACTAAAACTCCCTCATTTTGTGCTGACAGTGACCTTGGGAGAGCCCCGTCAGGCAGAGATTGGTCATGTCTCACGGTCAAACCAGCAGCAAAGTCCCTGGGGGGCCTGGTGGCACAGAGGGTGGGGTGGGAGCGTGCTCTGCACTGGCTGTGCCACAGGTCGCACAACGGGGCTTTTCTCTCAGGGGCTCCCCTGGACATGACTGTAATCAACACTAAAACTAGCAATGCAGTTTCTATTTGGGCTGGAAATCACCGCTGTTAATAGTGACAGGCAGCAGAGCCTCCAGAGAGGGTTTAGTCACCACTGACCCTGGCTGAGATATGAAGGATGATCAGGACAGAGAGGGCTGCAGCCTTTTGGCCACAAAGACAGAGGCAATTTTTATGGTTCAAGAGGGTGACCATCTGCAGTGGGCACTCTCCCCTTCTCATCACCTGAGCTGGGTGCCCCAGAAGTATCCCTCTGCTGCATTTCTTTTTCAGCTGCTTGTGCAAAGCACTGGGCCTGGCCCTGTTGCTGCTTGGTGGCAGCATCAGAAGGGGGCCAGAGAGCAACATGAGAGAGGCTGGTTTGGGCTCCTTTTTTTTTTTCTTTCTTAATTCAGAACTGTCATCTGCATCCAGCTGTTAGCATTTTGGAAATCTGGGTTTTGTTTTCCTGGTGTTGTTCAGTGCGGCTGATGCTCCAGCTGCAAAGCCCTTGGCAGCCAGTGAGCCTGCTTAAAGCAGCTGTACATGAAAGCTCATGTCCTGGCCAGCACCTCCTCTCCTGGGAGCACCCTGGGGCTCCCCTTGGGAAGCTTCCTCATCACTCTAACAGGATGAGTGCTTAACTCCATCACAACCACACCAGATGAGAGCGTGGTGGTCAGGAAATGCACAAATAGGCATCTACATCAACTGATGTGGCAGAGAAAATATTTTAGTTGCAGCCAATAGCATTCTGACCCTAACTTCTGAATGCATGGCAACGCTTACACTGTGAACTGCAGCATAGTAAATACACTTCCAATACTGACACTAAAATAAACTTCCAAAACACTGTGGTATTGCTATCCACTTTCAGGTTCTCTGCTTTTTTGGAGAGTTTGTCTTTTAAAATCTTGTATTGTCATAATACATTCTATGTTATCTATAAAAAGACCACAGTTTAGAAACAGGGCAGGTTACACATGAACGAGGGTAATGCCTTTCCCTCTGCACCTTTTCCTTCCTGTATACCTCTCCCATGCCCATTTTAGCTGCCTGCTCTCCTGAGGCCACAATAATTCCCTCTTCTTTCCCCGTCCCAGAGCAGACACTCCTGCTACAAGTGGAGAATGCCCAGATTCAGAGTGCCTTGAAAGGGCAGCAGAGACTGCAGCATGTAATGAGGAGGTGGGGGCTTGCTGAGACTTATTTCCAAGGAATAAATTTTTAATGGGGTGTGGGTTATACATGTGAAAAAATGGAGATTAAGTAAAGTTAAGGAACAGTTAAGTAATTCTTCTATTTGACAGATGAATCCCCAGTCCCCCATTTTTATCCACACAGCTCTAATTCCACGCTCAGTTACTCAGTGACACAAACTCATCCATTACTGAAAAGTCAGGTACAAACCACCACTAAATGTAGCCTGATCACATAACTGGCCTTTATGTGTCTTTCCCCTCCTGAGCAATGGTGGAAATAATGCTGAGTGATTATTAAGCCCTGATGATTATATTTACCAAGTAAGCTATAAAAGAAAAGTGTAAGAGATGTGAAAATGCAGCAGCAGCAGCATTCAGTGCCATGCTGGGGGTGCTGCCCTGGCAGGGGTAGGACGGTGCCCAGAGGCAGAGATGCAGGGCAGGGCTGTGCTCCTGTGACCCAGCCTCTGCATGCACAAAGCCCTGGGGAAAAGGGGTAGACAAAATCATCCTTTGAGGATCCCAAGCTCCTGCAGATGATAAGCACATCGTAGATGAAGTTAAACAAAGAAAAGAAAATATATAGTGTGGGCTGCTATAAGGTCACTAAAGTGGTGGAGAAAGGATTAATTTCTCTTTTACCTGGAAAGAAAAAAAAAAACCCATCTCCACCTCTTTTAAGGGTTGGAAAAAGCCTGTCTGAGAAGGAGATAGTTAAAAATGCCTAGCTGAATGTATATGCTGTTTTCCATCCCCCATAAGCAGGCCTTAGTGTGTCTTTTACCATGGCTGGCCTGGATGCCGGCGTTTCACAACACGGGAGAGACAGGGCGAGGAGCAAGAGGACGTGAAGTTTGCTGTGCTGTCCAGAAGATGAAAACACTAGTGCTGTTTATAGAGGGAAACCCAATTCGTCAGCCCAAATGAATTCCTGGGCTAATCCTTGCAGGCTTCATGTTTTCCACCAGCCCCAGCCACTGTAAAGACTATCTTTAGGAGGCACAGTGTGTTTGGAAAGCAGCAGCTGGAAAGAGGGGACGTTTATGCCAGCTTGGAAGGCTTTCTGGTATGGAAAAAGAGGAATGCTCTCTTGGGTCTCCCCACAAAATTAAAGCATCTTCATCCAGAGCAAAACGATGCCAAGCACAACAAACAAAAGCGGCTTTCCCCAACTCTCCTGGGCAGCCTCACTCCAGGGTTCACAATGGTTTCCATAGAACTTGTTTTGCTATCATAACAAATTCGATCTATCCAGGCGTGATGGTGCACACTGTTTTCTAAAGACAAGAAAATTAATTTCCTCATTTTTTTGTCTGCCAAAGCATTTTTGTCTAGGTGCCACAGACAGGGACTCCCCAGATAACTAGTGCCTCTGCCTGTCAGCTGAATGCAGCGTACAGCATGAAAAGAAAGATCCTCGAGAGGTTTTGGCCCATGTGGCACGATGTGTGTTACCTGTGCTGCAGGGGCTGGGGGAGAGGCTGCCCGTGACAAATCACCCCTGTTCCTCAGCCTCTGATCCTCCCAGGCTGAGCTAGCCCCAGCCCAGTGCCTGTGTGCAGCAACACGAGCTTCCTGTAATAACCCAGCCATCAACTCTGTGCATCTCTCCCTGCATACATGGGAGGAAATGAATGTCTTGTTATACTGACCACAATCTGCTGAAATGCTAGTAAATATTACAGTCTAACTGTGATTAAGGGCTAGATTATTTGCACGGCTGGGGGACGCTCCCTGAGAGCTGCGCTGGAATGTCACATGCGGGAGAGGTTTCTTCCAGCCTTTCTGCAGAGACACTCCTGCTCAGCAGTGATGTTTTACTGCATGACATAAAAAGCTGGAGGAGCATTTATTGCTACATCTAAATCAAGACCATCATCAGAACAGCCTGAATTTTTGGGAATTTAATCTCCATCTAAAACTTGCACTAGCTTTTAAGATGGGAAGAGCTATGAAATGTAATCAAGTATAAAACAAGAGTCCACAGATACTAATTTCTAAAACATACATAATAATAGTTTTCTGTGCTTTTTATTTTAATGATATCCTATAAAATTTATGCTGAAGAAAAATTTGTATTAAAATCATTTTCAAAAACAGGAAACATATCTGAAAACATAGTAGAAGCTATTTGAAGACATGAAGCTGCAGGATGACCTCAGAAGAGCTCTCATGTAACCCAGCCTACCTAGCTGAAAATCTCACCCTAGGGTTTGCCTGCTGGAAATCAGTATCTTGGGATGCTTTCCAAGGAAGAAGAGAGCAGTCCACTCAAAGCAAAGGAACATGTGTGAAGAAGAAACCAGACAAGAAAAAAATAAATCTAATTTTAGGGGAAAAAAAGACCCACAAAACACAATGTAATTAAAAAATACAGCTGCTGAAAGTCCTCCTCCAATTTGTCTCAGTTCTGGTTTAAACCAAGCCAGTTTGGTCACTGGACATGCCCAGCACCTAGAGTGGAGAGTGCTTGTAGACTATTTCCATGACTTTGCAAACATCAATTTGTACAAAATTATAATTACTTCATATCCAGTGACTTGAACTGTGAGACTCCTCCAAGTCCTAAGGACAGGTTCCTAGGTTGCTGCCCATTTACCTATAGAAATGGTGAGCCTTATTTTGAAGTGGCTCTGGCAGACTCATGCAATTTGATTAAAGCAGAGGTCCAGCAGTGCCCTGTGTGCCCCCAGCAGTGCCCCTTCCCCTGGAAAGCTGTGGTCAAAGGCACTGCTTATGGTCAAGCTGGAGGCACCACAACCACACAGAATGTCTGAGGGCAGGTGCCTTACAAAACTGGGGCTTTCACAGACACTTCTGGAGAACAGCCCTGCTGCCTCCTGGTAAGAATCATAAACCCAAAAGAGGCTGATGAAGCCCCAGCAGGAGCACCGGGAGCTATTTGACCATAAAGAGAATGCAGTGTCTGCTACATCATCCAGCCTCCTCTGGCCTTGTGGCTACAGAACCTCCTGGAACCAAGCTCTTACAAAATAACCAACGCTGTGTTGCTCATAATGACAGATATTGAACCCAGGGAGGTTTTAACTGTCACAATACTTTCACCATTGACTCCCATACTTCTGAAGTGGTTCCCCCTTCATTTAGTCATTCTCACTCTTTCCAAAGAAACTTAGAAACCACCTAAATAAACCAGCACCCATTGAGACATTGCAAATGTCATAAGAGTCATTCATGTGTCTCACTATTTGTCCTACATTTGACTTGATTCATTCATGGATGATGAAGTCATTCATCATTAAGAAACCAAACCACACCACAATTTGGGAATCTTTGACTAGCCTCCCTGGCAGAGATGATCAGAGGGGATGATTGCAAACTCACACTCCTCTAATTTACTGCTGCTTTTGCCCTGATCCAAATTATTCTTTGCACGTTAAAAGCAAAGGCTGAGAGTCCTTGCACAAAGGCAGAGCAAGTCAACACATAAGCATTGAAAAAGGACTAAACTGTGCCATCATTTTGCTGTGAGGTCATCCAAATACTTCTGCAGGGCCTCAAGGTTTTCTGGCCATGCAGTGCACACTGCTTTGGCGCACAAACAGCTCTGGCACCCTCCCACCACCCACGAGTTAAAGCAGGCCCACTGCTGGGTGGAAGCAAGGGACAGTTGACTTTGACCTTTACTTCCACACCTGACAATTATCCATGTGGAAAAATTCTCCCTCAGATGCAAACCTATCACTCACTTCAGCATCCACGGGCAGAAGCCAGTAATACTTTTCTCACTAAATCTAGTTCTACTACGATTTCACTCTAAAGAAATTGTGTTTGTTCAGCTGAGGGCAGAGTTTAGCCTGTGTTTTGGAGTGTCAAGTTTCCAAATTAAAAACCCACAGAAGGACATGGCTTGATTAAAATGGGAACTGTGTGGATTAGGAGAACCTGCCGGAAGATGGAGAGTATTAGACCATTAGTTTCTCACTGAGTGAATTAGTGTTGCTCTACTGAGTCACAGGAGCATCGCTGATCCTCAGCCCTTTGATCCTCAGTGGTTTTACTCTAGTTAACAGTAGCTGAAGTTTTAACTCATTTATACCTAACACTGGTTAAATCCAACTCAAGAGCAAATTTCCAAAGTCACTATTATCAACCATTAGTCATGTGAACACAGATAGATCAGAGTGTTAATTGCCAGACTGTGGTATTTCTAGTCACCAAAACTGGAGAATATGAATGTCTGCAAAGTTGGGAGTACTTGGATTTAGGGGTTTTGTGCAGATCCCTTTTAGAGAGAGGATCCATCTGTGAAATTCACAGCTGGATGTATGCCCAGATTTCTGTGCTTGCAAAATTGAAACACGGGGACTTGGAGTGATGATTCAGACACAACTGCATTGTTTATACATTATAGGTTGGCTTTTACCTTCCTCTGAATTCTTCTTGGTAAACAAGAAAAAGTTATAAAAAGAGTTATATTACAGAATGAAAAAGTGTGAAAGCCAGCAGCTGGTTGAAAATTCAAATTAGGAGCTAATATGCTGCAAAGGGAGTTTTATAGTCTTCAAGTATTTGCTCTTCTTTCCCTATCTCGGACTCTCCTGCTGGCACAACTACAGATGTGCTGCTTGTTTTTCAAATCAGAGAAGTAAGAATGACCTATTCGGTCAGCTAGTACCTCCTGTAGCCAGTGCAGGATTGTCTAGTACCTCTCGTAGCCAGTGCAGGATTGTCTTGTATATTTGTCCACTCTGCTTTTAAAATTCCTCTTAAAACATAGTGCATCCAAATTAGAGCACAGAAGTCTCTTGGAACTGGTGAGTAAGCAGCACTATAAAATGACCAGGGAGTATAATGCCATTTCAGCTTCTGCTGGGCAGGAAAGTAGCTCTAACTACTTAGAGTTCTCATAAGAAAACTAACTTTGATGGGAAACTCAGATGATTAATCCTCAATTTTTTATTTAGAAATGGCCAGGGATGTAATAATAACAACAACAATAATTATAATTATTATTATTACCATCATCATCATCATTATTATATTTTCATAAGAAACAAAGTATGAAAAGCAGGTAGGAGAAAAATGGGTTTTAAATTAATCACCTACAGGTCTCTATTGTTATGACAGAAAAGATCTGTACAGTCAAAAAAGTCCCCCATCAACTCTTGGTGCTGCCTGGCAGGATGTGGCCTTAACTGGAAAAGTTCTGTTTGTTTGGATAATGCTCAGAATCCAGCCATTCTTCTATAGTAGAAGGCTTTATAACTGGCTTTCAGTTTGCACTGTAAAGAGACTGTATATCTTTAAGATGGTTATTCTTGCCAGGCATTTCTTTAACTATTGTGAAATAAAATGTGCAGATGTTGTCCAAACTTTTCAAAGCAGCAGGGCTCTTTGCAGCTGCTTGCAAGATTTCAGAAGTGCAGATCATAAATGGCTCAAGCTGCCTTTCCACTGGCCATTGCAGGAGGAACTGAATCCTCCACATATCATCCTGGGCTTCAAGGGCAGAGAAGAGCCCTACCTTCTCCCACCTCTGCACATTCTTAACATTAACACAATTTGTAACAAATGGAACTGTGAAGAGCAGCAATGCCAAACCCAGGCATTCAGGGTTCATGAGTCAGGCCTCTAATAATAGTGAGATTGCTTTTAAAATCATGCAATCAACCCCCCACTCCCAAAGTTGCATCATTTTTGTCTGCCTTTTGAAAGACCAAAACACCAAGGTTCATATTTTTAATATTTTGGATTTTTTTGGATCGGATTTGAAAATAATGTCACTTGAAAGGTGACTGCAGTCACCTGCACAGAGACTTCTAAATTGCTATAAATATTCCAAGACTCACAATGAAATTGCAAAGAATATGCAAAGCTTTGACCTGCCATGTGGGTGTAAGCCAGTCCACTGGTTATACTTATTCAATTACAACATGCTATTTTTAAAGGGGAAATAACAGGATAAACTGTGAAGACAAATACATACCTACCTGCAGGCTCCTTATTTAGCTGTCAGGGAGGGTACAACTCCCCTCAGCAAAGCATCTTTCTAATAAATGAATCCAGCCCATTGCATCATCTCTGCTAGAAGTTACTAACACGAAGGTTCATTTTGAGGTGGTCAACATACAAAGCAAGCACGCTGAGCTCATGCAGCTATTTCCCATGTGAAAATCCCTTATATTACACAGGCTGTAGCTACCCCTGCAAGTTTAGCCAGCTCGCCAGCACTGGCATTGCTGGTGGAAACCCTTCTTCCAATGCAGACACAGTCATCCCAGTACAAAAGCCTTTCAGTGAAACAGCTGGTGGTGGTTCCATGACTTGGCATAAGCTGTGCTGATTCCAGTGTTTTTACACCAACAGAGCTGTGTCTATACAAGGGCTTTTACCATAATAGCTGTCTTAGCAAAATAAGTTAAAAAAAAAAATCAACCACCTTAACCAGCATAGTTATGTGGCAAGTTGTCTATGTGTAAAATAAACCGTGTTAAAGGTTTCCAGAGAGCGCTTCTCTGGTTCAATGTGAAATGGTGAATTTAGCTCTAGAAGGAGTTAACCCCTTTTCCTGCTCTGCAGTTTTGTTATAAGCCGTCTCCTATCCGCACATTTCTTGCTTCTCGTCTCCAAAGCCCCCATTTTTAAAAAGTGTTGTCAAAACAGTTATGATTTTGACAAAACCGAAAGAATTTCTGAGTAAAACACCTAGTGTGACCCCTCGCTGGCACAAGACCACTGATTCATTTTCCTTACATCCTGTCCTGGCTCAAACGACAGCTTTGCTCTGTCTCCAGACTTTCCCCTAAGAAGTGAGGGTATTTCTAGTAGACACACCTGTTCTGGGTGACATATAGTGCCTTTCTTGCCAGCAATCAATCGTTCACTTCTAGAAAGCAGGTAGTATTCTTCGATGCATGCAGTATGAAAGGAGTGAGTCTGGCGAAAAGAGAAAAAGGAGAGAGTAGCTCTGCCAATGCCTGCCTTTAGTGCAACATGTGTTTTAACAACCCACAGCATGGCCAGTGCTGCCCCAGCTCCTGCACACCCAGACAACAGCTTCATGTGCCTTTGGTCGCACCATGTCTGTGTGAGGGATACAGCCAGGGGGTCCTGGCAGCCTGGGATCCCTTAAGCACGTTACGGTTTTACCAGTGATTTTTTGCACCAGCTGGGGCAAGTCACTTAAAAGCTCTGTGCCCTGCTTCATCCATCTAAAAGAGCTGAGGAAAAGCCTCTCTGCTTCTTTATGCAGTGGAATTATTTTAATTCATTACCATTTCTCTGCACTGGATGAATAGTGTCACGGGACTGAAAAATGTTATTGTTGTTATCCCTTTAAATTGAAAGTGGATTGAAGGAATAAAAGTAAATGTATGGTCTATTTTGGCAGATGTCTTCCAACAGATGGGTGTCTATGGTCTTCTTTATAAGAGCTGTCTGCTGTCTGTGATTCAGACCGTCTAAGGAATGCCATGAGCGTGGAGTAAATGGACAGCAAGTCTGGGAAAGGACTTTATTGTGGTTTAGAAGCTTTCAATTCCTAACTGCACGAACAAGTTCTTTTTTTTAAGTAACTCTCTGTCAGTATTTCAAAACTATCATTGAAAATTGCTTGATGTCTTCCGAAAACTGAGCGCTTTCTGCTGATAACACTCCGCTGCTTTAGCCTTCAAAGGGTGGCATGCCTTCTACCAGCAAATCATTAGAATTGGGGTTTCTGTCTTGGTGCATCAATTCATGGTGGGACTCTGCCCATGGAGGCACCAAGACAGTGTTCACGTACCCATCCTGCAGTGTCAGTTCTTGGCAGCAGCGCCCTGGTCTCCTAATGGAGTCTGCATGTTCTTTTGAACAGGAAACGCTTTGTAAAACAACTTGCCTGTGGGCACTTACTGCACCAATTAAAGATTCCTGAGCTTGAGAACAAAGAAGTGCCAGTGGAACTATGGTTTTAATCACTTGATTCATTTTCTTCCTTCCTTCACTGATGATTTTAGATGTATGGGGTTTTTTTTTCTCTCGCTTTGTTTTGTTTTGCATGTTTTTAGGCAGCAGGGCAGCCGCTCAGAAAGACTGCTGGGCAAAGAGCAGACTTGAAAAGGGGCTGGATTTGCCTAAATTTTCATATAGCAAATTGTTTCTAGAGGTGAAGAACATCAGATGCCATCCTGCCATAACAATACAATACAATACTTAGTTCTTATTAAGGTATGTGCCTTTTTTTTTCTGAGAATCCATGTGAGTTTTAGTAACATGGATGAATTAAATGCTTAACTGTACCAGAGGGAAGGATAACAAGATACTTTTTAATAATGGTAAGCTGAGGTACAGGGAAGTTAAATACTTTGCTGAAAGGCCAAGCCCTGACACAACCCAGGAGACCTTCCTCTTGATCTTTCTACTTCCAGCCAACACACTACAGGTTTTTACAGATTACAGGTTTTTGGGAACAGAATCATAGTTTAGTTCTCTTTTCATATTGCCTCTAGAAAAGTAAGTCTCTGGCATATGACTGGGGCACAGAAATCCTAACACAACACAAACCCACAATAGCAGTGATCCAAAAATAAAGCATTTAGCGTACCCACATAGCGCTGTAAGGTCCCAAGAGAGGACAGAAAATCTGAAATAAAGTGAGTCAGAGCTTCAAGAATGAGTCTGATGAATACACAGATTTGCTGGAGTGTTTGAGGGAAATGTTTTGGAGAACATACATGCTTCACTCTTAGTCAAACTCTGCCTGAGCAGAAATGACCACACCTTCTATGAAAAGTAGTTCTAATTAAAAACAGAGCATGGATTTTTTTGATGCAAATAGTTGCTCTAACTGAACCGCAGCCCACTTGCAACATTCAAACTCACCCCTGCCTAAAAAGCTAGGAAGCAGGAACATTTTCCCCTCTGTACTGCTATTTTACTCTGTGCATAGACACATGATGAAAACAACTACAAACTAAAACACGCTCTTAAAGCCACTATCTTCTGTGCCTTCTGGGGATGAAATCAACACAGTGTTAAGTGAGAAAAGTGTCTTCTCTACAGCCGGTCAGGTGGCCAGACCCCTGCCCTTGCTGGTGTGGATCCACTGCTCTAATGTATGGAGGGCTTAAACCTGCCTTTACTGTACAGCTGAGGTTCCCCCGGCACAGGGAAATCCCCAGCTGGCAGCAAGCTGACAGAGCTGGCTTTGTGCCACCCAGTCCTTCATCCGCTGTGCAGGGGCTGGGGAGGGTGAGCAGGATGCTCACAACGTGCTTGCACCCGAGCCAAAGCCCTAAGGACCACGCCGGCTGTGAGAGGGAGCCCTGTGTCCTGCCTTCCCTCCTGCCTGTACTGACCCTCTCCTTCATCCCCCAAGGAGCGCACAGGACCAGCACGGATGCAGAGTGGGCTGCTGTGTGCTACGAAGAGAGTGGTGAGAAACCAAAGCCAGCAGGAAAGAGCTCAGCCCCTGACTGTTGCTTACTCAGGGCTGACACAGTAGCTTTGCTTCTTGGATCCCCAGGAGACCCGGGGTTTCCTGGAGGTACACCCTGCTCCGGCTTATGCCTAACAGCTACCAGCCTAAGGAGAAACAAGCTGGTCAGAAAAGAAAGATTCTTCCTAAACATGGAGGAAAGAAGGGATTTGAATTTCATTTCATGCCACTGTGGGGACAGACTGTGGATTTTCTCGTTGTTGAATGAAAGAACATAAAAAGAAAATGTAGGGACCCAACACACTCCAAATGGTCTTGGATGAGACCCATGGTTAGAGCAATGGTTACTGTGGTGGGGAGCAGAACTGCACAAATTAACACACTGCTTGTAGCAAGGGTGATTGCGAGTGCCGGGTGATTTACAAACATCACACTGCACGCTGCAGATCCATTGTCTAAAGAAATATCTGCTACGTCTGAAATTTTCTTGTGTTCACTGTAAAACATCTCTGCTGATCAGCAGTCTGATAAACCACCACACAAGCATCTGCACTGCTCTTCTCCTCCCCATTAAAGACGACTGCTGCACCAAAAATAATTTAGAACTGCTGTATCAGGCCGACAGTTTGGAGTGTCAGATGTGGTTACATAGTTACTATTTGAATAATGACAATCATTTTTCTTTGTAAAGTAAAAAGCACACAACATGACAGCTGAACCAAAACGAAGAACTATATCTAAGGCAGGCAAGTTGATAACAATCAAGACAAGAGCTACACGTCCATTATTTGTACATGGAAAGAGCCCAACACCATACTTGACACTCAAATCTCTACAAGGCACTTCTAGATTGTGTCGCATCTGAGTGCTTTAGAGTCTGTGATGCATTTATCCTCCCATTGCTCTTGTCACACAATCCTCCCATCTCTGTGTCGCAGATGGGGAGCTGTGGCACATGGCTTCCCCAGGGCTGCCCAGGAAACCTCTGGCTCTGCAGCACGAGCAGGGGCAGCCCAGGGTATGACCAGTGCCCCAAGCCCTGGGTCACCCTCTCTCTCAATTCTGCCCCACCAGGACAGTGCTGCAAATAACCAATTTTTTAACTGAGTTTGTGCTTTGAATAGCTAACCTGAATGCTCTGAAGGTCCTGGAAGAACTAAGTTCTATTTGTCAAAATATATCTGTGGTTGTTTGTGTAATGTTTAACCACTGTGAGTGGTTTTGGTTATGAATAATATTAAAATAAGGCTGAATATTAAGATGAACGTGCTGAGCACTCTCTCATCCTATGGCTTTCACTTGCATTTGAAGTTAATTGCTGCTTGCCAGCATTAGCCTGGACACCTGATGCATCCTGAAGGATCTCCTGACCATGGCTTATTCCCAACAGTAACAGATCTCTGAGGCAGAGGTGTTTAATAAAGGTTTCTGTGCCAATTTTTCATGAATAGACCTTTACTCTGGTGATTCATTTTAATGCTATTTTATATCCAAAAGTTATGCACATATATATTTTTTTTTGACAGAGAAGTACGGAGGTATATGGAGGAATACATATATGGAGGAATACATATATGAAGGTATACACATGTATGGCAATGTCTAACCTGCATCAGTCTCCCTAATGGCTGCATTTCCAAATCCAACCTCTATGACTGCTTAGCTAGAGTCTTTCTTCCAGTAACCATATGTTTCATAATTCTGTCTGGGAGTGAAAAGCTGAGAAGCTGCAAGGGTGTTGTGTAGGCTGGGCTCGGCACCTCTTGCTCTGAGGTAGCACCGTCAAGAGAATAATATGCTAAAGTTACCATTAAGGTAGCCAGAATGGATGGTACCAGTTCTGCAGCTACTGCACAGAAGTCCTCGCATGTGGCAAAACCCACCTGAGAATGCGGGTAAATACTTGCCATCACCTGCCTTAATGTCTATGTTGCTTTGGTTATGCTGCTGGTGCTATTCAGTTTGTAAGCTGTGGTCACATATTTGACTGTAATCCTCCTGTGCAGGTGGATCCAGTTCTTATCTTTACAAGGCAGGAGGTAGAGACAGGTTAGGTGTGCCAAGTCCTCAGTATTATGTGTCCTGTGGAGCTGTGAAGGTGGTGAGCAAGGAACAAACCATGGTCTCAGGAAGAGGGGCAAATACTTTTTTTTACAGCAGGGAAAATAAGAAGATAACGAAGGGTCCTACCAGCAGTGGCAGCAGGAAGAGGCAAAGAGAAACAGCAATCATGTTAGCTATGAGATGTTCTTCTCTGGTCACTTTCAGGAGAGCTCCAAGACTGGGACAGCATGCCCACTCTGAGAGGCAACAGCTTCAGGAATAAGGAACCAGTGGAGCAGGGCTTGTCCCACATCAGTCAGGAGGTTCGTGGCAAAGCTCAGAATAGAAGCAAAGTCCAAAACACCAAGGCTGTGTGCTAACCACGAAGGCAGAAAGTAAGAGTTGAGAAGAGGTGGTCACAACCATAGAAAGGGGCGAAAGCTGGACTGTCAGCAGAAATACAAGAAAGAAGAACAAAGTATAGGGAGGAGGAAGATGGGGGAAGGGAATATGAGAGAAGCAAGAGACCCTGAAACTGGTTGCCTAAGAGTCTGTGCCTCAGCAGCAGTGCAGCACACTCATGTCAAGCCTGGCTGGGGAACCATCATCTCAGTATCTATCCATGAGAAATCACCGCAAGACCTAACAGCTCACTTTATCTCAGAAGAGCTTTCTGGATGAAAGGGATTTGAAAGTAAAGCCTCCATAATCCTTTGGGTTTGCTTTCTTTTAATACTATAAAGCACAAAAATAAACTTTCTAGTTAAGAAAAATATGGCTTTTGTTATGTTCTGAGTCACTTTTCCCCAGCAGGAAACAAAGTGGCTTTTCAATTCAAGTCCTGAGCATTTCAGAATGAAATGTTTTGCAAAGTCCTAAAGTAAATCACAATTCTCCAAGTCACACTTCTAGCTAATCTAAGCTCACTGAGGTCAGCAAAGAGATTGCATGTGACTGATCTTGCCTGGCCTAACTTGGGTGGCATAATTGACAAATTAATCTCTAGTTGAAATCAATTCAAGAGGACCCAGTCAGCCAAGCAGAAGTCTGGAATTTCATTAACTTGCTGCTACTCTGCCTAAATGGCTCTTCTTAGAATGAAGGTCGAGTGCATCCCTTGTGAGCTATGCTATAGTTAGATCTTACTGGCCTGATTCAAAACCCAGTGAAATTAATTTTGCAGTGCATTTGGGGAATTTATTTAAGTGGACTTTGGCTCAGCTCTGAAATTTGCCAGCTTTTACTTCAAGATTCTTTCTTTTTTCTTTTAGAAGGTTTGTACAAAGTATGTTTAGAAACGTGGAAGAATGTCTCAGCTTCTCATATTAAAAATACCTTAAAACACAGTGTTCAATTTTACTATTAGAAATATTATCTTGCTTTGTTACCATGCTGCATTCCCTGAGTGGGAAGTGGATTTTACTTTGCTGTTTTCTTGAAGATCCAGCAAATCTCCTACATCAAATTCACTGTTAAAATCCAATTCAACACTCCTCTTCTGACAAGCGGATCAGTAAAGACTCTCCAGATTTTACTGTGATGGCACCAAAGCTACATAAACCATATTTAAAACACAGATTAACAGAGAAAACCATCCAAACTCTACTCTGCCTACAAAAACTGCAAAGAAGACTGATACAGCCAACAGAGTACTCAGTACCTAAGTTGAAAGTAAAACTTTCACGGGCACAATTTCACAACTCTAGGCAAACAACTGCAGCAAAAATCCCAACTACTGGATGCTTACAAAGCACATAACAGTGCACATTCACAAGATCAAACCACGCATGCAATTGCCTAGACTGAGACGACAGCAGCAGTGAATATATGTGAAAATCACATATAAGAACATCCTATATTTGCAGCAAGATACCCAGCAACTTCACTCTGCTCCCACTAAAATCATTGTCAGGTTTGCTACTGGCCTTTATGATTGCAGGATCCAGCTGCACTGTTAAATTTGCATTGACTTCCTTTTGACAGGAACATTTATAAAAGAACCAATCAACCAGATTGCCAATAGCTGCCTACCTAAGAATAAGTGGGGTATGTTCAAAGAAAGCTTTACACCGACTTACATTCATTTCTAAAGGCTAAATCTGCTGGCTCACAACAAAGAAACAGCATTGTTTTACTTATCAATGTCCTACTGTTCATCTAGAACATCTGCAATAGTTTTGCCTGCAGCACTACCCCATTCATTACAGGCCTTGATAGACTGTTCAATGGGCTTTTTTTTTGGTACAAAATGTACAAAAGCATTTTACAAAGTGGACTTTGCCCTGATATGAATAATAAAAAAATAATTTAAAAGTGCATTTTGTTGCAGATTCTCCATTTTCCAAACTAACTTTTGGCAAATAGAAACAAAATGGCGACAGCTTGAGACCTGACAGCTCACTCCATGGCATGAAGCAAGGCAGAGGGTTTCTGCAGAACACCACGGGTTTGGCTCAGTTGCCAAAGCGTGTTGCCATCTACCAAAACTCCAGCTGATGAAAGACTAAAATACAGCATGAGCAAACAGCAAATACCCACGCCTATCAAAAGAAGGCCACATTGGTTTTGCGTTGAGGAACAGGTGGGATATATAAGTCATAGAATTCTTCCCTCCTTCCAACGAATTGACCCACACAAAAGAACAGTGCTTACCATCATCCAGATATGCTTGGTCCAGATTCTGCTCCTGTTTAATAGTGACTCCAGCTGGTAACACTTCTTTCTGGTCATTAACCGGTGGTCCATTTTTGGCTGCTCGCTGGCCTGAGGCTGTCTGCTGCTGAATCACCGTAGGATATGAACTTGGACTTAACCTTTGTGCTTGACTGACCTGGGGCTGGCTGGATCTTGCAACATTGGGCGTAAAATTTTCACAGCACATGATGTGCTGAAATTCTTGGTGACTTCCACACCTCAGCTGCTGGTTGTTTGGAGAATAGTGAATCACTGGAGAAGACTGTTGGTTGCCTGGAGAGTGATGGAGCACCGCTGAAGTTTGGCCTGGAGAACCAGCATGCACCAGTACTGACCTATGGGCATCTGAAATAGCAACTGGTGTAGCCATCAAATTGGACTGCTGGTAGCCCAGTTGGCTTGGGCTAAGGCTCTTGCTTCTTTGGTATATTACAGCGGCTGGATTCTGCTGATGGTATCGAGAATCAGGAGAAGAAAGGCCTGAGCGCAACTGCTGGCAAGGGGCCATAGTGGCCACAAGACAGGAAGGGGATTCGGTGACCATTGTGTGCTGTGAATAGTAAGGCTGTGTTACTGTTCCCAGACCACTGTGTACTGTATTGCAGATTAAGGCTGGATCATAGTCATCAATGGGCTCTGTTTTGATTGATGGTACTAGAATAAAGCATGCAAAGGACATTATTCGTAAGAAGCTGGTGAGAAACAGAGAGGTTTTCCTTGAAGTAATAAGAGATTTAAGCCATCAACAAGATTTGCATGTATGAGTTCCTATCTCGCGGGCACTGCGTTTACTAAATCACATATATGTAATCATGGCAGAGTCTCTCTTGAAAGCCTCTGTACTAAGAGGTTCTTGAAAGTATTTAACAAACTATTTAACCACAGATTTCTAAAAATTGAAAAATTCAATACTTCATATTTTAATCTGTTTAAGGGCCATTCTGGAACATCAGCAAAATAAGAAGCCATAGATAGGTGTTTTGTGTAGTACTTCCATCTCAAAGACTGAATAAATAGAAATCCTATGACATACACAACTCCTCATTTTTCTGGCAAACATTTAACTAGTGACCAAAGGTAGAGCTGAACTATTTTAGAGCTTTCTTTTTAGTTCCACTGCTCCATGTAACTTCCTCAGTACTGAGAGCTGAAGACCTTTCTGATACCATCATTTAAAAGACCATGATTTACTGCAAGTTGTGTGAATCTCGGTGTGGATTAATGATGGTCCTCTACAGACAAATTCTCATATTTCTAATGATTTTTTTTTTTGTCAAACCTTCACCAAAACTCAGTACAGAAACACCACACAATGGAAACCATGTAACAGTCACGCAACAGTTATTTTTTGGAAGTGTAATGATTCCTTCTCTGAACTGGTCTATTTAGGGATCCTACTGAGATAGTATTGCACTTCTCAATACTATTCCATAGCAGAACAATTTAGCAACTATACAAAACCTTCACACTGGAGATACCCTATGCATTTCATAAATTCAGGGAGAGGACCAGAGATTTTCAGGCTAGAGGAGACCGAAATAAGAATCAGAATAAATGTTGCCTGTCCTTAGAAACAAGTCAAATTAAGACAGAATTTTGAAGCTTGCATAAAATCTGGTACTGTTATTTTATGCTTTCTGGTTTCTACAAACACAATACTCTGATTTTCTCACAATATTTTTCTTCTAGGCAAAGCTGAGAAATTCTGGGAATCTCATTAGTAATCCTATTGCATTTATTGTGACATGGCTCACCAATTCCCAAGAGGAAGTACACCAGAAAAGCATTCATATTTCTCTCAACCAGTCTCATTCTGAAGAATATACATTGCTCTTCTTCCCCCATACCAAGCCCTTGTTACTTTCTCAGATCTGATGTTATTTTGCTGTCGTACATGTCAGCTGGGGAAGGCAATGCTCATGATTTTCACTGGGTCAGATCATGTCACAGACTGAGTCTGCTCCCACCGAGGCTGTTGGCAAAATTCCATCAAGTGAATGGGGCAGCATCAGCCCATTGCCAAGACAACTGTCCCCTTAAATTTATGGGAAATCCCTGATCATAAATCACATGCATCCTTTAAACCAAACAGTTGTTGAGTGTTTATCTGTACTCAGCTGAATTAAATTAGTAAAACTGAGATCCTCAAATAATGGCAAGAATAAAACATAGCAAAAAATAAAATCTTGGTCATGAGGACTAGGCAACACTTGCTTTGTCCTTGAGAATTACCTGGGTGATAGGTAAAATGCTGGGGTTGGCTTCTTTTTCTTTTGCCATTGATGACGTAGAAATTCACCTTCACAGCTGTGCGAATGTGCTTGTTCCGGTACTCTGGTATTTCCACAAAAAGCATGCTCTGAAACAACAAAAAGTGACAGTATAGAGTTAGTAACTGAGGCTGACCGGAGATTCTTGCATGCATTTCCCCTGTTACATACCCAGGCATAAAGGAAGAGAAATCTTTCTATTTGCTCCTATAAAGAAGGGTATGAGAAGAAGAGAGGAAAAAAAGGGCAGATGGTGAAAGACTAGAAGATGTTTGGTATTAGGAAGCTGGTTTCTATGTACTGCATCCTCTCTTGTACTTGAAGTTGTCCTGAACTTGGAGAGAGAAGCCTCAGCTACAAATAAACCACACAGAATGGTGACAAATGTGGCAGCACTGTTAATCACACTGTGCTTGGTAAACAATTATGTATTGTAGAATTCCCTCTTTCTGTTAGAATAAACTTGACTATTCTATAGGCTTTTTACTTATATAGAGCCGGATCCTCTTCCATGGAAATTAATGGCAAGTCTCCCGTTCTCTTCCGCAAGGGCAGGCATGGCCCATGGCAATGTAAGTGCCAGCTCCTAAATGCTCTGAACAACTACAGTGAGGTCCCATTAAGCAAAGTGAACAAAGAGGCTCATTCCCTTCAAAGATCAACGTTCATTTTAAATATTATAGTACAAATCCTGTCCTGCAAAGTACAGAGCACCCAAGACTTCCATACAGGCAAAAGGAAGTCAGGACAGCCAGCATCCTGCAGAGGGCTGGGCTGATACAATAGAGTCTTCTGCAAGGACACAAAATCTAGCAGTTACTCAACTTACTGTGGGATACTGCTAAATGAATAGTTTCTTTTTGCAATACATTTACTGCTGAAGCATTTGACATTTGTTCATCATAGCAGTAAGATAGCTGCTCTTTCTGCTTTAGAGACGCTCTTTGAAAACTGACCCTTGAATACAACTTGCTGTCCCAGAAGCCCAAGGAGAGGACATGCACTATTTTGCATACTTACAGGCTGGCTCTTATCTTTGTCCACTGTAGCCTCCATTTCCCAGATCTGCTGCCCATCTAGAAGAATATCACAATATTAACATCAGCATATTTTTTTAAATCATAGAGTTTTACTTAAGAAAAGAAGACAAATTAAGGGCATCAAGTTAGCAAAGCTCTCTCAAAACACACTTAATTTCAAGCACCTTCTCAGTCCCAACCAAAAGCAACAGGACTTAATTTAAACATATCATTGAACACTTCTCTTGCCAGGGAAAGGCTTTCATACATATTAAAATTAAATGTTTATGTAGAAATTAGCCAAACTGAGGAATGAAATATTTAGTGCAGGTGCAATATTTGCTTTTTACCAGACCTGATTTCAGCAAGCTTGAATGATGGAGGGCATCAGAAGGTCAGATAACTTGTTAATGGTCACATTTGGTCAGCAGCTCGGCAAACTTTCTGCTATTTTAAGCTAAGACCACATGGCTCCCCACCAATGTGGTAAGTGGTGGAATGGGTGAGGAGGACGGACTAGCTAAAAATCCTGATCGTGTGTGGGGTGCACAGAGATGGAAGCAAGCCAACTGAGCCACTGCAGGGCTGGTTTTTAGAGATGCTGCACACTGAAACTGGCAGATCTTCTGAATTCTCACAGGAGCGTAGGTTTTTCTAGAAGTAGTTCAACAGGGACAGATTCTTACCCTAACTGGGAAATGAGCTCTATAAGGTGCTTGATATCTGTTATGCATTCCCCCTTACTATTTATACTCTTTTCTTAAACGTGCAACATGAAACCTTAGCACATGATATCTAGCAATACATCTCCTCTGAACAAGGAACAATTCCAACATCTCCTCTGACAGTTGATCACACTTCAGCACTGCCACCACTGCTGGCAGAGCACCACTGGCAGCCCTGAAGTCACTATAAACACCGAATATTCACCGTACGCAGTGCAAAGACACTTCATTGCATGCGCAACAGCCTTCACCTTTGAACCACTGGAAGTCTTTCTGCTCTTAATTACATCCACACAGCTCCTCCCCATTCTGAGTTACATAAAATTGTATTTTTAGAGGGAAATAAAACTTGATCCCCTTGCATGGAATGCCACCAAAGTAACCCCCGTGCTCTAAGAGTACACCAGCAGTGACAGGACATTTGTACACAGACTGGGTGCTTCATCTGGCTACAAATATTACTTAAATCTACTGTCGCCCACACTTCCCAGAAACATCTTTTAGCAATGCCTTCCTTATTACTTCTTTTTTTTTTTTTTTTTAAGATTTTAATCTCTACTTCTTTGATTTTTATAGTCTGCTGAGCCTTCTGGGCAAGCAATTTGCAGAAGAAAAATACTGATGGGAAAAAAAATTGCCTCATACCTTTTTGAAAGCTTGACTTTAAAATGAATAGGGGACACGTATCCAAACGAACCAACGTGACTTGAAATAGTGCAGCCACAAAGCTGGTGTTTGCTTTAGAGAGGGGGAGGCAGCTCCCGGGTGCGTTTCTGCACGGGTTCCCCAGGCTGCACACCCAGGGCTGGCAGCACAGGGGTGGAAGTCTCCTAAAACCCGTCCTGCTCACAGGACTTTTTATTTTTCCCAATTCTTGGAAATTCTGCAAGAGCCGCTTTTGTCCTCTGTTATTTAAGTACTTCTGCTTCTGGCAAAAAGGGAAATGAAAGAGTATTTTTAAATGCATTTTGCATTTTTTCTGTTGTTTTCCTCTTTGTTCTGGGCTCCGCACAGACAATGAGCTGACAGATGTGCTCAGCTCTCCGGGCAGCCTCTCCCCAAGAGGGACTCAAGCTGCTGCTCCATGGCTGGGCTGCAGGGCTCTGCCTGCCCCAGCTCCACATCCTTGCAGCCCAGGGGTCCCTCCCAGCATGCCCACCACACCAGGCAGGACCTTGTCTCCTCCAGCACCCTACACCTGAGACACCTCTGCTATGTTTTGGGCCCAAACACAGATGAGGAAGAGCAGGGTTTTCCTTAAGGCCATCACCACCAGCATGCCCCTTCCCTCCTCAGGATGGGCTGGCTGCCCAGGGCGTTTGGGCAGGGTGCCCAGCTTGTGGTGGGGCAGGAGTGGGCACACAGTGCTGGCTCTGATCATCACCCCCGATCCTTCCCGCTTGGGAAGTGGAGGCAGCTGAGGAATAGTGGCAAGTTTGGCTTCATCCATCAGTGACCTGTGAGGAAGAGCCTCATGGGGAGAGAGAGACCGAGCCTCCAACGCCTCATGCGTAGTGCAAGGAGAAAATGCTAAATAATTCTGAGTTTTTTCCTTTTTTTAAAGCGTTTCAAGTTCCCCCACAGTGAGTCAGTTGTCTTTTCAACACTAACACATGGATTAGTGACGGACTGATGGAGCAGGGACAGCCCAAGCAAGCTGTGTAATTAGAGCCAGCAAGGCTCTCACCCAATTCACTGCTTAGCCCTCACATCCCAAAGGACCACTGTGCAAAGGAATGGAAAATACTTCATTATTTAACAATAAGCATTCACTTTGGCCACTGCTCTGGACTGTTGTGGGTTAAATCTATACCCCTATTAACACAGCTAACTAATTCTTCACTGTTTTGAAATGGTAAATATCTCAGGGAAGAGGGAAGCCAGCAAATACTGGAGGTTTAACCCAGCGAATACTAAATGTACTGTTTAATGACAAGGCAGTAAATACTTAATGAGAAGATTCCTCTTCTAGGTGATCTTTGTGAAAAGAAGCCATCATAGCATGTGTTAAGGAACTTACCCACACTCCCCAAAAAAACCCAAAAGTTCAATTTTTACAGTTCTCTGAGGAAAAGAGGAGAGAAAAGGAAACAACGAAATATGTCATAAAATAAGAGCTCTGATAGAGACACACACTGGGAACTAAGCAATGCAATATGAAGATGTCCTGACAACAAGGACAGCCAAGTGAGAATATTTGACGTTGGTTTTCCTCCAGGCAGAATGTTTTCGTCTTTGTTTCTGTACTGCTAAATTCAAACAGTCTGTGAAGATACAACAGCACTAGCTTCACAAAGAAGGTAGAAATCAAAAGGATTTGTTGGTCCAAAATGCATAAAACAAAGGAGAAATGGGCCTCCAAGTCATCTGCCATATTCAAGAAGCCTGTGAAGCATATGAAACCACAATCACAGTGAATTTGATTTAGTAACCGAGCCACTGAAATTGCACTAAAAGCCAATGAAGCCAACCATAAAAATCAAATGATGTTTAGGCTGAGTCCAAAGTCTGTGGGGATTAAGAGTATGAATGAGAATAAGCCCAAACAAACAAGAAATAAATGTATTTGGGGTTATCATTCTAATGATGATAGATGCTTCTGTTTGGATATATTCATGCTCGTGGCAGCTAAACAGGTTTCTAACAAATCTGTCAGCAGCAGCAATCCCTGCTCTTTAAGCACTGAAGCCCTGTTGAATATAATCACTCTGCAGCTCACTCCCTGACCTTTATGCTTAAATATCATGATGTGGCTCCATCTGTCTCACTGCCTCACTTTTACAGTCGCGAATGCACAAACTTTAGCTGGAGACAATCAATATTTGCTTTTCCTTTAACCCCTCTGGATACCCACATTATGGTGAGCTTTAGACAGAAGGATGAGTGAACAAAATGAAAAATACAACTGCATTCAGAAATCTCCCTCTACTTTAACCTATTCTTTCAACTGGTAACGAAGAGAAATCTTTTCATTCTGTACACTCAGAGAGTCAAAGGAGAGCAGGAAGAATAAACTGAGAAGTCTAAGGCCCATCTGTAGGACAATCTGAGGAAATTTTGAACAGAGAAAACTTGCACCAAACCACCAACACATTTATCATCTTTAGAATGTGCATAAATGAGAAAATTTTTAGGAGGAAATTAAAGTGGATGTTTGAAGAAAGTCATCAGCAAAAAAGGGATTTTTATTGTAAGGATATGCTAAAAATCATAATGCTGATACGATGGTAGAGCACAGCCCCATTACAAAACATGTGTCATGACCTGGGTATATTGAGGTAGGCCTTTTTCTCCAGTGCCAGTGTCACAACCCAGGTGGTACCTACACACTATAGATACATTTTGCTTTGAGCAAGAGGTTGTGCTCAACGACCTCCTGAGGTCCCTTCTGGCCTTAATTACCCTCTAATTCTGTCATGCCACAACTGGGACAAACGGCTGCAAACTGAGATTAAGCCCCATCTTGGCTACTAAGTTAATTTGAGGTCTACAAGTACAGAGAGCTGTTTATTGCACGTAATTAAATCTGCTTTGACACTGAAGGTAAGAAAACTGCAAAAGAGCAACAGCATCATTTTTATGAAGAACTGTAGGAGTGTGAGTGCACAGATGCAGGGAACGTGTGCTCTGCAAGTCACATTCAGCACCGGGCTGTCCTTACAGCGACACGTGCCAGCCAGGGCACTGCAGAGATGTCCTGGTACATGCATGGATCACACAGGAACTCGGTGCCAGGTCCACGTGTGTGGTGTGTCTCAAATTCTATCTCCACTACGAGAAATTCAATCTGTGCCTTTGAAAACAGCAGTAGTTCCACTAAAGATGATAAAATATTTTTGGATTTAGACCCTGAGGTCTTACCAGCCATGGCTGCCTCATGCAATATTTTTACTGTTGTGGTTCCCTACTCATTTAATGGTTTGTCTTAGTTGGCAAGTCTTTAACACCACAGGTCAGTGAAATGTTCAGGAAATAGAGATTTTTGTGCTGCTTCAGGGCTATGAGACTTAGCATTAAACCCTGATGAGAGATCTGATTGTGTCAGCACTCTGGAGGAATGAATGAGTTGTTGGAAGAAAGTAATTCTACCCTCTCTAACTCAAACTGTGATCATACCAAAAGTCTTGCTTCAAACTTTGGGGAAAATCAAAACGTCAGCCTGCATTAGGAACATTTTGGGTGATTCTTTGCAGCCCCTTATAGGGCTTTTTTTAATTAGCCAATTAAAGGTTTTCTGAACCAGTTACAGCCTTTACACATTATTCACGATCCCTTACTCATGACTTTGGGGTCAGTAACTAGTAGAGAAACAAACTTACTGCTTTATTTGAACAAGCATGACTGATGGACTGAGAGGTTCAGGAAATTTTCTCTGCAGTTCTCTTCAGTTGAAGACTAAGTAAATTATTGTGCCGATTCTGTATGTGATTCTGTGCCTGCATGTGATTTTATGCTCAAAAATGTACATTGCTTTTCAGTCAAGCATTACACAAATTACTTAATGAACAACCTGTTACCTTTTTCCCAGGCAGCAAACCATGATAGTTCCCCAAAGAAACTGTGCCTGGTAGCTAGTGGGACAGCTGCCCCGATTACACATTTCTGCAGAGTTCCCTTTGGGCCTCCAATGAATTGTTCCTATTCACTGTGCTTCTTGGAAGGTGTTCCAAGAAAGCATAACAATTATCTCTGTCAGCTTTTATCAGTAGTTCACAAACATCTCTGAGAAACAGTCAAGGTTTTTTAGAGCCACTCCAAGAACGAAGTAACCAACAATGACTACTCTCTAGCAGAACAGGAACCACTTCTGGGATGTGGAAACACTCACACAAAGTCTCTGCTGCTCTTTTTGGGGATGAATCCTGATTTCAGCTGGGAAGTTACTCTGCTTCATGTCAGTGCAAGGTAGCTCAGCATCTGGTCCTAAGCAATTGTCTCCTTCTGAGCTTTTACTTCAGAATAGTTTTCAAACTTTAGAGCAAACACAGAGTGAATGAATTTACAACTCACAAAAGTAGAGCTATTGAATTCTTCACTGAGTTTGATTTCTATGGATTTCTTCTTCCTGAAGGTAGACTGCCCACTGCAGTTAATGGAGCTCTGTTTATGAAGAGCTGGGGCCAGTGCCTTCATTTCACTGAGGACAGAAGTTTGAGTCACCAAGGCCAAAGATATAAGTCAAGGTCTGGGAGGTAAAAGGCCAATGGATTAGTCATCCACCATCCAGCCCAGCCCCAGATCTGACATTTTGCACAGTGAGAACAAGTCTAGAGGAGATTTCTCCCCATCTATTGTCGAGGAATTCAATTCACACTAAAATAAAACACAAGTACAGTAGTTGAGCCGTGAAGCAGCAGGGGCAGCCTGACATAACCAAGCTCTTCCAAATGATTCTTTGTGCCAATTCATCAAAATAGATTTGTTGTTTTTTTAAGATTATAAGTGTGTTTGTGTGTGTGTGTGTATAAATAATTAAACAAAAGCTCCTCTCAAAATAAAACCACTGGGAACCTCCATGTAATAAAATGAGTCACACCAGGATGCGATGACTAAGTGGGAGAATAGGGAATTCCACTCCCCATGCCAGCTTTCTACACGATCAATTTTCTGTCAACAGGTGATGGGAGCTTGTCTCTCTGCCTTTTGTTTATGCCAAGAGTTATTATTATTTTTTAATATTCTCTTTAAACAATTAAGATTCAAAGCTGAATAATCAGGACCAGGCACACTTCCACCAGGCGCCCCCATAGTAAACAGTGAGCCAGGGAATCCAGGCCAGTAGTGGCTGCCTGTGTTAATAAGGATTTACCAGCTGTAAAATTCCAAAATCTTGTGTCATACGGGGAAACCTTCCAAAACACTGGATTCCACCCTGTCTCACTGAGTCTCTAACAGCTATGGCAACTCCATTTCTGCAGCCACACTCTTGTGCATTTTTGTACATGTGATCCCTAGATTTTTTCCTGTTTAGCAGTGTTTTTCTGGGATCCCCAGTTTAATGACAATCACCCCATGAGATTGCAAGAACAGCTGGGGCAGGCAGCACATTTCAGCCAGGGGGTAAACCCATGGGCAGAAAAGCTTGCTGGGTTTTCAGCAGCTATAATAGCAAGGAAAAGCAGAAGGTGTCCCATTTACCTTGAAACTCTGCAATTTGCACAGCTGAAAAGGACAAATTAATTCTCCCAATTAATACTCATTACTCTTAAGTGCTCACAAAGGGTGGGATTTGCTGAGGCAGCTTCCTCTTTTGCTTAGAAAAAACTCAAAGAGAATAAAACCTCCCTGATCCCCCCCAGTTCTAACATCTTTTAGCAGAGGGAGCTACCAAGCAGGCCCTGCACCCCACTATGCTGCCGCCTTCCTTTGGTGCACTGAAAGACATGAGGAGGGGAGACAAACCTGGAAGGTGATCACCTTTAGCTAATGCAAAAATCAGGTGGGTCTCCCAACAGAGCCATCTGTAATTTATTTCCCTGGCTGCTCTGCAGGTTTAGAGTGGAGAAGACACGCATCCAGCTTTACATGCTGGCCTCCAGCCACAGGCTGCACGGAGCAGAGCAAGTGCTCTTTCTGACCTCGTGAGAAAATAGCAAGACAGCAAATTTATTTCCTATACTCTCTGTAGAGCCTCACATGTTGCAAACAAGTTGAATCATTGAAGATTACAGTACCACTCTCAGTTTTGCTAACTCTTTCCAGATATTTGTGCTTTTTTTCCTTAGCCTTTCCCATTAAAACCCCCAAACAATAGTTTGGGTTCCCTTCCCCAAATGCTTGGCTTTTGTCTCAGGTTAAGATGCCTTAAAAACCCACATTGTAATGGACGTTCAACAGTGGATTGCATCTGTGACTGAGTTATGATCCTAGTTCTAAGATATGTCCTGTTCCTGTCAATTCTCCATAACTTAAACCTATTTTGGTTCATTAATTTAGAAACTCAGTGAGAGGACTAGAGCTTGGAGCTTGCACTAAATATTTAAAATTGTTTACTGGCATCAAGTAGCAAACATCTCTTTTGGATGGATCTGGGAAAAAATTGAAAGTTTTTTTTTAACTTTTGTTGTCTTTTTTATCTTTATCTGAGAAAATCGCATCATTAACTTTGCATCAAGTTCAAAGAGATAATTGTTGAAAATAGTTTGCTATTTCTTGCATTCCCTGGGAGTTTTTTGATCATCCATGAAACTGTCAGGCATTTAGTTCCCTGTTTGGGGCATGGTGAGAAATTTCAGACTTGACATAACAGAAAAAGGGAGCATTGCTGTAGACAGTCTTAAAATCTTTCACATTTCTCACAACCAACCAAGCTCTCCAGCCCTGGCTCCTCACTATCACCAATCCAATACACAAGCCACCTTTCCATTCACATTATAGATGCAATAATGCCACCCCACCACAGTTTTCTGTACTGAATTGTCCTGGCCAGAAGACTCTTTCATGCTTCAAGTCATTTGGCTGATTTTGAGCAGATATACATGAACTTACACAATATATGGGCTGTAAAAGGCATTTACTGCATAGAAGAGCAGCCTCCCCAGCAGCTTCAGCTCAAAGTAAAACATCACCCCTTTTAACTCCTTGCTTGTCAAGTCTGCCCCACTCTGCCTGGTGTCTCCTGGCAGTGCAGAGCTGTTCCCTGCTCCAAAACTGATTGCTGAGGACTCCCACACCCACTAACACAGGATTTACCCCATTTCACTCAAGTCTCTGGCTGCTTTTCACAAGCAAGTCCCATGCCCAAACACCCAGAAGTATTGAGCTCTTGTTGCAGCTGCAGGCCAGAAAGGACTGATGTAAGAAACCATGAATTCTTAATTTTTTGTATTTTTGAAACATATTGTGCATTTTAACTATATCTAAATATATATTTAACAAACCATCACTATTGCCAGCTATAAGCTGTGAACATAAAACCTTTCTAGGGAGCTGTGGTTTCCTTTTAACTTTTGCAGGGAGAGGTACAGGAAGGTTGATAGCATCATTGGGTCCAACTTATTGTGCTTTATAAACAAGACCTTTTCTAGAAGGTGGAAATTCCAAAAGCAGAAAGGGCTGCTGCATTTATTTGCTATCTTGTGATGCAGCTGGAATACTGAAACATGCAAGTTTGAGAGTAAAAGCACACCAGAGCCTGCTTGTTTGCTTCTAAAAGTGAAAGTAATATCTTTACAAAGAAATGAAATGTGCCTGGAGTTAAAATAAAGTATGTCTGCAATGAGAGATGTACAAAAGTGTCAGAGGGACACTGTGAAGCAGTACAGCTATCATCAGAATAGTCATTAACATTATTATTCCAGTGATAGGCAGGGATTGCCAAGGCCGTAAATGAATATATTGGGATAAAGCAGGTACATGTGGCCATGAGTGCTTCTGAGCCACTGCAGTTAGAAGAGCTGGATGTGCAATGAAAGCCTACAGCAATCCCTGACAGACAGCAACACACAAATATATAGCTGAGAGGCAGAGAGTTCCCAGCCTCAAAGAGGATGGGCACAGGTTGGACACCTGGTGCACACCTCAGGCAGTGTGTCACTGTTCCTGCTGTGTGTGAAGGTGTGGATGCTACTGCTGTACCTGAAGCAACAAACTGTGACATATTTCAGACGTTTTAGTAAAGTTGCCCGGTATGCCAAAGGGGGTACAGGATGGAGCCAGAGGAGGACAAGATGGAACAAGAGGGAGGGAAGAAGAAAATCTCACAGGTCTTGGTATCCTGGGCACTAGCACAGGCTCCATGGTTTGTTTCTAGGGTACAGAGGCAAGCACCTCCATTCAGACACAGCACTTTGGGTACCATGCAGGTGAACGCCTCAAATCACCACCAACATGCTGAACACAATGCTCCATAAACTGCCCTGTGCTGAGCTCCCCTGAAACCAGCAGACGCTCACGTATGTTCGAGTTCACCTGCTCTAGATTAATGTCCTAAGAAACCACTGACACAAAAAGATCACTAAGGCGACAGACATGCAGAAACTCAAGAAAAAAAGAAACTAGAACTTAACTCTAGAGCTGGAAAGATTTCTTTGTGTCAAATGGACTTTCAGTGTCCACGCTTCAGAGGCCTTGACAGCTGCATCAGTCCAAGGGGCACAGAGAGCACCACCTCCTCTCCTTACACTGCAGGGCCGAATTGAAAGATTTATGGTGGATCTACTCCAAAGATGTACGCTTTCTGTTTTGGTTGTTCCTCCACCACCCACATTGTCCAAGCGATGATTCATGATGTCCATGTGGCCACCATAAGAGTTTGGCAGGGGAAAGCACAGTCCATTTGCACTGTTCTCCCAGGGAAACACGAAACTCCGCTATCACTCACAGCAAAGCAGCAGTAACCAGTACACAAATGGGAGTAAACACAATGCAACCAACATCATCTGACTTGCAAATTATTACATGACAATTAAAAAAAATAATAAAAAGGGGGAATTTCAAACCTTTTCTTTTTTTAACTGCATTGTAACATCTGGGCCCCAACCAAACCCTAACACCCTTGACCTTTAGCACATTCCAAATCCTTGCTAGCTGTAAGACTGCTTTTCAAGCTCTCTTTTTCACATCAAAATTGAAAGCATACATGCACTTCAAAAATTTCTATCTGTACAATCCTATCTAGGTGCTTCCCCTGGCCTATTTTTATTTAGCTGGGCTCAGTTATGTGTCTCTGAGTTCAGATCTTAAAACTCCTTCAGCCAAACTCCACTTTTGGGTTGGACTCACCCCACCAAATTCAAGAATTCCCCTGGCTTACAGCAGTTCCAGATTAAAATCTTTCATCAGGAAGAGATAACCTTAAAAAGAACTCAAAACTACAGCGCTTGCATGTTGGTAAACCTTATCATTATGAAAACAAACGCCACTTATGCATCAGCAGTTCAAATGCAAGAGCTTTATCCCCTTGCTGGCACACAGAGCCCTCAGCTCCAGCCCCTTCACTTCGCTTCCTGCTGCCATTTCCTGTCGCAAGCCTAAAATGAGAGACTTTTACAGACTTCTCATTGCTGAGCTCGCTGCAATAGCTTCTAGTTTGTGTAATACAAGGCAGTTATTTTCATAATGACATCCCAGCATAATCTAGGGAATAATCTTTATTTTCCAGGTACTTCTAGGGAAAAATATAAATATCTGTAGAGCAACAGATTAAAAAAAATGTTCATCATTGTTCTTAGAAGCATGTTGTATTTTGGTCATGAATATAAACAGCTATACATTTCTCTGCACTGCTAGTAGTGAGTGAAGAATTGCCTACAAGACCCAGAGGAAATTGAAATAGGTTTTGAGTGTCTGCCTGAGGGATAAAACCTAATTTATAACTGTGAGTCCCAACAGCAGCCTCCTCAGTTTTGTAAGGCACGCCACTGCCACCTTCTCAGCAGACACTGATCCAGACCCCAGATTCAAGATACACTCAGATTTTTGAGTCTATGAAACAATTAACAGGAGGCTATCTTGCTGCACAAGGGCTTTTTTTGGGAAAAAAAAGTCTTGCTACTCTCACCTTAAACACTGGCCAAACAACCCAAGTCAAGAAGCTCTATGGAGTATGGCGTCACGAAAGCTATCAGATATGGTTATCTACACCACTGCTCTCACCCTTGTCCTTACCAATAGAGCTAAATCTGGTGGCAAAAGTGGGAAATCAAATACCACTTGCTAGCACAGACAAGACTTGTGAGCTGTTAAAATGAAACTCAAAGAAAATCATGTTTCCCCTGAGAGCTTGGTGCATCTTCCTGCTCTCACAAAGGTGCGATTCTTTCACAGGCTCCCCGGGGCAGCGCCGTGCTCTGGAAGAGGGTGCAGCAATGACAGGGTCACGCCAGCGATACACTATCCGCCCACCAGCATGTTTATTGTGGCTTGCTTTGCTTCTGAGCAGCTTATCGGTGCTTTCTGTAAGGTGCTGTGCTGATGGGATCTGCAGCGAGCGAGCTCCCCGAGGCGAGCACAGGATCCACCTCCTCCTTCCACCCGATGACATTTCCGATTGATAAATTGGGCTGCAGAACTGGCCCTTTTTGGTTTGTGTTCAAGCAGCCTCAAGCAATGACAACTAAGCATGGACATGGTCATGATAATGAAAATGGTCTACAGTTTATAAAGGGGGAAGCTGAAAGTCACAGGTGTGGAAGACCCTAATTTTCAGGCAGGCTGGGACACTCATTAACCCCCGACAACCCAAGCACGAAGGATTAATTCTTAGTCTGCTGCAGTCAGTCAGAGTCAGATCAGCTCCTGCATGATTTGCATATCCAGCTCAGCTCCTTAACCTTCATCACCTGAAGATATACCTATTAAATAATGCAGTCTTCACTTAAAAGCACTTCAGGGCATATCTGCATTATGAAACAGTGCACGAATACACAGAGAACAAGCTCGCCTTCAGCACAGAGCAGAGCCCCCAAGACAGCCCACTGCAAACTTCACAGACTTTTAATCCAGATCAAAGATTTGACCCTGGGCCTCCCATCCTCTAAATTCCCCCTCTGCCAATTATTTATTCAAAGTCCAGCAGACTGAGACTGCCTGTAGAGGCTGAGGGGCAGTGGAGGAGGCAGGATATGGAACACCAGCATGCAAATCCCTGCTCCAGACTGGGCACTGCTGCTGGGATAAGTCATGCCTCTCCACTACTAGGAGGCAAAAAAAGAAGAAAAAAAATAGCAGTTTCCCCAGCAGTGAAGAAAAGCTTTAGATTTAGTGTGGAAAATGTTGTTGTTCTTTTTACTTTCTAACATCTATTCCAGCCAGAGCCTTCTCCGCTCTTATATGGAAATAGGGGCAGGGCATTTTGGATATTTCCTCGAAATGGCATTAAGAGCTACCTCTTTTTCGTGTATCATCTCCTTTAGTTACTGCAAAACATTCTTGGGACAGGTACCATTGCAGGCTGCCAAGCATGTTCCCATGCACCTTCACAATTCGCTGACATCGACGGAACAGTGGCAGCACAGTGGGAAGGAATTAATACATGGGCTTAAAAGGAAATACAGGATGCCAAGAAAACTGCTCTGACTGCACAGGCTCATCTGAACCTTCAGACTTCAGAGGCCCACAGCCTTTTGTTCTTGCTGTAAAACCATGAGTTGCTGGTGGTGTGGGAAGAAATGGGGACCCAGGGCACCAGCTGATGCACACATACATTACTTTCTGTCTTGAGTCTTACTTTTTGCCAATGGCATTACCACATAAATCAGGTACCCACTTTCCACTTGGGTGATGCGATTTCTTAAATCCTTTGCAAGTCACTGGATATATCACTTAAGCTGCCTCTACCTTAGTTTACCGACAGAAAACCTAGAAGCAACATGTTCTCTTAATGGCACAAAGAGAACACAAAGTTTACATAAAACAGGCTGATCCTTTTTCATACCACAGAGCCCTTTGTCTCACTGAAATGAGCAGGAGTAAAGGATGGCAGCCTGGCCCTTCATATTTGCAAAGTGCTTTTTTGATTGCTTAACATTGTTATTATCCTTGCAGAGCCCAGGATTTAGAATACAAAAAACAACTCTAATGAAGAGTAAGTTAAACAAGTTCAGACCGTTTACAAAGAAACAAATGTCCCCTTGCAAAAGCCTCAGAAAATCCAATAAAATACACATACTGCTTAGTGAGGTGAGATAAAATGCCTGCGTGTGCATGATATTAGAAAAGGAACAATTCAGCTCTGAAAAAACAGGTAACTAACTACAGCAGAATGCATTTGTTTGTGTTTCCTCCTGTAAACATGAAAACCTGGATTTTTGTTGCCCAACTTAATCAGTAAATCATGCTAAGCATATTTTCTGGGGTCAAGGATATTCTTTGAGTTAGAAATCCAGTGGTGTTTATTACAGCCTGCCATTATGAAAACGCAATACAGAGAGCTGAGGAAATGTGGTAAAGGTGATGCTAGGCAACTAAATAACTCCCAATAACCATTTTTCATTCTTATAATTTGCTTATATTCATCCGACACCTTGTACTGGCTCTATGCAAGTTAAGCAAATATGTAGGCAAGATGAAAAGGGAGATAACCTAAACTCTGTCCCTCACTACTCTTTCATGGCTGCTCAAGAGCTAGCAAGTTTACCTGAAAACTTTGGCAAAACATGTTTTAAAAGAAGTAGCTTTACTGGAAAAAACCCTAGCATTAGGCTCTGAGAGGGGGCTTTTCTCTTTGAATTGAATTTGAATTTGTTTTACCACAGTCTGAGTCTATATAAATATATCTGAAAAAATAGGGAAGATGAAGTGGTGTATTCTTGTATCTCAGCATGTATATAAAAATAATTTTACTTTGATATAAAAATACACATTATGTACATTTTCCCCCCCAGACTTCTAAAGGGAAGAAAACACAATCATTGTCTGTAGTTCACATCAATAAAAAAATGTTTGTTTCAATTACAATTTCTACAGTAGTGTTCACTAAACATGAGACTGAACAAGAATAGAGAAACATGTAATGGGCAACCCATTTCTTTGATATTATAATCCTGTTCCTGCAGATTCCCAGTGTCTCTTTTGAACTAATGACACAAATATTTGCTCCCAAGTCTGATTTTGCTCACCTGGTTAAGTGATTTGGTTTTCCTTACCTGAATTTGAATGGGATTACTCACCTGAGTAGAGTTACTCATGAGCACAAACCTTAGGTTGAGACCATGAGACACAACACCACTACAAATTCACCTTATCCCATTAGGGAAAGTCAGAAAAAAAAAAAGCCTTACCTGATGTTTTTTCTGTGAACACCACCTTGGACTCCGCTGTGAAATTTTGTCCAGTCAGGATCATCTGTTGTCCTCCATAAACGAGGCAGCTATCAATGTCTTGTCTTTCAACCATTGGCAGTTCGTGAGCAGACCTTTGGGCTGTGGACAAATTGCAGACATGAATGAAACCAACTCTGTTTTGCCAGGACTTTCCAAATCTTCCCAGAACTATCCACAGATAGATCTTGTCATCGTTACCATCTGTTGACTGCCAAAGCAGCTTCTCCAGGGTGCTAAATTTAGGTTCAAGAGGGAAAAATAAACTTACTCAAGGCATTTTATTTGGAAACATTCAGGAGCTGGCTGCAGCGTTTCAGCTGTGCTGGCCTTACTCCTTGTCCTTGAGAAAGGACAGCTTGGATGAATGAGCTGGAACTTGCCCATGTCTGTTTCCAAATAAATGGCCAAATTTTCAAGTGCAGGCACACTACAGCCCTGGAGCCCAAAAATTCCACCTGCAGAGAGGATTCCACTGAATAACACCGAATTCCTTCAGAAAAAAAATAAAAATAAACCTCTTCTGCAAAAGCCCACTGCTTCCTACAGAACAGGACTATGCTGGGCCTGGAACAGAACGTTTGCCAACAAAAGCAGTGTCTCCATGTGCAGGCACCGAGCCTCGTGCACACAAGAGGGGCCATCACCAAGGTGTGTTTGCAAGCAGGAGGGGTCACACCAGGACTCCTGCAGCCTGGGCTTTTTGAAGAATGCTTTGCAGAGGCTTGAACATCTGAGGAACAGAGCCCTGTGTTGCAGACTGAGTTTGATTATAAAAGGCAAAGAAAGAAAAGGTAGGGTGGAATCCAGATGGACATGTACGCGATCGAGGATTTCTAAGGTCTTTACTGCTCTTGGCCATGAACTTGGAGCATGACTTTGGCAAGTTATTCTCTCTTTCCCCAGCCAGAAAACCAGGAAAGCACCATCTCTCTACCTGCTTTCCTCTTATCCCATTAAAATAGCCATTGGCATGGTCTGAAAAACTTCGGAGGATCCTGGTCACCATCCCTACAAGCCCATTCCAACTGTTTGCTAACAAGCAGCAGGAGCTGAAGAAAGTGAAGATGCGAGAACTGTTCCCTACAACACAGACAGCTGGAAAATATCATGAGCTTCCCTATGACCAGACCAGGTGGGTAGCAATTTGGGTCTGAACTTTGAGTTCACGACCTGCACTCAAACTCCTCCAGATTCATCCACCCTAACTGGAGAGGCCTCTAGAGGATGCCACTTCATCTATTTAACAGCTGCCTTGGCTGGAGTTTAACTTTATCTGACAAAGAGCCTGCTCTCAAGAGACCCTGAGCACTTGTGTCTTCCCTTCACTGAACACCGTTGGCTGCTGAGCCAGAAATAAGGAAACGGTTATCCTATATATCCAGCACTGGCCCTCCACTCGCTGTGCTTTCTGTGACCTGGTCCCGGCACCCTTTTACTGCTGTGCGACCTTCAGAAAGCCGAAAACCCAACAGCTCTTGGCTGCAGTGAGAGCTGTGCAGATTCTCTCACTGCATGAAGAAAATGCTTCAGTATGTGGTGGGAAAATACAAGCATTAAATCTTTCAGACAGGTGTTTGCAAAAGTGGGGAGCAGCTTTTCTAGCAAGGACAAGCTCAGCTGAACTCTTTCTGCCAGTCATGACACAGAGTTTTTGCTCTTTTAAAAAACATAGATAATCCAATATTTTTAACTTTCCTGTGCTGTTTAAGAGGCATTTTTAAAAACCTATTTAAAACACCCTTATGACTCATTGTTCTCTTTAAATATATAACAACAGCTGGGCTGAGATACTGCCAATTAAGAATATATATTCAGATTATTTTCACAGAAGCTGCTAATTTCTTCCACATGGCTGTATGATTAATTCCTTTCCCCAAATACTCCATTTTTTATGAGTTCATAATTGGATTTATCACAAAGACAGATTTGTAACCTCAAAGGCTTAAGAGTAAATATCAATCATCAAAAATGTGTCTACAATAGTCAAGAGAAAATGTATTTAAGCTTTGCCCTGGATACTGTTTATTCCTATTCAATCCTCAAATTTCACTTCCAAAGCATCACAAATCGTCAAAATTCCAGATAAACCTACATGTCCTGCAGACTTCAGCATGTTAATAGAGGACTTTGTACCTGACATCCCACAGAAGAGTGGTTCTCAAGGCTTTTTCAGCATGAGGAAGGACAAATTTTAGCCTGGAAATAACCGCCTGACTCATCTTAATTACATTTGGACCTCAGCAAGCTGGAAATCGCTGCTGAAGACCAAGCCTCTGTCCAACTTCCATAGAGCGCAGTGTTTGTGTACACTGAGACCTACCCGGGAGCCAGGGAGGCCGGACAGTTCACCAGGAACCTGCATCCCGGCTTTTAGGAAACGCCAGAACCCCTCCTGCCAACCTCGGCTGGGTTGGGGTGGCCTCAGCAGCACTGCTGGGGAGCCTGGCATGGGCAGGAGGGTTCTGCGGGTACCCCAACACAGCCCCACAGCCAGCAGCAGCCAGACTGATGCAGAGCTATGTTCTGGCATGACTACAGCACAAGCAGGCTATGGGCATCTCCAAAACCATCTTTCCCTGCCCTAAATTTGGTCATGCCTGGAGGTGTACAAAACCTGTGTGTGCTTTATATGTGCTGCAGAATAATACCATTTGGAAGAGTTTTGGTTGAGTTTCTCAGTGTAGTTATCATGCTAAAAGGAAAGGTGGAGGAATACAGGTACCTACAGAGCCCTGGGTTTCCTTTGCCCAATTTTGCCTTCATTCTTCTCCTCCCACTGGGCAGTTTGCAAACCCTTTTCTAAAAAAAACAAACCACTTTTCATTTTCTAAGACTTTTTTTTTTGTTGTTACCCAGGCCTATAAGAAGGTTTTGCCCCATTCCCACCAGTAAGGAGACTCAAGGTTCAGTGTGGAGCTGTCTCAATAGGATCACTTTTTTCTTTTTTACCCTCTACAACAAAATATTAATTGCCAATAAATCCCCTTCCTCTAAGGCTCATGATGGGTGGACTGCATGCAATGATTTCACACTATTCCTTCTCTTCCCCCAGGGGTTGGCACTTCATAAAGTGACCTACAGCTACTGGAGTTTATGAGCTTTGAATAAACAAAACGCTGTTGATTTAACCAGTTGGGGTGTTTACTTTCAATAGCAACAGTTACTGACATAAAGCAGCAAAGCAAATGCTATAGAGATACTCACGCTTGGCCTGAAGCAGTGTGGCAACCTATTAACAGGGGACATTATTTTTCTATTTTGGTTGACTGACTGCAAATCAGGATGTCATGGATACATGGTGCCAAGAAATACAATGCATGCAGTGACATGAGAGAGAAAGGGAGCTGCTGTCTTGGAGCCCTGCACCACTTCCAGTGACCCCCAGCCTGGGAGGGCAGCAGCCCCTGCCCACACTGCCCACAGCCCACCCAGCCCTGCTGGGGCTTGAGACTGTGTCCCCTGCCCTATGCCAGCAGGTGAAGGAAAGGTTCAGATGGCCTAAACCTCTGGGCCAGCAGGCTGAATGCTTCATAGGGGATGCACAAGCCTGGAGGATGACCTTAAGGAAGTGCTCTGAGGCAGGGTGAAGGTGTTTCTTGCTTCCCCATCTGCCCACAACATCTATAACTGTTCCTTTTCCAGCAGAGAGGCTATTTGGTTTCTAGGAAAAAAAAGGATATTTTGAGACAACTGGCTACATCTGTTGCAGCTCCAAATCTCCCCCAGGAGAGTGTTGCCCATGGCTGTAGCAGGTTCCAAGTGACAACCTCGGTTGTATTCCCTGATGTGCTCCACAGGTAATCTCAGCTCCACCTGAGAGCTCCTGTCCCTCTGTGCTGCCCAGCTCTCCCCACCAGCACTCCTGCACACATCTCCTGGGATGAGCAGTTCTAGCCCTGCCTGAGCATCTTGTTTCCTTCCACCAGCTTGGAGGGCTTCCAAGAACTGCCTTGTCTTGCCCAAAAGCTGACTTGTTTTATGAGGAGTCTTAACTGAAGCTAAATGTCTCTTAACAGCCTCTGGAGGGGAACCGTCTTGGCAATCTCTATCCCTGCATGTGCAATAAGAACAAGGGCTGGATCAGGTAATGTAGGCAAAGCAACAACACTAATGCGATCTGCCTCTCAGGAGGAACAGGCTTGTGAACTCTGAGCAGAGCAGTGCGGGTCTGACTGACACTTCCAGAGCAGAGAGACTTTACAGCTCCTGTGTCTCGGCGCACAACCTCAGTACCTCCTTCTGCAGAGTGCCTTCAAGGCATCCATGCAAATCTCAGTGTAAACAGAGGCCACAGAATAGCCGCTACAGTAAAATCTGCTCCATGCCATCTTTCTACCACTTGCAACACTGGATCCAGAGCTTAGGTTTACCCGTTGTCCCCACAGCTGACCAAAGTTTAGGAGAGATCTTATCCTGGGCAATCACAAGGAGCAGGATTGAGGCTCACCCGCAGCTCAGTGAGGACAAAGCTAGTGTTACCTCTAAATATTCTACCTGTCATCAAGTCAAGTTAAAAAAAAAAAAAAAAGGCTATTTGAGAGGTTGGGTCACAACTTGCACTCCAGTCTCCCCAGGCCAAATGTCCAGGTCCCTCTTTAGATCCCTCCCTTGCCCTTACCCTGCCCAAGACAGCCCCAGCTCATCCCAGCCTACTGGAAGCCTTCAAGCCATGACACACCACTCCTGACATGTCTTTCCAAACCCCCAAAGGCTCTTGGCTTGAGCCACTGATTTCTGTCAGATTTGAGAAGAGCAAATAGACCTGGATGTCTGGTGCTAAAAAAAATCCCAAGCCCCAGAAGCAATAGCAGAGGCATAATTTGTTGTGGGATTAATTCTTCCGCCTGAATGCAAACCTTAATGAGCCGAAGTAAATATCTCATTCCTCCTGTCACACTGTGTTTATTTACCACGAGCTGCCTGCCTGAAGTAGGATTGATAGGAGGAGAGCTCCTGTGCTCAATGCTTATCCAACACATTAATGTCCTGAGAGATTTTGATCCCATCCATCACACATCGAAGCACCCTGAGCAACCTGGTGGGAGGAGAGGCAAAGGCTGGGGAGCTGCAGTACAGGAGGCCAGGGGAGCACCAAGGGCAGGAGACATCTCTAACAGCCAGGTAGACATCAGTGAGGCACCCTAGAGAGCAGCAATCTACTCGCTGTCAGAATGGGATAAATTACCTCCTGCTGGTAGGAATATGGGCTAGTGGAAGGCTTAGGTGAGAATGATGTAAATAAAGCTAATTTCCAACTCTTGTGATTAGAGGCAAAATCTTGAAAACGTGAATGTAAATGCTATGAAAACAAGAACCCAGTATGAGTGACAACAGTTTCCAATTTGTTGGCAGCTAGACTTAATCAGCAGTTTGTGCAGAGCCATCCAAAAAAAAAGCACCAAAAATAGAGGGCTTTACTCCACCTTCTTCTCTGCACATAATTTATTTTATGATGTCTTCACGAAGGAGGAGTGACAAGCACTGATGGCAGCAGTGTCAGATAAGTATGATACTTTCTATGAACTGCAGCCAGCTCACCAAACCAGCGTGTGATTAATGACAGGAAAACCATGGCCTCGGTTCACTTCTCTGTCGATCATCTCTGTGGGTATGCACAGCCTTTCCCTCTAATCCCTTGTGCAGGGGATCTGCTGAGCTTAAATTATGCTCAGAAATCCATGCTCTGTGTAACAGGCTGGGGCATTTGCTTTCACCAACAGTGCTATTGCAAAGACAAAACATAAACAGGAGTTTATCCTCCTAGCAAGGCTGACAGCCTGCGAAACAGGTAGGTATTTTCCTTCTGTGACTCAGACTTTCCAGACTGAAATATTTTAGTTGCATATTAAAAGTGGCAAATGTTGTCAGAACTAGCTTTTAAATTCTGGGCTTTAAAAGAGAAAAATTTCATTCTAGAAAAAGCACCAGTTTTTGTGTATTTATGGTAAACTCCATGACTGTCTTGAAGTTGAAATGAAAGGGAAAAAAAAATAAATCCTTTAATTCAACTGGAAACTGTGCTACTCTCATAATAATCATAGTTATGATTAAACTTGCAAATAGGTATCTCCAAGTACAAAGAAACCACTCATTTCTGCTTTTTTATCTCAATAAACCAGGGCTTCTTCTTGCCTACCATTGTATTCCAACCAGCACAACTCCCAGCTGAGGAAAAGCACTCACTGGTCTGCCAAGACAACATTCCTTTACATGACTAGCTCTTTCCTCTGTAGTTATTAATGTGTCACATATCATAGGCTCAGATTGTCTAATATTATGGGAAAATCTACTAGAAGGAGAGAAAAATAAAGGAAACTTCCAGAGAAATTGATTAAAGGGAAACAAGATATTTGACCCAATTTAGTGGAACAAAATACGGTCAATAATAGAAACTATTTAAATTCCTCAAATGGATACACAGTTTTTTAGCAATAAGTTTTGTTTGTTTTGTGGGGTTTTTTTACCACCTCGGAATATCTATTATAAGAACAAGATTTTAGACTTCTCCTCTCCTGCCAAGTGCAATCGTTTGCATTTTAAGGGATTCATGAGCACAGCTCAGTATCAGCAAACATGGACTGTAAGAAACAAGAACTGTGAAACAGTTTGGGAAGATTTAACCAGAATCCACTAGAATAAATCTGTGACACAGCATGGATGATACCCCTAAGCCTTCCACTCACATCTTGCAGACACTTGCCTAAAGCAGTGGTTGGCTGCTGACAGCATGGAGTGAAACAAGCTGCCTTGCAGGTGCTCCTGTGGCTGCTCCAAGCTCCCTGCAACGCTGCTCCTTCTCTGCTACACGGATGTTGCAGTCAAGGAGTTGAAACACAACTCCAGAGATCACCCACTCACCTAGAAATGAGTTTCAGCTCACAGTGAAAGGTAAATCAAAGAAAAATAATAGAACTGATTCTACAGAAATTGTCTCATCAATTTCAAAGTAATGATCCAGTCTGCAAATAACAAATCCCTCTGTGAGCAAGTTGCTGAGTGGCTTGTTGTTATCAGGGCTGTCTTTGAAGGGACAAGTGAACTCCATAACCCTTCAAAGCTGTGATTTCACCACCTTCTGTGACAGCAGCTCTGTGATAGCCCTGCCTGGCCCAGCAAGAGCTCGCCTACGTGAGCTGGTTTATGTCTAAAGCACAGACCTACAGAAGCAGGGCTGGACATTGGGACAGGAACAGCAGGAGTACAACTACAACAGCACCAAGGTGTGCAGAGATGTGCAGGCAGGGAGAGAGCTGCTGCATGGACCTGTCAGATGGGGATCCTGGGGATATCTCATGAAGCACCTGTGGGGCTTGCTGCCATTTCAGGGCTTCAGTGTGGAGCAACAACCAAGAGAGGGATTTTTCTCACCTTTCCAGCATCACACCTACAAGACAGTGAGTTTTTATCCCTAAGTGAGTGAGCCTGTTGCTACAATTATCAGAGGGCTTTCAAATGCCTTTGCCTCCTCAGTGGCTTCAGAACTAATCAACAGGCAACAGGAGAGAAAAGCTGCAAGCTGCTGAATGTGCAGGCTTGTCTGGATATGAGGTCCATTTTGAGGCATAACTGATCATTTAACAACATACCCCCTCTCCTTGGTCCTCCCACACAGGTGCCTGGGGAGGAACTTGCTCCGGATGATGCTTTGAACCTGTGAAATCCCCTCCTAAAACCTGTCAAGCGCTGAATGTGACACAGATGAGGTGGAACCAAATCGCCTTGTGAAAAGCAGATACTTCACAGTTCTTGCTTCACTGCAGCTAATGATCTGCTGACACCGGTGGGAGTTTCTAGCCGGGATCGGCTTCTGCTGAGGAGAGCACTCAGATATTCTGTTGGTAGCAACAGTGCTCTCGGGGGAACCTCACTGGTAGGGAAATGGCCAGTTATCTTAAAGCTGCTACTTACTAAGACTTTCCCAAGGGGATATTATTAGCAGCTACCAGACAGGAGAGATCTTACAGGAGAGCCCCCGAGGATAAGAGTTCCCAGGTGGCAATCACCAAAAAAAATGAAAAGCAAACAAAGTCGGGGGGGAAAAGGGAATCCCAGCAGCACAAGATGGTGGGAGGTGGGACACAAGGAGACAATGTCTCAGAGCCCTGGTGTGCTGCTTCTCGGCAGGGCACCTGAGCTTACCTGAGGCTGGGAGCTCTGCCACACATGCAGATTTTCTGGGAGAAACTGAGATTATCATCTCTAGTGTGACTTAGTCTGCAATACTAATGCTGGCTGAACCAACTGATGTTTTTAACCATCTTCCCAGAACTGGGCTGACATCACGAAGTGCTACTGAAATGCAAAAACGTTGCTAAATATGCAACACACGTTCTAACTGGAAGAGGCTTTATTACTCCAGATCACTTTATACTCTATTTCCATGAGTTCAGAAAAGCACAGTCTAACATCTCTCTCCAAATTTCCAGTATATGCAGTACTGCAAAAATAAAACTTTTGGGGGGGGGGAAACAAATACAATTTTTTTGTTGGGCCTTCGCTGTCTCCTATGCAGCCAACATTTTCATATTTCAAAAAACATAACTATAAGCGACTTATGCTGGTATCTCCACTTTTTACTTTTTTATGCCCTTAAGACTCATGAAAGCAAAGACAGCTCAGTATAAATGCCTAGACATCTTAAGCAAGCCATTGCAAATAGCAGTCACAGGCAAATGAGGTGTGTGCATGCAGTTCAGAAAAATGTGATCTCATTCTGTAAACCATGACCAGATTTCTGCTTGAATGCTCTTTGGTGATGGGCACAAATACAATGTGCAATTGTGGAAGGGCCTTAGAAATGCCTGGCTAATTCGTATTTTCTTCTCCTGTAGGAGAATTTGAATAAGTGGGGTGTGATCTGCAGGGTTCCCTGCATGACCCAGGGACCATCCACCCTGTGCTCTGGACTTCTGTTGTTTTTCTGTGCAGTGGATGTAGGAGTCACACCTGGAGTTTCCCCACCCAAGCAGCTCCCCATTGCAGACAGAAATGGGCTGTTTCCATTCGGAAAAGAAGTTGAGGGAGAAGCCAGGTGATGCTTTGCCACAATTCCCTTCCTATCCACAGGAGCTGCAGTTTGCTGAATGTTTCCTTTAGCAAACAGGCCTTTGTTTCAGCAGGGACATGTTTGGGGTGGAGGCCACTATTGTTTCAGCCATCTGGTCCCATAAAGGATCCTAACCGCTTCCTACGGAGAAAGGTGGTGGCTACTCCCACTATTCTCCCTTCCCCATCATGGTGCCTGGAGATGGCACTCAGCTGCTAAAACGCTCTGAGAGTTAGTATCTTCTCATAAGCCTTGCCAAGAGATATGTGCCCATCACCCTCTACTCAGTCTTGCCTTGTTTATTCATTTCTACTGTTTTTTAAAAAGCTGTCATTGACAATTCACTAGTTGCAACTTCTCTTGATTTCCCATCCAAAATTAGCCCCTCTTATTCTAAGCAGTTAAGTAAAGCCTCAATACACAAAACTCACACACGAGAAACTCTTCAGTGATTTTCTTCACATGACTTATGGCAAGACAGGTTCTGCTAAAGAGGTGAGTCATTCAGCAGAGGGAGAGGAAAACTGTTCATTGTGTATTTGTGAAATCCCCAAACCGCCAAAAAGGCACCATTTACCAACAAAAAGCATCACAGGATGCACATGAACCAGCAAAGTGGGTGGAGCCCTTCCAGAAATGACTGCAACACAGGGGCACCTTGTCAGAGGCCTCTCTTTCTCAGGATCCAGTACGTTAGAATGAGTGGGAGGTGCAGGTTTCTCAGCTTAAAGGATTTGCCCCTCAGAAATCAAAACTGCATCTGTCCCCCAGGGGAATGCCAGAACAATATGGGCTTTCCCTGCTTCAGCTGCAGCCTCCTGAGCTGCACATCCCTTAACATTGACATCTAGAAAAAACAATAACCAGGATGCACCCGCACCTCAAAATCAAACCTGTTTCCTCATTTCAGTCGTGTTCCCGCCACAGCTCAGACCAGAGGACTGTGGTCACACCTTCGGCAGGCAGGATTGATCACAGTGCTAAGATTTGGCCCAGGTTTGAATTCAAAACCTCCCACCACCTGCTAGCTTGTGGATAACAAGTTCTGTTTGTGCCTTGACTCAAAATAAAACCACTTTCAGGAAGGCAGGCAGTTTGTAAGCTCAGGCACAAACAGGGAGGATGTATATACACCCCTATATGCACACCCACGCTGGTTCCTGGCTTCCAGAAAAGACCTACTAGCCAGAAGGATCCATCAGCAATATGCTAATAAATAAACTTTGCAAAAGCCCCACAGTCCCTCACTGTCCTCACAAGCTTTAATCTCTGTGAAGAGCCACCTGCCACCAAAGCTTGTTTCAGAAAAGGGAGTGCACACAGGTCACTCATACAGCAGCACAGACCCAGGGAGGGTAGTGAGCAGAGCACCTTGTGTTTGCCTATCTGAGCACATCGGGTTTTTCCTCTCAGAGCTAGCCTGGAGCAGAGGGACACAATGATTGTTGTTGCAGGAGATGGAAAAGGAGCAAATCTCAGGAGACAGAATCATACTTACAGCATTCGATGGGGTTTGATGCTGCCTGCAGAGAAATGATCCTGCCGTTGGACTCGGGGATGTGGACGCGGAAGACGAGCCGGACGCGGGTGTTCTTCCTGCCGATGTCCGTCTCTCCCTTGCGCAGCTCGATGTCCGCGTTCCTCAGCTTCAGAATCCCCGCGCAGTCAATGCTGCCAAACACACGCGCCGTTTAGCTTAACATTTCTGCTCCCAAACAGCTTGGAAATAGGTGACAGTCAAGAAGATTAAGCTGTTTTGCTTCTATCTCCAGGTTAAAAGCAGCTCCAGATACTTGTTCTGATCTAGATGTTGTCATTTCAGCAGTTACTACTTGTTCTGATCTAGATGTTGTCATTTCAGCAGTTACTACTTGTTCTGATCTAGATGTTGTCATTTCAACAGTTACACGGGAAAAAATCCCAAGCACGCAGCACGTAAGGGATGCTGCTGGACCTCTCCCCAGAGTCTGGGCTCGAAGGCTCAGCATGTCTGAGGGGTGGCCTTTACTCTGGTGACAGCAGAAGTCACTCTCCAAACATTACAACCCCAAGTCTTATTTCCCTCCTGTGCTAAGCACGACAGCACATGGCACAGCCCACACTGGGACAGGCGATCAGCCGAGCCTGTGCCACAGCTCTCTGTGAGCTAGACAGCATTAAAGCCTCCACCACCAGCTCTCCAAACAGCTCAGTGCCCACAGACTGCACAGCAGCTATTGCCTGCACGTGGGCAAATTAGTTCAGCTCCACGGGGAACCACAGCAGTTGAAGCAGCTAATTGCATGCACCATCCAGACACATTTTCCCCACAGTTCGTAATGCAAGCACTGAATTCAACTCCAAAGCAGGATTCAAGCTGCTCCCTCCTCCTTTCAGACAAGGTAGGTGCTGTTGCTAGAACTAAGCTCTCCAGCCCTGGCCAAGGTCACCACATCATACTCCAAAGCCCTGGGATGTTGATCCCAGCCAAGGCAATTGCCTGGCAGAGCAGAAGATGGTTCTCTGCTCTCATTCGCCATGTCCCTGCAGAAAGGGAGGATGCAGGGAGCAGGACGGGGCTGAGCAGCACTGAAAGGATTAGGATTGCTTAAACCAGCATTGCAACTTAGTACCAGTGTAAGTGCAGGTTAACTTCTTAAGAGTCCAGTGTAAACTAGCAAATATGCCTGTCTATACTAAGACAATGTGCCAATTAATATTTATAGAATCTGAGATCTTCAGCTCAGCAACAGTCCTCAGTGGGAGCAGTGAGCCCTGTTATTAAACAGGCACTGCCAACCCATTTTGATATCTCTTTTAAAGACACACCATTTTTCTTTAGTTATGAATTAAAATCACATTTTAGGAGGCATAAACTTCAAGCTGTTTCCTACACCCATACTGTTCCTTGCCATTGCATGTATTCAGGGGTTTATTACTCCAGGGTTATTTGTTAGGAACAGACAATCATGTTCCATTTAGCACCTGGCTGCTAAAATTTGAGATATGAACTTTTATTTATTTCCTTGGGTGCAGAGGGAAGGAGAGGCTTGAAGGAAAGGCAGGAAGGAGGTATATTTTCTGAAAAAAGATATATAAAGAATGTGGATTTTGCGATGAAGTTGGGGGGCTTAAAAACATAGCTGCTCTGCCAATTTGTCAGTATCCTCTAAAGGATGGAGATACAGCTCTTCCCTCAGCAGAGCAATCACTCTCATGCTGCCTGGCACACATCCAAGCCTGAAGTTTCAGACTGGTACTCACTTCATCCCTCTGCCTCCATAAAACTGAAGGGAGTAATACAGAAAAGATGTGCCTGTACTTGCTTTTTCTGTTAACCTATTACAACAAGAGAGGGCAATTTCATGGCCAGAGCACTTGGCTAAGTTCAGAAGAGATGTTTTCTAATCCGTTAAATGCTGTAAAATGAACTGTACACCTTTCCTCAACTGCCTACTGCTCCTTGCTTCTCATCGCATCCCTGTACAAGGAATTGAGATCTGACTGCTGCTTTCCTTAGTCACCTCCAAAACCATTCTGACTTTGAAGATGACAGATGATTACAATACAGTCACTAGGGCAACTGGGGTAAAGAGCAAAAATGCCTGCACGGTCAGCTGGTGAATGGTTAACTCTTTAAGCAGCTTTAACCCAGGTGCTTGTAACTGCTCCTCATGCTTTTGTAAGAAGGGTCTTACACTCATATATCAGTCTAACCCTTTGGAATGGGGAGTCCCTCCAGAGTGGACATCATTCATTTAAGTGACTACTTCCCACAGGGGAAAGAACTTCCCATGCTAATTTAATCCTCCTCAACTTTGCTAATAAAAAGAAATATGCTTACGTTGCTTTCATGTTGTTTTTCGGTTCCAGTGGAATCTCTAAAACTTTGGTATTGCCGATGATTTTTTCATAGCTGGTGGTGGTGACAGTTTTTCCTGTAATACGATGGACTTGATAGAAAGCGTGAGGTTTAAGTATCCGTTCATCTGCTGTCCCAATGAAGATCTGAAGGCCCAAGGGTTTGTTCTCCATGTAACCGTGAAGCTGGAAAGACATTAAAAACCTATTAACGCATACAGGACTTGCAATACCTCCATGTCAGGAAATCAAACAGATCTACAGACGTACATAGATATGGAGAGATATATAAAGATATGTGTAGTACAGACTTCTTCCTGCTCTCAGAGACAGACATGCTTTTAAAACCATTTGCTGGAGTCCATGATATGTAGGGGAGGGAGCTAATGGAAAACATGTAACTAATGGTTATAATACTAAATACTTCAAGAACTAAGAAGAATATATTAAGAAGAAAAAATTGCAGACAAGTTCTCCATTACCAGAAATGTGTTGGTTTTCTCCAAAACAAATTGATATAGCCCCTCAAAAGATACATTTTTGAGTACACTTGTTTAATTTGTAGTGTTTGATTCCTAAATAAGGTTCAAAAGATTTTTCTGTGTGGAATGCATAATACTGCAAAGCTGCACTCACACCTGCAGCCTTGGGCAGCAATTCCTACTTTCTATCAGCAGGAAGCACAAGAAGAGCAGAAGTCTCCCACTTGCATTTCTACAGATATACACAGTACTCCCTTACACACCTTCTCCAGACTTTATCAAAGCTAATGGAAAATGTCCGTTGACACAGGGAGCTTTGAGTCAGGCCCTTTGTGACATCCAACTTGCAAACGTTAGTTTCTGTCCAGCCTAACATTCAGTAAAATGACATTGCCTCAGCTCAGCTTGTGATTCCTACTTCAACTGCAGTTAAAAAATAAGTTCTTTTTCCCTCTAGGCAGGAAGTATCTAGCGAATGTGTCTGATTTTGAGATCTGAAATGTTAAACCATGTATAAACATTTCAGAAATTAATAATCCCTGCTACATCCCTTTCTCTGGCCTTGGCATACGCCGTCTTGCCCAGCTTACTACATCCATTTCAAACCCAGCTGGAAGGATTGTCCTTCCAGCTCCTTACTTCACTCAAGTCACCCTGAGCTGCTCATTTCTTCAGCTTCCCCTCTGTCCCTCACATCAGGCATAAACTGCCTGCCTTCATCTTCAAAGCTCTGCTCTTCTCTTTGATCCCTCACCTCTCTTTTTCAACCCAGTTATCAACATCTATTCCCAAACTTCTCAAATCCAGCCCCAAACATCAGTAACAACTTAAACACTCCCAGCATTGCATTTTCTGCCCATTAGCCTCTTTCCCAAGGGAGGATGTCACCTTTTCATATCTACATCTCCACCCTGCAAATCTCCCTGTCCAGAATTCTTAAATAGTCTTAAAAGGAAAAAAATTCTTGTTCTCCTGAAATCACTTATGTGGGACCAGTGTTGATTCACTGCTCTTTGAAACTGATCCTTCCCCCAGTTGTTGGTTCACCTTCAGCCGTTCCTCTTGCATTACATTAAAATACTCTCTGTACAGGTAGAGAAGGCATTTTTGGTCTGTGACTGTACCATGCCTTGCACAAGGAGATCTTAGTTGACCTTAGAGACTGGGGCCTCTAGGGTTCAAGGACATAAACAGACTCTTCTGTATTAAATATCATTTTATAAACAGTATTTGCTGCAAGAGAAGCAAGAAAGCCAGAATGCCTCCATAGGCTAGCAGAAGAGGAAATTTCTCCTTCTTTATTAACATTCAAAATTACAAATCAAACCCTTCTAAATTTCTCACATAACCAAAAATTAGAACCAGACATTTATCTACCGCATAGCCAGTGATCTAGCTGAAAGAGAACTGTATGGTCTGAGACATGCCAAATTTGTTTTCAATTATTCTGTCCACATACAAAACCTTGATGAAGCCATACAAATCAAATAGTACTGGAAGATCAGAGAAAAGCAAGATTAAGCTAACGGTATTCATGGCCAACCCTTTTTTTTTTTTCTTTTTTCTTTTCACCAGTCAGCAGGAGGTATCTTTGCATAGAAGGATTAATTCCCCCCTGGAAGGGGACCACATGCAGCATCAATGCAATCCTGGCAACCTTCCTTCAGTATGGCAAATGTAAAGCGACACTCACTCTTCTGAGCTATCGTTACTCATCTAGCACATATTTGCAAGGCTTACAAAGACAGGGTCTATGCCCCAGAGACCTTACAACCCAAGAGCCCGAATTTGCAGCCTCCACTACATGAATAGCTCCATTGAAGTCAACAGGCCTTAAGCAGGGCTTGTGCAAGAAAGAATTACAGAATGCAGCCCAGGCACAGCTCAGACACCTACGAGAGCTCTCTCACACAGCGCTTCGGGAGCTTGTGAGGAGGGAAAATAGGGCACGAGGCTTTGTGCAAACATGCCAGTTGGCTCTGGGAGCGAGGTGGAGGAGGAGTGGAGCTGGACTACAAGCACAAGAGTTGGTATTGGAGAAGAAGCGTTGCCAAGAATGTAATAAATATGATGGCATATGCATGGGGAGATTTAGAAATGTATAGAGTGTATAGAAGATTAAAGGCAACAGAGGTCAAAATGATGAATCTACTGGGAATGGGCATGAATGTAGGAATCAGCCCCTGCTTATCCAAGGAGACCCATTAAGCCCAGGTCCTCTGGGAGCCTTACTGAATCTCGTCCTAAGTATGGTTCTTTCAAACTACAAGATTTCCTGGCTTTCAGTAAAAAGCCATTGTATGACCAAAAGCCATCTTGCCTTTACAAGGGAAGAGGGAGAAGAGTAGTTTTTAAGTACTGAGCATGTTTATTGTCATGCCTGACAGAGTAATTCTTTGTGGGTCCAGCTAAGATGACAAGAGGATCCTTTGGACTGGAACAGTTATTACAGTCACAGCAGAACAGCTTTCACTCTGCCCTCTGCCAGGCAGAACAAAATCCCAGAATTATAGGTGGGAGACCAGAATGAAGGAAAACAGGTCATAAATTACAAAAGAAAATTTGCCCCCAGTGAGCACAGTCAGTAGCAGCTGTAACAGAACTGGCTACGTACACAGTTTTTAATACTGGCTACCTTTAAAAGTAATTTTAAGTGGTGTTTTTGCATATGTATAGAATGAGCTCCCAAGGTAACGCTACTCATAGACTTATAATAATATGTATGTCTGTGGGTGTGTGTCTGTATAAATGTACACAGACTTAAAGAAGAGAATTGATTGCCTGTTCATATGGCAATGTTTGTATCATCTGCCGGATGAGGGGGTATAAAACACATAGTAAAAGGCCTTCTGGTCCTTCACAGGACCAGATTTTAAATCAATTGTTTGATCGGTGGAAGAAAATAACATAATTCTTTGGTAATTTATGACATTATGGCAATGCCTGGAGATGACATCACTGTAAAATCAAAATAGCATTATACAATGCAAGTACAAAGAGAAAAATATATGTAAAAGACTCAAGCACCCCCATTTAAAAGAGTGTGTCCTTATCTTGAATTAATTGATTACATTTTAAAAGAATAATATAAGTGATCATTTACCATAAGAATTTCCATCTACTTTTTACTTGCCAAGAACACATCAGAATGACTTAGGAATAAAAAATTAAGATGGACAGCCCACAGAAATGTTCCAGAAACTTTAAAATCAGAGTTTTACATTCAGCTCTGCCACCAATTTACTCCATAGCTTTGGTTGTGTCATATAACCTCTGTTTACCTGTAATAAGGGAACACTGATGTTAATCCCACTTTGCAGGAACAAGTTAATGTTTTGTGCTACATTTTTATATAGAAAAATTAATTGTAAGCTAGAGTGAAAGAACAAATTTAAGCTATATTTCAGATATATATCTCTCCTCAAAACTGAACTATGAGAGACTGTTACTCTCAATAAACACTCACCTCAACTATCTTAGGCAGCTGCTTTAGTCTTTAATGATAACACTGATCTTTTCTTTGGTAAACAAGGAGCAAAAGTGACCCTTAAAGAACTCTACAGAGAAGTGAAGACTTAAAGCATTTTTTTTATGTAATAACTTTGAAATTTTTTCCTCCCTTAGCAACAACCAAGCTCCTAGAAAGAAGTCTCAGTTTCAGTCCCACTCTTCTGCTCATCACACGGGCAGGGAGGGCAGTTCAGCCTACAGCTGCCCCACGGGAGCCCTGCAACAGGAGTGCCAGCAGAGGAGAACAGGGAACCCCACACCAAGGTGTTCCTCCACTCTTTCACTCTTCTTTCCACAAAGAAAACAAAATAATCTGGATTTCAGTTTCAAGAGAGTGAGACTTGTGAAAGATTTATGAACACGGAACTCTGGGAGGAAATATTTTTGTGTATTATAAGGTGACCTATTCACAATAAAACTCCCCCAAACTGTACACAGATCGAGCTGGAAAAAACCCAACTCCTTTGAGTCACATTTGCCACAAGGGGAAAAAGAAGCCAGACATGATGTGTACCTTTCCATACTCTATTTTGGGATTTTAAGATCCTATTTCTTTCAGTTGAAAGATTTTTCTTAAACTTTGCTTTTGCATAACTCTTATAATGTTAACATAGCCAGACATGGGCTGGTCTGTGACCTAAGGAAATGCAAAGCACTTTGGCAGATAAACAAATAACATCATTCAGAAAACAAGGAGACTTTTCTTGTTCAGTTTGCTGCTATGATTGGGTTTCTAAACAAAATGGAAATATGTGGCATGATTAAAATCATCAGCTCACCTCTGCATAAATAAAATTCATTCATTCTGCACTCCATCCATGGATCGATACCAGTCAAATTTGGGAGAAAGGCATATTTAAGTGCCATTTTAAGGAAAACATGGGTAATTCTGCATGCAAAAAATGAGCAGCTGTGCCTTTAGCTGCTGTGTATCAGCAGTCCAGTTATCCACTCAAACACATTCTTACGATGGTGCTAGCAACTGCAGCCATCGAGACCACATCACGCATATGAAACAACACTTTCTTTTGTTTTCCTGCACTATTTCAAAACCCAAGCCTTCTTGCAAACTGAGACCCCAGCTCCAAATACACAAGCACTTAAAGTTGGAGTTTAAAATTCACATCTAAATCAGCCCCTACGCCAGAGTTCAGATGAACCAAACCCTGCATCTGCACAGCTGGCATGGCCCCTGGCTGAGAGGATTTAAACACACACCTTTGCTGTGCTGCATCAATAGCAAATCTCTTTGCATGAGAGAAGCCTGCAGCACTGCTTAGTTGTGCTTTCCAGTAACCAAGGGATATATTGACAGCAGAGCCAGAAAGAAAGGCAAATTCCTTAAAGATTCTGTAGGTGGTCACCTGTAGATACAACATATGCAAACTCAGGGGGAATTTAGTGAAACCTTCGGAATTAAGATCTTTGAATCTCAGACATATTTACCTGAGTTTAAATATTACTATATTTTATAAATAATTATTAGTAAGAAAAAGGAGGATTCACAGGAGATATGCAAGATAACTTTTTTTAGTCTGAAATGGGGAAGCTGGGGCAGAGAGGTGCAGTGATTTGAGGGGTCCTGCAGGGGACAAGCAGGCAAAGCACAGTGAGAAACCCCAGGTCCCTGTCCCCCTGAGCTCTGCCTTGCTGCAGGGGTTGCCAGCCTTGTCCTGCAAAAGGTACAAACATGCAGTAACACTGCTCACCAGCTGTAGCACCTCAGTATCCACTAGTATTGCAAGCTTCTGCCTTTGCCTTTTTAATTGACAGGTTTCAGAGCCAAATTTTCTTGGGGATTTCTAGTTTGGGTGTTGCACACCTGAAAGTCTGCATGCAAACAGTGATGGGCTTTGCAAGACGAAAGCGAAGCATCTGCAAATCTTACCGGCACCTTTGAAGAGCCCCAGCCAGAACCTGTGTGATACAGACCTCAATTGCCTTAGAGAGTAGAAGGGAGTAATTTGTTTCCCATTCATCCCAACAGAGCTTTGCTTGTCAGGAATTTAGGTCTTTCTCCATGGGGAGGTATAAAGCTGCATCTTTAAAGCTGATTGCACACATCTTCCTGTCTAGACAACGCAAGCTACTGCCAGAAGGAAAGGATAAAATTGCGGAATGAATTCACTAGTCTTGGTGATTTTATTTGCTTGAAAGTAATCAGCTCACTTGCTTGTTTCAGCTCACCGTAACACGAGGCTCAGTTCATTAACTGCTGCATATTACTTGCTATCTCCCTGTGGAAGTCACTCCAGCTTCCCCTTGAATGGGGAGTGCATGTGTGTGGTCAGCTTTGAGAGCAGCACGGGGTGATCCAGATAGACCATCCCCAGCCGGTAGTGAAAAGTGGGAAAACAGAGCTCAACTAGCAACATTTAATTAGAAGCAAATACAAAGCTGCGTGAGAAATCGCTTCCTCCTACTGCTTCCCTTTTCCTGCTGTACACAAGAAGATAAAGCACCGACAGGCTCCCCAGGAGCAGCGCGTGGCTGCAGCACCAGCTACCCTAGGAAGGAGCCCCAGCTCGCCCAACACCCACCTTCCTCTAGAAACAGTGAGAGCCTCTAGAGTTAAACCCATGTCTCAAAGCTTTTGACACCACAGACTATTCCCCTGTTCAGACTCTTCATCAGCTGTTTGCTGTGCCAGCAAGTGGTACGGACACTGCAGAAGACAAGATGCTTGTTGGAACAGCCCCAGCTTGGCAGAGTGTTTCTGTCCCACCTATTCCCTTCCTGGTGGAAGCAACTTTGCATCTTGAATTTGATCATCAATTCTCATCATTAATACCCTTTGCAACAATTTCGAGGATTTTTTGCTGAGGTCTTTACTCAGCAATACTCCTAGCATGATGGCAAATTTCCCCATATTGTCTTGGGAAGAGTGGCATATCAATAGCTGTCAGTAATTAAGACAAAGACCTCATCCAGACACTGTAGCAGCTTGACTGTCTGCTTCACTTAGAGCTGAATTGAGCAATAAAGTTGAATCTTGTCACATGTTTTTGTTCAATTGAATGTACTTGGGACATAGCAAAAGGACACAAACCAGAAGGAAATCTCTGCCTCAGTTCTTTTTGCTCCTTACCAAAGCAGTCTAAAAATGCCTCCGAAGATAATACTTCCAACATCTGATTCTGCTAAATGACGAGGTTTTATTATATTCAATTTTAAGTGTTTCTTATTCTGGTGACAATTCTGTCAAAATTCCAAGGACTGAATCTCATTTGCTCTGCTGCTCCTTACAGTAAATGACAACCAGACTTCCTAGTGTCTAACTGGGATTTCTGTTTCCACATGGGGTTAAAATACAGGTCTGGGTCAGAGACAGCAGCTCTCAGAAGAAAGCAGTTGTGGGGTATTGTTCCTGACTGTCCTGACACTGGCCTTACATTGCAATGCAAGCACATTGTTCCCTCTCCATGCCTCAGTTTCCCTACCCCTATGAAGGGCTGATCCTGTTTTCAAGATGCTTTGAATTTCTCTGCTGAAAATTTGAAAGAGGCACTATGCATCTGACTACTGCACATGTACATACAGGGATTTGGAGATCAGATTTTCATATGAATTTTTTCCTACTAAGAAAACCAGATGTGTAATTAAAGAGCTTCCATGCACAGTCATGACAAAAGACTTAAACTTGCCCCAGTACAACAAAACTCTCTCTGCCACAAGTAAGCCAGAAGTTGCAAATCTGATTTTGACAGAATTGCACTGGGGGAGTTTCCCAGCACAGGGCTCTGACACCAGTCAGCAAAGTCCTTCCCTTACTGGATGTCTGAGGCACCGTGGGAACCAGCTGGAGCAGAATGGAGGGTGGCAAGCTGAGGTGTTTCCTCATGACCTAACCTTGCAGTGTTCCCTGCCACACTCAGTTCATCCTTCCCAGCACATAGGTACAGCCCTGAGATGATTGATTTGACTGCACTGAACCAAATCCCCCAGAGCTGAGTCCTCTGCCAGGGCTTAGTGCTGGACCTCCTGTGATGCATGTTTGGAGTCCAGGAGCCGTACCACGGCCTTTGATCAGGCACCGGCTATCTGACTGAATGTCAGCCAGATTTTGGGAAGGATCTTGGCCAAAAAGCACTTTTGTGAAAAAGAGAAAAAAAGAAAGGAAAAAAAAAACAACAAAAAAACCACCAGGGGAAAAAAAGCAAGCCCTAGGAGCCTCTCTCCTCCCCAATTACTTTCTCATGCTGAAACCCACAACACGAGTCATGCTTGGAGAGAGAATAACTCAGGTCTGCTAGAAGTATCAGAGTTTCAACAGTTGTTTCAGAATGAAATAGAGACCCTAGAAATTTTTCACCAAGCAGCAGCAGGCAGGAGGAATCCAGTCCCTTTCCCCCCAAACAGCCATTACCCCCACAAGCACAACGCTCCCCCAGGTGCTGGAGACCCAGGTGTGAGCCCTCACTTGGCGTGATGCTCTTCCAGTTCAATAGACATTGGTCTCAAGAGAGGAAGGGAGGAACTGGAGGCTTAGCTGGACAGTGAAGCCTGTGAACAGACAGCTCAGATGTGAGTTTACAGGACACCATCCACCCTGCATGAACTTCTACAGATACTTGAGCACACCCTGAATGGGATGAGTTACGTCAGTGTTATCACTGCACTGGAAGTGTCCACGTTCATGGCAAACAGCCATAAATTCAAACTTTGGTTTACTGCACATTGACTCCCCTAGGTACAGTCCTGCAGCAAAAGCATACATGAGAGAGCAGCCTAAATCTAGCACCTGCCTAATCCAAGCATATTTCTAACCCACGGAATAACCCAAGCCTTCTGCACAGCACAGCATCACCCTCAAACCAGTTAGATACTCTCCTTCCCTCCATCTCTGCCAAAATTGCTTTCCATCAAAAGCAATGCAGTCTGAATTGGGCTCAGAAGTTTCAGGGAGAGCTTTTCATCCACCTCTAACTCAAAGCAGGTTGGGACATGGGAAAATCCCACTGTTCCCTCAAGGTACAGGGTTCATTGATCATCTTCCCTGTACCTCTGCACCCCAACTGTGCCACGGAGCAATCCTGCCTGTCCTTTGCTGCGCTTGTTCAGCCGTAACATCTGGGTGACAATATCCCTTTGACACAGAGGACTGCAGACCCAGTGTAAAGACTTTAAGCAAAAGAGGATGCAATTTATCTCCAATTAAGTTATCCTAGTAAATTACCCTCACTGTTACACAGCAGTTCTCCTCTTGCATTAAAGAAAGCATACAGGTCAGCTCTCTCTCTAATCCCCATTTATTAGGTATCATGTTTGGTATTCCCTGGTTTTCAGTACAGTCTCATATCTAAACAAAAATTTCTGGCCCATCTGTGTGTTCTTACCTTACGTTTGGTTTATCTAGCAATTTCATTTCCTTGGTGGCTTCAATGAGCTTTCAGATAGATAGATCTCAAAGTATGGCCATGCTATCAGTATTCTAGCAGTACAGTGAGAGGTGTACTGACCTACCTTTACATCTGATAGGATATTAGTTTTGAAGATAATTTCCCAGAGTGTACCTAAAAATCTGCATTCTTGGCACTGCACATCTATCCCTGCGTAGCACATGTAATGACAGCAAATATATCCACAACCCAACAGCTCAAAGCTCAAGAGGCACCTGCAATTATCACAGTTGTGCAAACAAGCCCGGTAGTCTCACAGATAAATCGGGCATGAAACGTGCAGCCAATCTGTCATATGCTGCTGTCAAATTGGGGGCAGAAATCCCTGCAAGAGCCAAAGGCTGCCAAGAGCCCGTGCAAGGCTCCTCCTCACTAGAAAAGGGAAGTGAAGGCCATGAGAATGGTACAAAGATATTGCACAGCACAAGTTCAGCACAGCAAACACACAGGGCTTCATCCTGGACCTCGGACTTCCCCTTCGCTGAACAGGGGGTTGGGAACATGGGCAGAAAAGGACAAACTCAACTCCTCCAACGTGCATCAACAGCAAATCTTCCCAGGCAGGCTGGTTGAGGTTTCAGCAGGAGAGCATCTCCAGCCCAGCCCTGCTTGTGAGAGTGTGAATCATGGCATCAAGCTGTGATTTGGTTTTGAGTTTCCATCAAAGGTTCTGGTTTCACTAATACACAAAGGAATTAGTTGAATGTTGGTAGTCACATACTGTTAAAAGTCAGGGCCCCATGGGAAGCCTAGGCTACAACACAATGTCTCCTTTGACTGAGAAACCACAAGAAAACACATACAGCAAAATTCAAATATAAGAGGAAAGTGGAACACACATTTGTTATTGTAAAGCAGCTCCTGTGTGCTCCATTAACAACTCTAACATTCCAGCTTCCTTTTAATTAAAAAAAAAAAAAAAAGGGCAGTGAAAGTCATCACAATTTTAAAAGTTACAACCCAGGGGAAAGTTGGGTGGGCTGTGCTGAACAGGAGCCCCTCTCCATACAGCCCTCCTGCTTTAAAGAGAAGCGAGAAGACTGGCACACACAGCACATGGTGGGTCAACCATACTCTGCTCCTCTACTGCCCTCCACTTGAGCACTGAGGTTCTGTAGACCTGGTCTATGCTTGAGTGTTGTACCAAGTTAAACAGATGGGTAATGTATTTAATTTTTATCATTACAGTCAAGCCAGTAAAGGAGATGTAATTATGGCAGCAACATGACAGCTCAGGAGAATTACCTCCTCCCCTTTGCTTATCAAATCAAGCCCATGGGGGACATCCCTTTCCACATTCACTGCTGCTAGGAGAAGGCCGACTTGTGCCCAGCTTGCCCATTGCTGGAGATTACTGCTCCTGAACCTCTGTTAGAGGAACTGTTGACAGCTTTTGTTGTCTTGTGTGCCTGAAGACCTCACTGATGTCCAAGTCATCTGCATTGGCAGGGCTTTTGTTAAATAAACACAACTCCCAGATGATTTTAGGATAGCAGCAGCAGGCAGGGACTGAAGCCTCAGTCCACTTGTGATATCTCCCGCTCCTGCTGTCAGGGGAGATGAAGGAGTCCCTGATGCTCTGACTTGATGGAAACATTCCCTCCTCTCTTCCAGCCCTGTTACTCCATCTAACCCACCCCGTTTGACTAAAAGACCCCAGAACTCAGCAGCAGCCGCATGCAGGGATGTTGCCTTCCTGTCTTCAGGGAACCGCAGCTTTGGTGAGGGCAGAGAAAGCTGCCGCCCATCAGTGCACAGTGGCTGGGGAGCCCGAGCAAGCCGCGGGCTGAGATGTGCCGGTGGAGGAGGGCCCGAGCGTGGGGCTCCCGCTTCCTGGGGAAGTGCCCAAACTGCCGGGGCAGTGACCCCATCACCGCTCCAGCCACCAACACCGCTCTCTGCGGAGTCCTGAGCAACGCTCACCCAGACACAGGCTCAGTCAGTTCAAGGCTGGGCTGCCCGAGATCTGAAACCTCCAGCTGTAGGAAGGTGCAAACTTTCTGGCTGAGGAGTGAGTTTTTCCCCACCTGGATTCAGGGACCACTGATGTAGGATGTGCTCTGGGCAAGGAGCTGCCTTGGAAAACTGGGATCAATTGCGTTTGAATGCTGCAGCCTTGGGTTATGCTCAACAGATCCAAATATCTGACACAAGCAGGGGAAAAAAAGCAGGTTTGTTGATGAAAAACTGAGTTAATAGAATCACAGAATTGCCTGGATCAGAAAAGACCTTTAAGATTATCAAGTCCAATAATTTACCTAACACTGACAAGTCCTCAACTAAACCATACCCCTAAGCACTACATCTCTAAGTCTTTTAAATACCTCCAGGGATGGGGGCTTCACCACTGCCCTGGGCAACCCATTCCAATGCCAACAACCCTTCCAGTAAAGAAATTCTTCCTAATATCCAATCTAAACTTCCCTTGGTGCAACTTGAGGCCATTTCCTCTTGCTCTTAATAATGTGGTGGAAGTGAGGGAAACAAAGTGAGAGATGCAAATGTGTTACTGATTATTTATGGGCTGGTTTTCATTCAGAAGTATTTGAGCCTTTTGTAAGGACAAGTTAGAGAAGCAATACACCAGGGGAAGGATGGCAAGATGGCAATAAAAAAAAACCCAAAATGCCAGAGTTAAGCACATTCCTTTGAGAATATGACTACAAATTACTGTGCTGAAGAGCTACATAAATACCAGCTTCCTCAAGGATTGTCTACAGCAAGGTAAGTCCAAAGCACACAGGTGCTTGTGGAAAAAATCAGAAGTAAGAAAAAAACAAAAAGAAGTAAAAAGGGGTATATTTACTCTTTGACTCCAAGACTTAGGTGAGTTCTCATAAACAGATTTTTAATGAAATACTATACCTCAGCCTCTCTACTGTCCATGGCAGATGCACATCTGAAATCAATGCCCTATGTCACAGCTCTCAATTACACGAGGTGAATGCAGCAGTAAATCACACATTTGTCTGACACTGATCATCAGAAAGGGCCCCGGACAATGTAGAAAGATTATGATGTGAAATGGGTTTGTCTTATTTATACTTATGGGCTGCAACACATGTAAAGGCAACTACTTCTAATGAAATGAGTACACATCAGCTATCCAGAGTATAGTTGGACAAGCATTTGCATAAATCAGCTGCTCATCTTCCCTGAAAGCTTTTCCCTTCCCTTTGACTCCCCTTGAGAGAAGGACAAGAGTTCTACTCACAACTCCCTGAAATATCACACAATCATGCAAAATTGTCCGTGGTGTGAACTTCATCCAGAGGTTTGCTAGTGAAAAGGTCTCCCCTTCTCATCACTGCCTTAAACGGTTCAAAGAAAGGAAGAATCTGTCTCTCCCTGAAGCAGAGAGGTTCTCATCACCACATTTTCCTGTGGACAGTAGGTGCAAGACACCTATGGCAGCTTCCGGTGTTACTCAAGTGCTACCACATGCCTGTTTCTCCCAGACAACAGGATAGTGAGCAATGCCAACAACCCAAAAGTTTCACTAAGAGGTGGGAGCTCCTAGAAGGATTTTTGAAAATAATGCTGGGAAAGAACTCAAAGGAATTATCTAGTTCATCTCTCCTCTCCCAAGCAGAATTCAAATATATCCATGTCTTTCCTAGCAGATGTTTGCCTAAAAGCATGCAAAGATGGAGATTTTTACCCCCTTGGGCAGGGCATGCTGCCATGGGGTGAACTCGGACAGAGCTCGGTTTGTGTTTGGACTGCCACCTCTGTCCCAGTCACATTCATAAGCTCTTTACACAGGAGCAGTCACTGCCTTTCCCAATGGACAGTCTCTTCCAGAGTCTTGCTGGGGTAGCTGGATACAAATAAGCAGCTGTCCCTCAACTTTGGTGAAAAAGAGTTGGAAACCAATCATGCCTCCCCCTCCCCTGCAGTCTCAGTGACCGAGTGGACCTGCACGACAGTAGATGCACGCAAACATCAGCTTTGTCCTTGCTATGCAGGATTTCCTTGCTGTTCTCAGAGACTTAACATCTAGGGGATACTCACACTGGCGTTCAACTTACATCCCTAAAATAGAAGCCTGAGTTTCTCTATAGTTAAGAGCAAGCTGTAGTTTCCTCCCAAGAGTGACTCAGAACACCTAAACTGGGAGCCTACGCTTCTCCATGTGACTCTAGATGGTCTCTGAAGTTAGATGGTGTGAACATTACACAGCACACATGGCTTCTCTCTCCCTTTCACAGGCAAAGAAAATGCTCTCTTCCATGTGGCCCATCTAGTGAGAGGTTTTCATCAACCAGACTCTTCTCCTGCCATACTCGAAGTGCACAACTGCTGCAGAGCCTTGTGCACAAACTCTCGGGGCTAGACACGTGAAGAAGAGGAAGCAGCATCAGAAAGATAAACCACAAGATAAGGCTTGGAGGATATGAGATCTGCTGGTCTGTAGCTTTAAAGCACCCAAAAGAAGAAATCTGCATGCAAAACTCAGTTTTCAAAAAATAAATATTGCAGGCCAACACTGTGCTGCAAAAACTAGCCAACATCTCTTCCTCCAGAAGCTTCAGGTGGATAATTAGCCATGTGGAGGGTTAATTTAATGGCTTTTTTTTTTTAAAAAAAAGAGATTGTATTTTAGAAAAAGTAATCCAAATAGTGGAAAAGCAGTATATCAAAGGTTGTAAAATGTAGGGGACATTCAGCCTCCACATAAATCCCACCACTTTGGTGGGCTTCTCCCACTTAAATATTGAGAAGCCAAGCATGCCTAAGTCCCAATGTCTAAAAGACAGCACTGGTTTCAAGAAAGTTGCTCTGGAGAGGTCCTGGTACTCCAGAAAAATCCCAAAGGTGGTCTGTCCACATCTGTCATTTGAGAGTGCTGCAAGTCCCCAGCTCCAGGTCTGCAGCCGCTGAGGGAAGCCCAGCCCTGTCACCCCTGGGTCCACACTGCCACCCCTGCTCTGGGGCCAAACACAGACAGACCCTGCTGAAAACACTGGGCTTTCATTTCCTTGCAACTAGCTGCCTTTAATTCACGCAAACTTTCCTCAACACCGTGCCTATCTTAAAAACCTCCTGTTTCATTTTCTCTGCTTCTGTACTATTTGCATCTGACAAGAACAGAAAAGTTAAAATTCACCAAGGGGAGAGAAGAAAAGAGAAACAAACAAACTAAAAGAAAACAAATAACTTATGACATGAAAGCTTTGGATTTCACTAACCTTCCAGAGTTTCAGATGTCATAAACTACACAGGTGCAACTATCTCATCGCTCAGCACCCATATGAACCTTGTTATGTTAAAGTGAACACAAATCCAACGAATACTTCCAAGTTTGTAATAAACCTTCATAAAGAAACTCTCCATATTTTCCCCATATGCAGGCACAGCTGTGCAGCCACATCTGCTCGGGAAACCAACATGGATCTCTGAATTTATAGTTTAAGATCTTTCAGCTTGATGGCAAATTATGATAGAACTAGGAATATCAGTTCCTGTCTCCAACAGAAAATATAAAGCCCTCTTTGATTGATATTGATTACAGGAAGGAAACAAAGCACTTATATTTCCCCATGTCACGAAAAACTCCTTCATTGCACTAAACATCCGGTTGACAGGAATATCTTGGGAAGGTAAATGATACTATATTTGTAAGCAAAATGAGAAAAGAGCAAGTGCTGATTGGCCATATAGCTCATACATCCCTGTAGCTTCAAACATACCACAGCAGCCTACAAGTTTGTCAGATTCATAAACTAGAAAGATTGCATATATTAAGGTATGTCAAATGTGATTGCAATTTATTATTATCCTTCACCCTTCACTCAAATATCCAGTCCATACATGCAAGTCCAGCTCAACTGAAGTAAACAAATTCATTGATTTAACAATTTATGGCTTGATTTTAAAAGGCAGTGAGCCTGCAGGAGAATATCTAACATATGTTTGAAGTTAAGCACAAATCAACCCAGTGAAATTAGTGGCATTGATCACATGCTTAAAAAGAAGCATAAACTTCAACATTTTCCTGGTTCAGGCTTGCCATAGCAGGTCCTGAGTGCAACAGGAATGTCTGTAGGATGAAACCCAACTTGGTTTAGTGAAAGCTGCAGCTGTGGCTGTACAGCTGTCATCACTGGCAATACTGCCCTGACACCTTGCAACCCTGCCCAAAAGCCTGACTTTCCCTCCTGAATGGCACTGGCTGGAAATGCGTGAAAGGACTGATGTGGCCCCAAAGGGCTACACTGCAGCAACCCAGCCATTATTTCACATTACCCTTTGAAAGGTGACAGGAAAAGCCCTTCACCCTCCACAACGGAATAAGGTTCAGTTCATCCACTTCTCAGGCCAGCAAAAGGACAAATTTTGTTACCTCCACCACTGTCATCTTGGATTTTGTTCACCAATTTCAGCAGTGTGACTTCCCTTCTCACAAGCAGGGCTAGGACCAGAACTTGGACTCTTTAGGAAAGTATAAATTATATCTCAAAAGAGATACAAAATTTTGTTTCTGTAGTGACATCAGCCCAAATCACAAGGAAGCTCCTGCCTGAACTCATTCACCCTTTCTCTATAGCATGACAAAGCCAATAAACATGTCCTCTCTATATTTAGTTTTATAGAGGCCAAATGTTTCCTTGAAATCACCCCCACTGCTATGTAATTATCTTGCGCTGCTGTCTCCTCATCACATGGCTACTACAGCCCGCACAGGTTTCCCCTTGGTGGTGTTCATCCAGGACAAAAGGAAGGCAGCACTGCCACAGATGACAGGCAGAAGTGTACACAAGGTGGAACACAACGTCAGCAAGTTACATATAAACCAGGCATGAGATTAAAATGGATGTACTGAGGGCTTGAATTACACATGGGTGAAATTCTCTGACCTAAATTTAAACGGGCTTAAAATTAGAAGTTCTACCACGTAACCAGAGGCAGGAGAAAGAAAAAAAAAAAAAAAAAAAACTAAAATTGCTAAGGAAAAAGCAAACGCATGAAAGAGTTCTACCAAAAAGCTGCTAACTGGGGAAACTCCAGTTTAACACCCATACCTTCCTAATCCAACTCCCATCAAGGTAAACGAAGGTTGCTTTGGCCTTTCTGTGAACCTCAAGTGAATTGTACTGTTGTGTACAGTCTGGCTGTATGGACAGGAGAGGAGCTGAGGCTAGACACAGCCAGAAACACAGGTAGCAACTCTGCTGCACGGAGCTGCTCTGGGGAAACCTGCAAGAGCACAGCTCCAAAACCTTCATTCAACAGCAGAAGGTACTGCAGATCTTACATGATCTGCTAGTTATCATAAATCTGAGTTTGGTAGGTCACTGAATACAAAAGCCAGGCTTGATGTTTGTACATTTTGAACCTCACAAAAAGCCTTATTTTACACAGAAGAGTCTGTTATCAAGATAAAAAAGGCCCAGCTGGAATTCAGGACAATTGGGCATCTTATCACAGAGCTGGGTGACAGGAGGTTTACATTTAACCCAGAAAAGGAGGTGAATATTTCACGTAAGCGTCTGAGCTTTCAAAAACTAATCCAAACCAACTTTCCAAACATCTAGGACTTCACCACAGTTCACTGTCAGACATTTTCTGCACATCTACAAGCACATCCAGGTTCACGTGATTCTCCTCTTTCAGGGTCAGTTCCCAAAAAGACTTTCAGAAATTAAGTCCCCTCCAACTTTTCCTCTATGGAGTTGTTCTCTTACCTGGACAACAGGGTGGCCTCCGGTCGGTGCCTTGACAGCCCCTCGGCTTCCCTCTGTCTCGTAGTGTGCCCGGTGGTGGGGCTTCGGCTGCACCTCGATCCGCAGCTCGTAAGAGCCAGACTGGCTGGAGAGCGGCCACTCGAGGGGCGGCAGTGACTGGACAGGCAAACTGGGCAGAGAGAGATCACACCAGCTGAAACTCTTTACACCTTATTTCTCGAAGCCCTGATCCCTTCTACCTCCAAGTACCCACTGCGACTGCTCTCACTGAAAGGCTTAGGAGCCTGCTCTTAATTTCCCAGAATCCCAGCATGGTGGGGGTTGGAAGGGACCTCTGGAGAGCACCTCATCCAACCCACTTGCTAAAGCAGGTTAGACAGGATCACATCCAGGCAGGTATTGAAAGCCTCCAGAGAAGACTCCACAACCTCTGGGCAGCCTGCTCCAGCACTCTGTCATCCTCACGGTAAAGAAGTTTTTCCTGATGTGGTGGAATTTCAATGAGAATATGCTGTCTTCCTCATGTTTGATTACAAACTCTGCTGAACTTCAGGTTGAAGACAATAATTTCTGCAGGCTCATCTCCTTGCAGAAGAGAGCAGAATATCTCTATTTCTTAAACAGAAATATCTGTAGCAGTTATGTTTTTTCAAAGAACCCCCTTCTCTTTTATCTAGCTTTTGCTGTGCTTTCTAAACTTTGATCATGAAACATATATTGTGAAATATTAACTCCATTTACCATTACTTACCAGTTGCATAAATTAGTAATACTTGTGATTTAAATAAATAAAACACACACAAACAAAATGTTAAGTATTACCTGATGCTTGTTTTCCTGTTATTAAAATACACAAGAATTTATAACATGAAATTAATACATTGAAATGTACAATTAGAGTTTGCATTGGATTTTAAACCACTCTTACTTTGCTAGTAGAAATCGCTGCCAGGACAGATCTAACAAGCCAAGGAAAGTCACAACTCCCGTTGGTTCACCCACAATGTGTTTAGCAGGTCAGGGGCAGCACTGGGTAACATCAGCGCTGGGACAGCCTTGCTGCCGGGTGGCAGGGCTGCAGGGTGTCAGTGGTGACTGCAAGTGGAGTCACACATCTGGCAACCTCCATCCTGGCAGATGTGCCCAGCTCGGGGTCCAGAGCCGTGTGCCACCAGTGCCAGGCAATGGAAGGACAGTGCCAGTGGCTGAGATTTGGGTTAAACGACAATCAACAAATTAACAACCAACAGCAAGTCACTTGGGGTTTTCCAAAAGCTCAGCCTAACTTGGAGCAACACGCTCCATCTTGAATCAGGAAATATTTCTTTTCATCATTGATGGAAATCTGTAAGCGAGACACTCTCTGAACTTAGAAAAGTGATTAAACCATTCCCTTTAAAAGCAGCAGGATGGAACGAGAGTGTCTCACTTCTGACAAAGGCTGTTCGCAATCTGTTTTTTAGACAAATGATTTGGAAATCTGAATTAGATGCGTGCTATGCTATCAGTGAATCACTTCGATGATGTTTCTTTCAAACCTGGATTTTTTCATATCTTGGAATCATAATGGATTGGGCTCCCATTACCCAGTGCTGTCCCTGAGCACTTAGCTCTGGTCTGCAGCAGGATCTGCCCAGGGAAACACTCCCTAGGGACCACTGTGCATGACAGAGGACATCACATCATGAGAAAACATGTAACCACAAGAAGCATTACCTACCTGCAGATAGGTATTGCAGGCACCAGTTGCTTTGTCCAGGATGGAGGTACCAACAAAATTGATTCTGGAGCTGAGTTTCTCCTGTCCTCCTGCTCACAAGGCCCATGGAAGTCAACAGTCTGGAAGACGTGACACGGAATGCTGTTTTTGTGGGAAGGCATTGATGAAGGATCAGGGCTGGTTTTCCAAATTTTTGTGGGAACACCACAGGAAGGATCTGTAGGAAGGCTGCTCATAGCATCCATGGAAAGAGAAGCGCTGGACAGCTGTGTGTAAGTAACTGAAGAGTTGTCTTCTCTGAAGGAGATGCGAGGAGAGGATTGAGGAGAGGGGGTCCTTGACTGTCGTGGAGAAGTGGAAGGCAGCTGAGTACTGTAGAGCTCAGTGCAAGAGTACCTCCGTTTTGCACCTGGTGATGAAGACCTTGAGTTGGGACAGGGTGATGGTGAATGTCGTCCCAAGCAGGTTTCCTCCGTGATGCTTGTTCGTGGTGACATTATTGGAGAGGTTCTAGGAGAATAATGAGTATGGATGTTTTGAAACTGTGGACAAAGGTCATCACTAGGACCATTATTTGGTGAAACACATGGTGATGTGCAAGGAGATACATTTGTCTCTGAAATGAAACTTGCAGAGGAGCCGCTACTAGCTGGGCTCAAACACAGTGGTTCTCTGTAGCCCTCAAAGCCAGGGACAGGCAGGGTAACCCTTGGGCTAGCAGTAGCTGAGTTTGACTGATGTTCTACCAAAAGAACATCTGTGTCTCTGCTGCGGAAGGGACCCCCTGAATGAATCAGTTCATGATATGGAGTAATTTCAATCCTAGGGCTCGGAGCAGAGGCCCCTGCAGCGTTGGCAGGGTGTGTAGGTATTGTCCCTATGCTATCTGGCTGTCCATATCTGCCCATGGGATCTGCAGAAAGGCTAGGAAAAGGCAGGGGGCATGGCTTGAGGCCACAGTCCAAGACATCATGAGCGTATGTAACTCCAGAGGGTGGGCTGTTGGTTTTATGTGGAGTCGGTTCTTCTGGAAAAAGAAGGGTCTCTTTAAGACTATAAGTATTATTACAGAAGCTGAGCAATCATGGATTAAAAAAAAAGCATATTTATAAACTGGTTGTGAACTGATATTACGTAAATATTTTAGTTCTTTTTAACTGCAATTAATGCTTGTGAAAAGTACTGGATTAACAGCCAGGGAAGCTTAAGTGCTCAGAGCAGATGCAGCATGGACAGAAGCACTGCAAATACCTCCACACCACCCAGCTGGGCTCCTGCTACCTGAGCCCTGAGCTAGAGGGGTCACCTGCAAGGGTCGGTGCCACATCAGCCTCTCTGCCCATTTAAATGCTGCCCTTCCTACTCTCTCTGCCAAATATACCCCTTAGTGAAAACTGGGATGTTGTGACTTTGGTCAACTAGGAGCTGGACTGAGACCATCAAGTCACAAAATCACTTCTAAGTAGGTCTACCTATTTTGGTAAAGTCCAGCCAAAAAAGGCTTCATAAAACAAAGCTGAGCTCAAGCTCTTAAATTAAAAAGTCAATTCTGTGTGATGGTTTGTTTGGCTCCGTATCATGTTAACAAGTTTTGGTGACAGGTTTCACATGAGAAAGCAGCAGATGATTAGAAAACACAAATGTTTGTTAGAGAAAACACAAATATTTGTTAGAAAAGAAAGAGAGAGACAGAAAGAATCCAGCCCCATGGCTACAGGCAATCACTTTCCAATTTCAGCTCAAGGAACATTTTGGCCAGAGAGGAATTATAAAATACACAGTAACAGCTAAGTGTTGAGTGTAACCCTCTCTCCTGGTGCAAAAAATCCTCAATTTTCAGAGATTCTCAGGCTTGCAAGCAGTCCCCAGGTTGCAGAGTTATTGGGATGCTTCTAGGCAATACAAAATTCCCACCAGCATCACTGAGCCCAGTTCTGATCTCATCCCAACACCCCATTGAGTGCTCAATGCCAGCAGCACCCAAGAGAGCAGAGTCACGCCAGGTACTCCTGGGACAGACCCCTCGAAGTACATCAGCTCCTGTAGCTTCCCCAGCCTGGGACCTGAATAACATTTGTCATTACATAAAAGCATGGAAAATATTATCAGAATTTCTATGCTTTTTTAAAGATTTCAATGCATCCAGCAGGAAATATCTGAAACAGTTCCACAGTTTGAGATTAACTCACACTATCTGTTCACCCCTGGGCACAGATCAGTATGCACCATATGCAAAGAGGGTTTCATTTAAATAGCTGTCCCAGCATTTTCTCTAACTCCTACACTACATGAGGCAGCATTTCCCATGAGCAAGTAACACTATATATAAAGCCAGGTAGGAGCTGACTGTGCTTTCTGCAAAAATAGCAAAGTTTGTAGTGAAACTTCAACACACAGATTATGATTTAATTTCAGGGGGTTTCTGTTCATTTTAAGTGCTCCTTATTATGAAAGCAAAATCCTCCATTCATTTTTGACTGCTACTTTTTGTGCTTGGTGTTTTGCATAACCTGGAGAAAACTCCATGAAAAGAAAAAATGTAGCAGGAACTGCTGAGTCTGTGTTTAGCCGACCAAACAAACCAACACAAAGAATGTCTGTGACGGGGTGGGAGACAACTGGGAGGGTCCAGCTCGCAGATTGCTTAAGGTTCCCTCTGGCTTTTAATCGCAGCACACAGCTGTTTTGGGGATGGGGAAAACAGCAACAAGTAACTGAATTTTGAGCTGAACATATTTTTAGCATCGTTGACCTTGGATATCAGAGCTTTGGAATTCACAGGATTAGCACATCACTCACATCACTCAGACTCTGACACATCAAGCCTAGATATAGATGCTACAATTCACTTTGAATAAAACTCAGCACTTCTTTGGACTCAATAGAGCAGCACACGCCAGTCACACAAAACATCACTCCCATCGCTTTCGGAAGAATCGCTCCCATTTAAATTGACACAAGGGAGCAAAATCAGCACCAAACAGAGAGAGCCTTGATGCCAGCACTTAAGGCAGGATTCATACAGAGACCAGCAATCACAGAAAAGCTCCCCAGGCTGAACAGCTTCACATCAAGGAAAGGGTGATCATTTCAGTTCCCCATTCAGCAAACCTACAGCATGAGCTGCCCCCACCACACACATTAAACTGCATCATCTGTGCCAGATACACAAAAGGTAAAGAATTAAAGCTCCTCACAAAACACATTGAACAGCAAAGCCAGTGTGTGTAGATTTGTGTTGAGGGGTATGGGAAAAGCAAACGTGTATTTCTATGTGCACATGTAATTTTTGAAGTATTCCAAATAACACAGAACACCACCACCCATGCTTTCTGCCCATTAAAACCTGGGCTTCAGATAACCTAGATTTTCATTGCTTGCCCCTGAAATATTGTATTTAAAGGAGCACTCTCCTCCTTGGCATTCAGCCTCCAAGAGGATCCATATTCCAGATGCTAATGACAGTGTTTACGCACACCAGCAAGCTCCAGCATGTCCTGGACCCCGCAGCAGGGGCAGCGCTGCCTGCAGAGCTCCCTGCACCCGCAGCAGGATCGCTCACCCGGGGCTCACAGGAAGCGAGCGAGGCTGGTGCCCTTTGCCAAGCAGACAACACCCACAGCCTTCTGTACAGCAAAAATATTTAGTTTCTCCCCACATGGCAAATTATCAATAAAGCAGGCAGCAGCACTGGAATGTGGGCAAGACTGCAGAGCAGAAAAACCTCAGCTCTTTTGAAGAGTGCCTTGGGAACAGCGCTGGGCAGAGATGCCCAGAGGTTGAGGCTGTGTCTGGGGCAGGGGAGAGGCTGCTGGTCCTGACTCATCGGCACGGCTTCGTCAGGACCCAGGGCTTGGGTTTGGAGAGATCTCCCGACTGAGTCCCAGCCCTGCATAACTTCAGAGGTACAATGAAATCACTGTCCCGGGTGCTGTTGCCCACGCCTCTGACCTCATGGTCTGTTGCCATAGAAATGCCGGTGATGCTACAACGCAAGGCTCTGACCTCACCAGGGGAGGGAAAAGGGGTGGTTGGGTGAAACAGCAAGGGCTGCTCTCCAGAAATAAATGGTTCTTCCTTTGAAATCAAGAGAAATTGTGCTTTTTGCTTCAGTAGGAAGGGACTGGCCACCCTGCTCCCGGCCGACTTGGCTGGGGTTTGGAATCCGCTCGAGGAAGGGGCAGACTGGAGCCAATGTCCCGGCTTCCCAGGCAAGCACCACAGAGTTAGATTTTGTAAACAATGTCAAGCTCCTGCTTTTGAGAGGGGCAGTGAGGAGCAGGGAGATGTTGCTCCCCAACAGCCCAGCTGCTTTCTGTCTGCATTTGCAGAGACCAGCAGGAACTTGGAGCAGCTCAGGGCATAGGAATGGCTCCAGGTAGATGGCAATACCCATGCTTCTGCCTGAATTGCCAAGGTAAGCTTGGTTTGGGTGACAGGAGCTGAGGACAACAAACCTCACGCTGCTGGCCCACACTGGAGATGGTAAGGAACAGCTCCACCACCCACCAGCTGGGCTCCCCAGTGAGGTGAGAGGTCATTGCACCCCCTTAAAAGAGAATAATTGAATAAAACCACCTTTGCTAGGCTGATCCAAGAACTGAAGCAGTTTTGATTTTTTTGTGCAGATGCCCCAGAGGTACAGCTTTGCACCCAAGGCTGTGTCACCTTCAAGGGTTATATCGCATCCTTGCACACAGACTGAAATACCCCTGCAAAGGACTGTCCTCTCCACTGTATTTCTGGTGGACATCTCAGCAAGCAGCACAGCTCCTTCAACACCCCCTGCACATTCAGTTACAGTGCTTCCCCACCTCCTTGCGCTCAGGCATTTCCCAGTCTGAGGTTTCACTGCTGAATCATCCTCTGATTCAGCACCAAAAGATCTTTCTTGTTTGAAAGGGGGTTAAAAGCAAGCAAGCTTCCCACCCAATCAACACTGGCACGTTCTCAGTCAGCTTCACTGTCAGCAAACAACCTGCTCCCCTGTGTCACTCACACCTCACGACTAGGGAAGTTCTACCTCCAAGCCCCCCAGGATCCCACCCAAACTGCCTCCAAGCTTCCAGCTCTTATTGCCCCCTTTTCTCCACAGCCTTTACTCAGTTACTAGTTCACAAGACCATCTCTCCTCTTCCCGCCATTGGCAACAGAACAAGGGCTCTGAACCCTACTGGATTGTAAACAAACAGCTCCTCTAGACAGCCTCAGGAATGCTGCAGGCAGCTCCAGCAACCCTGTGGTGGCCGGGCAGCCTGCCCAGGTGGGGACCTTCAGGCCTGCCACCACACCTGATTAACATTAAAACACAGGTGAAGAAGATCAAGGGATTTAAGTTTCAAGGGACTTCACCTGCCATTTAAAAAACTCCTCTTCACACATCTCTGAAAGGCAAAAAGGAAAGCCCACACCCGGTCCTGCTGGGCTCCAGGGATTTCCCAAGCCAGACTGGACACACACCAGTATGTGCACACACACTTTTGCAAGGGTCCACCCTCCACTGGTTTTAAAACAAGGCAGTAACTTCAAAGCCACTCAGTCAGCCAAATGTGACCTTGTTAATTAGCATGAAATTAGGGAATAACAAATCACCCCAGTAACTACTTATACAAATCATCATCTAGGAGAAGCTAAAGATAGACACATGCGGGACAAGGGAGCCAAGGGAGGTCAGGGGGAGAAGGCCAGGTTTGACCTCACATCCGTTTGCTGCAGTGCAGCTCCTGGGATTTCAATGGAGTTCCTTATTTGCATAAGTAAAAGAGTCCAAATTTTTTAAATTAATTTGCTTATAGTCATTTGAAGAGGCCAGTCCAGAGCAGTTTTGCATTTTTCAGAAGTCAAATCGCCTGTTATTTACACTCGCTGCTTGGAAGCTCAAAGTGAAAGTTGGTTTCCTGAGTGAAATCTGGTATTCTCTGTTACATGGGCATATTTGTCTCCTCACTGCAGGGCTGCTGCTGAACACTGCTCCTGTGTTACCCAGCCAGGCACCAGGACTGAGCTTTTTTTTTTTTATCTTTTAATAGCTTTGTACTGGGGAGGAAAAGAAAGAATGAAGCAAATTATACAGGGCTTGACACCTACAAGATGTGGCAACGTCCCTGGGAGTCTGTCCACATACAAACAAGTGTTTAGAGGAATATTAATATTGATAGATGCTCCCTGCTTCCCCTCTACATTATACATACACAGACCTTGCAGATTCACATCACCAGGTGCAATTTAAGAGCTGCTGAGTTACAGCAAAGGCTTGAGACTAAGGGAAAATACCCTTTCCCATCTGCATTCTCACTTGTTGTCTCAGGGAAGGATTTTGTCTGGAATCTTATTTAAAGATGGGGGATTTTAAGTTTCAAAACACCCCTCAGAGGATCAGTTCTCAGAGGGTTAACCTCAAATATTAAAAATTACATGGTGGCTTTACCTATCAGTGGATTGTCACCCAGGGAAAACACAACAAAAACACATGAAGTGAGCTGCTGAGGCAGAGCAGTTGTCTGCCTTTTCAGTATTTTGCCTCTCAGTGGCCAACAACAGGTATTATAGACTAATACACGAAGCAGTCATCAGAACTTACTCATCTGGAGTCCTATTTGTAGGAGCCAGTTCAAATGCTCATTGAATTTCTGTCAATCTTCTACACTGAGAAACAAGGATATTCAGCACCTTTCAAGGCTGAAATAACCTAAAACTTGGGATGCCACTAGAAATACCTCCACCTGCTTCTCTCAAGGGAATGCATCTAACACATTTTTCTTCAAAAGGAGGCAGAAAACATCTCCAATACTCAGGTGAAATCACAATTTCAACCTAATAGCACATGATACCCACTTCACACAAACTTCCCGAAGTCTGTTCACCTGGGCACACCTCTTGAGCTCAGCCTGATGACAGCAGGTGTTTCTGGTTGGCAAATATTGAGAAGAACATCGCTAATTAAAGTCTGGCAAGTAAGTAAAAGGCACATGGAAAATGGCTCTTTGTACAGCACTCCTGCCTTTGGAAATGGTTGGCTTAGAGAGGAATATCTAATATTAATAATATTGACAGTAGGATTTTTATTTACCCTTTTCCCCCTGTTGCTTTTATAGCAGCCCAAGTTCCTGTTGTCCCAGGCACACATAAGCACTACTGAATGCCAACCACTTTCAGTAAGGATATTTCTGGCACTTCCATGGCAACAAGTTGTGATATAGAACCTACTCTTAAAACACAAGCTTAGCTGGATACTGTCAAATTCCAACCTTCTAAAAAACTGTTCATCAGCAATAAACTTTCACCCCAATCCATTCCTAGAGCCACAAATTTAAATTTTCTCCCCTAAAAAATTTTTTTAAAAAAATTAAATCCACTTTCAGCATGTTTACAGAGCTTTGCTATTATAGGACTTGTTGTGAGCTGTGGGTGGAGCAGCCCAGACTGAGGAAACCAGAGCCTCTTTCAACCGGGCTTTGAATGCAGGAACCAGAAGTGCTGGGATCCACAGACACTCCTATGGTTTTTGGTTCCATTTTGAATCCTCCACTGAAACAACTGACTTCTTGTCCCAACGGCAGCTCAGACACAGACAGATTTGCACATGAACAACGAGCATCATTTACCACCAGCATGTGGATAAAGCCCTTTCTCAAAATTTGAACATTTTCTGTTCTCGTGTAAACATGCTTTAATCTTTCGTACATTAAAGGTCACGGATGTATACTGGATTGTTTACAGACTCTAGCTGGTGCCTTTTCAAAGCAAAAGAGAATGTTCTCCAGATTACAATGCTAGTATATATGGTTGTGATTTTTTTTTTTTTATGGTAATGATTTCCATCTTTGGAACAAACAAAAATTACTACTAATTATGGTTTCCAGTCATTCAAATGTGGAGAAAACAGGCTTGAGAAGGAAGTTACTTCTACTACAAGCATACACTGCTCTGCATTTATGTGGTTTGAAGATTAAACTTTCTACCCCCCACCTACATACTGTTATATTCTGTGGAACTTCCCACCTAAGGCTTCACAGCAGTACTCTCTACTATGAAGATGTGAAAAAAAAACCCCAGCATATGAAGCTTTCACTGAGATTTAATATATTTTCATTAAAATCACTGACCTCTCCCCACTGTGGATTTATTTTAGCATGATCTACATTAAAACTTGAAAGAAAATTCAGCTTTGTACATTTGATGATATTAACCATCCCCACTCACAGCTTTGATGCTGGTGCACGTTTGTATATTTAAACAAGTAAACAAAGGGTAAAACTCAGCAACAACTCATTTCACTAATGATACCATGATTCAGGCCTAATAGGCCTCCTTCTCCTGCACTGTCCCCTAGGACTACAACCTCACTTTCTCCGAATGCCCTAAAGAAGAACCATCTCTCAACTGTGCAGAATCAAAACAAGTGTATCTTAGAAACAATATCCCAGCCAATTCTTTCCTCTGGGTTCTGTCTCTTTCAGCTTTGTCTGGTTTACACAAATCTGTATGTTATGGGATAGGAAGTACTGATTTTTAGTATCATCGACTGATCAAATTACCATTTAGAAAGTCAGCAAACACTTATCACAGTGCTTGCAATATTGCACACTTGCATAAACTCATAAAAGTAGAGCAGACTGTCACTGTTGCTTTTTTTGGTTTTAATTTAACTTAAGCTTATGGTGTTTGGACCCAAACTGGAAACTGGATCTCCCCAGCTACTTGCCATCCAGACTCTTCTAAGACAACAAACTCCCTTGGGTTGCTAGACCCCGTGCTCAAGCTGCCTTCTTGACTTTCCAGAACATGCTCTACCATGATGAGGATGGTCACAAGGAGACCAATTGAGCTGAGCTCTCCTGCTTTGTCACAGCTTCGCTCTGATACCCATGTGAACAACTTGTAAACAACAAGAAGGTCCCACAGCCACCTTCGGCTGCTCCGTCACCAGACGGGGACCAAAACACTTGCAGCCAGTGACAGTGACCGTTCACAAGCGAAAGCAGCGCCGCAAACCCCGCAAAGCCCGGCCCTGAGCTCAGCCCGTCGAGCAGCTCACACTGCTCGGCATCCATCGCCTCGCCGGGCCCGGGCACGCGTCCGGCTGCAGACACAGCAAAGGGCGCGGGCAGGGCTGGGTCCCTGATCTCTACCGTCCTCCGAGAGGCTGCCGGGGGGCATGGGCAGCGCCCGGCCCGGGCCCCGGAGCCGCTCGGTTCAGCAGCCCCGTCGGGGCGCAGCCCCAGCTCCTCCTGCGCCGGCTCCTCACCAACCTTCGATCGGCTTCAGATAGTCGTAGTCGAAAAGGATGGAGAAGTCAAACTCCTCCTGCGGGCTGCCCTCCTGGGCCGGGTCGGGGCCATGCCCGGAGCCCCCCTCCTGCGGGTCGGGCTCCGGAGCCTCGGCAGCGGCGCTCATCGCGGCCAGGGCCCGCCCGGCAGCAGCGGGCAGGGAGGACACCGGAGGGAACGGGAGGCTGGCCCGGGGCTGGCCGGCTGCCGAGAGGAGCCCCAAGTGCGACAGCCGCCGCGAAACCCGTCGGTTCCTTCCAAGTGCAAGTGGAGAGAAGTTAGAGGAGAGAGAAAAAAAGAGGGGAAAAGAAAACAAGCCAGAAGATCTCCCGGGGGTCGCTGAGGCGGCTGCCCCGACCGTGGGGGTGCGGGCGGCGAGTCCTAGCAGCGGCACACGAGGGGATTGGCGCGACCGGCACTGGCAGCTTCCTGCTCCCGAGCAGCCACCTGCCGCCGGGGCCGCCCCCGGGGAGGAGGAGCCCGGCCCGCACCGGCCCCGGCCCTGCGGGAGAGTGGGGAGCCCCCGGGACAGGTGTCCGCAGGGGTCGCAGTGGGAGAGCGGAGAAGAGGGGCCTGGGAACGAGGGGAAGAGGAACCGGCAAGGGAAAAGCGGGGCTGCGAGGGGAGTAATGACCTTGCACAGGGATGGGAGCCTCCAGAAACCCCATTCAGCCCCCACTCGGTGAGCCCTCTCTGCCCTGTTACCCTGGGTTGAGCTTGACTTGCTGTCTTGCACACAGACCCTTTCCGTTGAGGTTTCGAGGGTCTCCAGCAGCTCCAGGCGGCCCAGGTGCTGCCCTTCCAAGGCTTCGTATGTGTCCCACACCATGTGCTCCTGCCTCCCATCACAGACTGCTGCTAAAGCAGCAGCAGACACTTTTCTAGGTGCATCTCGTTCTGCAGTCACAGTATAGCCTCTTAACTGGAGCACCTTTAGAAACATCAAGCCCATCATGCACAAGGCCTCTGTTCTCCTCCTGCCTTGCTCACAAACAGTGTTTTACAGAACGGGCTCTTGCCGTGTTCCCTGCTGACCACACTGCCAGCGCTGCCAGCTTCCCCAGGTACCCTCGGCCACCTTCGCCACATTGACTCTATTCATCAACATCTTCCCCAGGCCCTTCACAGGGTGCAGGTTGCTGCCTCCCAACAGCCTTCAAACCCCTCTGATGGCTGCTACAACCAGGAATGACTTCACTTGTGGGTAACTGGAGATCCTAAATTGGTGTGTTTAGAGCATTTGTGGTCAGAAGACTCTGTTCCCTCACTTACCTGTTTGTATGGTCCCCTTTATTAGTGTACAGATGGCTGTCACCAGGTCTGTGAGTTTGAAAAATGTTCTTAGTCTGTACACAGGGAAGGGAGGCAAAGTCAGAGGGACCAAGGTCATTAAAAAAGTATTTTGGTGTTTACTTCAACTTGTTTTTATTTGCTAAGCCTGTTAGCACGACAGCATTAACTACATTACCAATCTGACCCTAAGTTACTTGTCTAAGGTCACAGAAAGTCTGTTTTATAGCACACATGAACCAGAATATCTATATGCAGGTTTATACCCTTGTCACCTTTATCATTAATGTAACCAGCCAAATAACGACAAATCACCTTCTCATTACACCCTTTTGCTCCATCCTCGGCCAGTTCAAGAACTCAGACTTTTCCTATTCTTTGAAACATTTTCAACATTGAGCTTCTAAAGAACCCCAGCAGCAAGCATTGCACACAGCTGGTCACCCCAGAGCAGCTACTGGGAGACGTTGGAGGCACCTATTGGTGAGCAGAAATGCTGCACAGCACTTTGGGGTGTGAAAGGGAGTGAGGGGAACTGCAAAACCTGCTGTTGTGGTTGCATGAAGGCAGGTGGGGAACAATAAGACTGGAATTAGCTCTTTATGGCATTAATTTGTTACTGGAAAGTGCCAAGGGATAGAGAAACCTGATTTTCAGGAAGGTGATCCTGGAGATGGGATGTGCCAGGCTTTTTACTGAGATATTTACAGAAGGAGATGGTGAGCTGGAAATATTGGGAACCTTACTGGTATATTCACTCTATACATTTCCTACTGAAGTGGAATGTAAATGGAGAGGGGAAAGCCATAGTCACAGCCACTAGATTAATGAACGATTTCACTGCAATCAATGCCATACTTTAACTCAGCAGAGGCTAAAAGGACAATATTTTTTTCTCATTCATGCATAATATACATAGTAACCCAATAGCTTCCTTGGACCAAACTATTTGAACTTTCTCCTGTGCATGCTGCCAAAACAACCAGGACTGGTGCTTTGCTGGGTTTCTACGTGGTGGGCACACAGCCCTGGTTCATGTGCACACGTGTGTAAGCAGTGAGGAAAGGCCATAGGCTGGGTCTGCCTCCTTTTGTGCAGCACGATGCTGCTTCCTGACCTGACGTGGCTCCTTGCTCAGTGAAGGGCCTGCTGAAGCCTATTTTGAATAGAATCCAGTTGTCTCTCTGTGGTTGAGCTGGAGACCACAGTGAAGTCTACCTCATCTGCTGCAGCAATTCTTAATGCTACACAAGGCGCTCGCTCTCTGTAGTTTCACAGGGTCTGGTTCAGGCAGAGACAGGGCTCGGATGGGGAAGCCTGTGCAACCAGTGATTAGTGGTCTTGGCCTCCGACATGCAGAAATGAGGCCACCCCAGAAAGCTGCAGATGGGGTTGAGCTCTTACCCTCAGGAATGTACGTGGGGAACAGAGGCTACCGTCCCCTTGGGAAACACATGCTGCTCTGTCTGAGGGCTTGATTCACTCTGAATTGTTTAAATGTGAAGAAAACATCTATTAAATTGGCCTATTTATATATCTAAAATGATGCTTACTGTTTGCCGGAGCACTAGCCTTTTATTGTTGGCCCTTCTATTTAAAATTCATTAGGAAAACCAAATATACTTGCTGATCTTGGCTTAGTACTAAAGAGAGCTGTCATCCTTGCAGCTAACAATGCATGGAGCATGATTGGATAGCATCATTTGTATTAGCCGCAAAAAGAAGAGACATGAACAATAACATTGGCCTTTTTAAGTAAGATATGGGTGATTGGCAAGAGAGCATGGGGAAACAACCCCAACTTCTGCTAAATCTTTACCCGATCCTTCATCCTTTATTTCCTAGCTTGCCTGCAATCCTTTAAGTATGTGAAGTTTCAAACTTATCCTCAGCTACTCCTAGAATTAGTAATACTCCACAAATGGAAAATGTACCTTTTGCTTTCCAAGATGAACATGTAATCTGAAATAGTTTCACTGCTAATGCATGTAATCATAAATTCTGACACTGGTGAGGAATTAGGGTGACAAGACAGCAATGAGAAAAGTGTTAGAGAAACGTAAGAATTAGCTCATCTTATAGGATTCAACTCTTTGCCCAGCGGACAACTTGGTAGATGTCAAGGAGCAATAGCCACCAGGCACAGAATCGACTGGATTGCCCCTGCTCCTTCTGCAGCTCACAGGGCACATAAGGACATTGGTCCCACATGACCACCATGGCATAACATACAGGAATAACAGATTTTGCAGGCTTTCGTGCACAGAGGTGTGAGCTATAATGCCATACTGTGAGCTGCGTTGGAACCTACCAGTGGGTTATTTCGAGCAGAAATTGTGCAAAACCATGAAATACAGATCTGGCCTAAATATTGGAGATGTGTGGAACCATTACTAGGTGCAAGCAGCTGCAAAATTCAGCTCAAGTGACAGCTGTAGTTTTTAGAGCCCTCCAAGGGCTGAGCGTAGTGTAGTTCAGCCCCAAAACTTGCTCTCAAGCCACCAATGAGCATAAAACATTATAATTTGTTTAAGTTTTAGCTGTCATAACTACATAACTGACAAATACTGCCCACAGTCTGTCATTAATAATTAGCACTGGAGAAAAAGCAGGGAAACTACTAGACTTAAGTAGACTGTAGACTCTTCAGCTCGATACATACACAGAAAGAGCATCCAGCCACTCCAAATCATTGGGAAAACCCAACCAATGTGACAAACACTTCCCAAAGCTTGTTTTCCATTAAGGATGGAGTGAAAGGCTGGAATACAGCATCCAAAGACCAGAAATACTAGTTGGTTTATCTAAATCTCAATGTCTTGCATATATCAGAAACACTTCCTTTCTACAAGGATCCTCCGTTTATTTCTCCTGTTACCACTATCAAAAGCCCAACATGGCACAACCCCTGGCCACTGGTCACAACCCCGCTGGGGCTCACAGCACCCATACTAGACACCTGGGAGTCAGCATTAACTCCTTTTTTTTTTTTTTTTCTGTAAAGCTGTTTTCATGAGCCAAAAAGGTGTTTCAAGAACTTAAGCAAAGTCGGTCCTTGGCAGCATTAACAAAAATTGCAGCCACGTATACTTGCAGCAGGCTCTGCACAGAGGAGAACTGGAAATACACTGTGCTGCCATTTCAGGGAACTGGAGAATGGAAGGAGTCCTTTTCCACATAGTTGGATCAGTGCTTGCCTTTGGCAGGGCTTTGCTTTAATAAACTTTAAAAGTATGTGAATACTGGACTACCTAGATACTAGGGGATGAGGAATCCAAAAGCAAAGCTAAGAAATAGTAGTTTCTAGTGTAATACAAACTATGATTTTAAAAGTACTTAATATATTTCTCAGTGTTTAAATTTAGCATTTACTATTTTCAGTTTCTACTTTTACTATCCCATTATATTCCCTGTACCAATAACTTCACTAATGGAAGTGATCAGATGATACGCCAAGGTGAAGAAAGTTTTAGATTATCTTCTCCAAAATACAGTGATTATGCTAATTATTATGTGGCCACATGACATGTATTTACACTGTATTACAGGAATTACAATACAAGACATGTATTTACACTGTATTACAGGAATTACTTTTTAAAAGAATAAGAGGTAGAGAGAAGTGGATTAAAAATGCTGCACATCTATTTAGCAGCTAAAACCCAAAGAAAATATGAGTCAATGCTGTCTTAAAAAAAAATCTAAGTGCTCTAGTGGTGTATGTGGCAGGCATTAGAAATTTAACAGGCAACTAAAACTTGCACATGGACTTAATCCAAGCTCTTTAAAATGAGCTCAGACTGTGAGTGACTAGTTGCTTGGTCTGGAGTGTGAGGAGTGCTATTAGAGAAAAACAGGAGACTGGGAGAGAGAGAGGGGACAAATACCCTGGTGCTTCCTTTGAGAGGCACACATGCTACTATTCAATTTTGGGGTCAGGTTGAGTCAGAGATATTACCCCCCAATTTCAGACTTAAAGTGGTTTGGCAAGAAAGGACAATGGAAAAATTGCTCATATCTCCATGTTCCCAGTAAGTTCTGAAGTCTGCTGTGCAAACCAAAGGAATGCACATATCATAGTTTAAAAAAATAGATTAAGCCAGTAGTGGAAAAGAAGTTCTAGGATATTATTATCCTTGGCTATTTTCAAAAAATGAATGATGAAATATTTCAGTTAGAATATCTATTGGAATGTTATAATAGAGCACTCCGATTATGTCAGTGTCCCATCTGTGAATGTGATTCCTGCCCTGTACAAAAGACTCTTAAATCATTTGCTGGCTGTTAGCTGGTGTAACTGTGTCCTTCAGGCTTGCAGATAGAAAAAGGCTACCTCGAGTGATGGAGCATTAACAGATGTGGGACAGCAAGATGACATAGGGACTCATGGCCACCTGATGAAAATCTCTGCCATGGCTAGTGACTTGCTGACACTTGCAGAAGCACAGCACAGGGAGCAAAGCTACTGAAATATCCTTTTGCTAGCAGGGCGTTATGCTGTGCAAAGTCTTCATTCCCTGTTCAGAGTCTGCTCTAATCATAAAAGGGGGCTAGGACCTAAAATTATTAACACATCATCATTTACACACCCTACATTAATGAGACTCTTACACTTTGTTGTGGGTGCAGAAATCCTTCCAAAGCCAGAGACTGATCCCATGTGCTATTAACCCTTAGCAGTTTCATGCAGCTCACTCTTTGTGGAAAGGTTGGGAGCAGACTTGTGACACGAAGGCAAGTTGGTGCCAGGGCCTGCTCCCACTGCCCCTATGCCACTGGTGGGAGCCAGCATTTTGCATAAGGGAGAAATACGTCCTGGGGCCCAGGAGCATATTCTTTCTGGAGCATCTCTGGCTTGGTATGCAACTGACTGCACTGCTCATCTAGCTACTGTAGTCTCAAATGTTTGAACTGGAAAAAAAATTAAAATCAGTGCCTTTCATTCTAGTCTGTGACTGCAGGGCTCTGGGGAACATCTACTCTGGGGAAAGCAGGGCTGCATAGCAATGGAAGCCGTGGTGACCATTGTAGTGCTGCCTTGTGTTTTGATCCACTGCTATCCTAGAGCAGGTGAGAGTGGGACCTTACTAGCACTGAGGAGAGCAAGAAGTCTCCTATCTTTCCCTGCCCTTCTCTCTCTGCAGCAAAATAACCTCCAAGATGTTGTGAGAGTGACTAAGAGCAGCTGAAGCACTCAGGAAAGAGAAAGTTTTGTCTGGAGAAAGCCGAGGATACAGGAGGCCGGGCAATGGCCTGATCCTAAGGCGGTATAAAGCTACTCAGAGTCTTTCCATTGGCTTGCCCGAGAATTAGAGCTGCCGGATGATCCCCTTTGGGTGTACGTGTTAACGAGTGTGTTTTGGCAGGTGCCTGAGGAGCTTGCTTCAGCAGGAGAAAACAAATAGCCGCTACTAAGGGCCCTTCAAACGAATCCCTGTGATACCTTCCTGATCCCACCCCACCTCCTGGCCCGCACACTCCCTCCGCCGGCCCCGGGAGCGCCCGGAGCGGCTCTGACTCAGCGGCCGAACGGCGGTGCCAGGGCGGGCGGGGAGCGCGGCGGGCGGGCTCGGTGCTGCCCGGCCGGAGGGCGGGGGAAATCTGAAATGGAGCGAGTCGATAGAAAAGCGCTTCCCTTCTCCACCTCCTGCCCCCTTCTCCACGCTGCTCCCCGGACCGGTAGCCCTATAAAAATTGCAACTCACCTGCGGTTCCCGCCCGGCCCGCGGGGTGCAGCGCCGAGCACCCCGGGGGAGCGGGCAGACCGCCTGGGCAGAGGGCTGCAGGGCTCGGGGGGAGCAGCCGGACTCCCGGGTCCACGAGTGCTTTACAAGAACCGGGATGCGGATGGAGAGGGGTTTCCTTGCGCGGAGCATCCTCCGCCTGGACCCGCCGTTGATGGCCACAACGACCCCGAGAGCCCNGGAGTCGCCGGCTCCAGCCTCTCACTGCCGGGACTCCGCCGGGCCCGGGGAAGCCGCCTGCAACGCCCCAAGCCCCCGACCTGGGCAGGCGGGGGAAGGGTTAAGCGGTCAGGAGGTTAGTCAGCGAGACTCCTGGGGTGATGGTTTGGAAGAGGAGAGTCCCTCTGGCTGAAGTTTAAAGGAGGTTTCTCCAGACTGATTAGTATCGTCTTCGCGGAACGCTTCAAACCAAACCTAAAGCCAGTCCAGTCCATTCCCCGAGGGACCTTCTCGCCATGAAACCCTTCCTGCCAACGCAGCCGAGCTGCCTGCGAGCGAGCTAAAGCCGACAGGATAAACCACCTGGCCTGAGGGGTGACCTACAGAGACCCCCGAGTAAGGGAAGCGCACAGGAGGGCACATACACAGTACACAGACACACAGCGCACGAGTAAGATCCTACCTTGATCCATAGACCTCATGATGTGGTGGTAATGTACCAGCCTGCAGGCAGTTTCTCTCTGCATCAGGAATTAAAAAAAAAAAAAAAAAGCAATAGCAGGAAAAAAAAAAAAAAAAAGCAATAGCAGGAAAAAAAAAAAAGGAAGAAAAAAGTCTTCTTTAAACCATATTCAACCAATGCCGCCCGGACAGAGGGAACCCCTCTTGCTCGCCTCCTCCGTAAGTGTTTGGAGGTGCAAAGAGGGATCCGAACTGGGCTGAGCTTGTTCCTGAAGTGAAGTCAGTTCTCTGCTCTGAGATGAGGGTTACTAGAGAGGGAAAGGCCACTTCCTTCCCTGCTCCGAGTGTTTATAGTCTTTGAATGCTGTAAAATAACGGGATTCCCTCACTGTTTCCTCCTGTTTATCCCAGTGCCATGGAAACCCCTGGATCGCCTCCATCTCCCAAACTGAGGGCTTTCCTGCAAACTTCACACTCAGGAATCCATGACGTCTCCCAGCTCCGGGCCAAGTCAGCTCTGCGGCTTTCTCAGTCTGCAGCACAAGCACTTAATTGTTGAGCAGAAAGTTAGAGAGTTAGAAAGAAAGAAATATGGATGATGTTAAAAATCCCAGTGTGTGCTTTTTAAACAAAACTTGCAGGAACTGCAAAGCCTTTCAAAGCAACGGGGCTTCTGTGCAGAAGTTTTCCTTCTTCCCAGCAGAGACAAGCTCCGACTGCTGCAGCTTTTACCTTTGAATAAATCATTCAGAAAACCGAAGTCCCCAGCTTATATTTATGTCTTTTAAATTCGCCAGCACCCTATTAATACCCATCTTGTTTCTGGCACAGGTTTTGGCTTCTAATTACCACTGGCTCGATTCTTCATACAGAAGACGAAAAGAAAAAAAACCCAACAAACCCGGTTAATTTGTTTAGTGGCATTTCACAGACCTCTCTCTGTTTCTATTTTTAGATCCACTTAAGAGAGGAGCAACCCCATGGATTTCCATTGATACACGTGGAGCTTTGCAAGGATGAAATAGCCAAGGAAGCCTCCGAAACCAAGACAACCCGAGTATGTTTACACGTACTATGTATAAACAGGAAAATAAAGCAAAAGAAAACAGGAAAATAAAGTCACAGATGTCATGAACTGTGTGCTGTCGGACAACGTATAGTTTTCACTAGTGTGTTAATGAGCATCTGCCTCTTGACACCGTGCTGGGCTCAGTACCTCCTTGCAACTGGACTTAATGGATTTTTTCCAGAAGAGATGAAGAGGTCACATAAATAAAACGCTTCTCCGGGGATAGTGTGGGCTCTGCAGTCCCTCGGTGCCTGTGTCTAACCCCACCGAACGCCGCGATGCACGTTTTGAGCCGGGGTGGCTGCCGGGGTCAGCTGGAGCCCTGGGCAGCAGCGGGGAGTGAGTCACTGCAGCGGGACTTGGCCCGGAGCTGCGCGGAGGGCTGGCTGGCACCCGCACGACATTTCCATTTTTCACTCCCTGAGTCCCAAAATCGACTCGAAGGAGGTATCACAATCAAACTTTCTGCTTCTCGAGTTTGTTGTCCTGCAGGCTAGCAACTGCAGGCAGGCCAGGGAAACTCAGCGCACCTCACTTTCCTAGCCTTTTGTCATTTTTGGACATCCCGAGGCGGAAATACCTTCCCCAGCTCTGCGGGCCTGTTATGCAACCGGCTTCCACCGACCCCCGAAGTGCGGGGGAGCCCCGTCCCGGTGGTCCCGCGCCCTTCGGCTCCCCCTGCCGCGCCGCACCGGGCTCCCCCGCAGTCCCCGCAGTGAGTACCGCGCTCACACCCGCGCTGGCTCTGAGGGAAGCTCTTTTTTCTCCTCGTCCCCGCAGGGGCTGAGCGCCTTCGCTCTCCCCTCAGCGATGCCGGTTGCGAGCATCGCCCCCGGGCCACTCTCCCGCAGAGATAGTCCTGCCTGAGCCCCAGGCGCGCACGGCCGCGGGCTGGCAGAGAAGCACCGAAAAACTGCGCCTGGCACTTAGGCTCGACCTGGATGCTTTGCCCTTTCACAGCCCTCTCAACGCACCGCTTCGAAGCCACGAGGTTTACGAGCGAGATTCTGCAGAAACCCCACGCAGGACCGAGCCCCCTCTCCCAGCAGCACCCAGCAGCTCCCGGCTCCTGTACAGAGGTGTCACCCTACGCTAATTAGCGTGTTTAATTGGACCCATTATTTGCATCAGGTGAAGTTGGAACCACTTGATTTCCCTTTCGAGATATTAAAGGGAAACCGAGGTTGCTGCTTTGCTTGGAGAGCAAAGCAATTGCTAATTAATTATTATTTCACCCCTACCACCCAAACTCCTCACTGTGGCACTAACTGGTTACCCCAGCATCGCTTCTTATGGTTGCAACTGGGAAATGCAGAGTAGAGGAGCTGGAGAGAGGGTTTTAGACGAGAGGGAGCACCAAAGCAGAGGTGGGAAGAGGCGAGCTGGAGGGGGCTGAGGGCAAGCAGAGGGAGCAGGCGGGTGCAGGAGGGGGACACACACAACGTGTGTGTGTGGGGGGGGGGACACGAGGCCACCGGGCCCTGCCAAAGGGTATCCCAGAGCGATCGGAGAATGGGCGACCCCGACGGAAAGCTTCGCCTCCTCCCACGCTGAGCTATAACCGGGGAGCAGTCCCAGCTCAGCGGTTATGGCACACAGGTTGGCTTCCCTAGTCTGGACCGGTTAAAAATACAATGTCTTTCTTTTAATAGCTCAGTTTGATCGGCTCTCGCTAGTTCACATGACAGGGTTTTCCTAAAATATCTTCTTCCACCAAGTTTTTTCCAACTTAAAAATGCTGAATCCTGCTACCCAAATTAAACTCAGTGCAAAGCGAAAAAAAAAAAAATAAATAAAGAAGTGAAAGAGGGCTGGCGGCTGCCTCCGGACTGCTAGCATTCCCCAAACCAGCATATGACACAACTGTAAGATTTCCAAGGCTTTTGGAGAGTTCAGCGAGAGAATCGTGTCCTCCACTGGCTGCAGCTTCCCCGCTGAGTTAAACTTTCCTGACGGAACCTTTCTCCATCTGGCTCCGGCTCCCAGCGCGTTGTGAGCGGCCGCGGAGGAGAAAGGGGATGTAGTTCAAGTCTTATATAACCGTGCAAGCTGGATGCGGGGGCAGAGACTTTCCCTAGAAACGAGAGATTTTTATATATATATAGTTATTTTTAGCTTCCCTTTTCAAAGGAAGGCCAAATACCTCCGACTTTCCTTTGCTTTCTTATTTTGGTATCACTAAGGGATTTTATTTTTGGAGGTAAGGAGCTATTAATAGCTAATATTTTTAGCTATTTATTCCCTCTTTAGGAGAATACTTCCTCTTCCTTTCAGGGGCACATTCTGGACCACATCCCTACCCCTCCGACAACAGACTCACATCCCCACCATGCCAATGGCACCCTCTGGGATTTGCCAAGAGGGTGCCCGGCTTTTGGGGACAGGGGAAGGGGTTCATCTCCTGGCCCTGGATCTGGCCCGGTCCCTGGCTCAGGGGTAGGTTTGGAAACCGCCGCTCTCCCTGTGAAGAGCCCAGCCCGTCTCCAGCACCGGGCTCCTGGCCGAAGAGGCTGAGCAAGGAGTTCCCTGCCTGGGAGAGGAGAGCTGCGGGCGGCTGGTGAGAGCCGGCAGCCGGCCCGGGGGGCTCCGAGTCTCCGAATAGCCGCCCGCAGCATCGCCCCGGCCCCGGGCAGGGCCGCTGCACCTCCCGCCGGAGAACGAGCGCTCCCCGGCCGGTTCCGTGCTATTCAGTGGCAATAAAAACGAAATAGTTTGTTATTTTAAAAAAAAAAATTCTCATGCTCTCCAGGAGATAAGACATCAAGGCTTCCTGAGGATGTGCTCTCAGGCCATTGGGGCAGCTGCCCGGAGTTTATCATCATAGACTTCATGGAGACATCTCTGTTTTCCACTTGCAAAAGGTATTTCAGGCTCACAGCAACAATAAGTACTTTTGACAAAAGCTCCTCGCGGTTCCAAAGTAAATACCGTTCTCCCCAAATCTGCCATCGCATACAATGCACTCCCCAGCGCAACTTCGACAAGTTTAAGACGTTAAGCAGAGCCGTGCCTGAACACAGGATTTACACCCTCCGGGTGTGTCTTCGCCGCACCTCATCAGGAGTCCCGAATAGAGCCCAACGAGGACCAAACAATTCAACATCTGCAGCTCGGCCTGCTTAAGTAATGCAAACTGGCACCTCCCTCCGTTTTCATAACCTTCCTAAGGCATCACGACTACATGTTACCCACCCGAGGTTATTTCTGACAATGCTCTTGTCTAAATGACAGACTCACTCACTTCATTACGTTACAAACAGAGTTTCTGATCTTGTAATGAGCTCCACGTGGCTCGGGGAATCCACCCACATACAGCTCTCCGGCATTGGAACTACAACTGCTTGAATTTTTCCCATCAAAACATTTTTTCCAAATGAGAACGAGCTTTTCATCTAAAATGAAAATTGGTTGAAATTTTCTGTTTTTTCAACAAAATTCAAGGAACTGAAAGGCTATTTTCTGAGCTAAAGTATTTCTGGTTTGATTTTTTTTTTTTTTAATTTTTCCTAAGAACTGACCTTTAGGAAACGGATTCTGTTTGTGAACATTAGAAATTAATTTTTATAATGAGGAGTGATTTTTTTTTAAATCTTACTATTTCCTCAACAAAAGTAACCTCAAAAAACAAAACCACAAATAAAAAAGGTATTGCAGAAAGGGTAAAGAACATTATTTCTCTTCCCCATCCCCTCGAAAATTTCCTGTAAAGGAAAAAATGTCTTTCAACTCACTCATAGAACAATAGGGCCCCACTCTCGCTGTCTTTAGTCAGGCAGCTCTTGAATTAGTGTTCTCTTATGGGACCAGAAGGAGGTAATTAAATCAGCTGGCCTGATGTGATACCGTTCTAGGCTGCAATTTCCCATTTCATCTATTACCGTGTCTGTCTCCTAGAAATCTGTAGGACTGCAGACAGACAGCGGAGCACATTTGCAAAGCAGACACACGAGTTCTTAACCACTTGTACATGGAAATGTCCAACACCCTCATGGCGGGTTACACGTGAAAGAAATACCAAAGCTGCACCTGCAGCTGTAGAAAAAAACCCAAACTACTCTGAGCCTCCTGAAAAAACCGACCTCGGGCTTTTTATTTAAGGAAAAGCCAAACGGCTCAGCCTGCGGCGCAGCTGGGGGCGACTGCCCGGGACCTACCCGGCCCCGCAGCATCCCCCGGCATCCCTGCAGCATCCCCCGTCCCACTGCAACTCCCGCCTCACCTCCGGGACCAAAATCACCGCTCAGCTCTACCCTGGCTCCTTCAGTTTGCCAAGAGCCCGCACTGATTCTCGGATGGAGAATTTTAGAGGCACGGAAATTTATTTGCAGGACAGAGAGCAAAGGAGGCAGGACGGCCCGTTAGGTGAGACAGGAAGGGATCAGTCTTCCCGGGAGGCTTTTTTCACGCCCCGGCAGAAGGCAAACCCGATCATTCAGCTGGAAAATCGGGGAGTTTACACATATTCCCCACATCCACATGGGGAACGAGGCGGCCGAGGAAGAGCCGCGCAGCCCCGGGAGGGGCTGGTCCCGGCGGGACGCGGGGTGGGGACAGCCGGGGACAGGGAAGGTGCAGGTGGATCGTCACCTTTGCCAGCAGGATTCAGACATGACAACTCCGAAATAAAAGCCATACGTTGGTTTACTGGGTTGTAAACCGTGCTAGATCTACGCCAAACCTGAAATTCGCGCAGTTCTCCCTGATTTAGCAAAACTTATGCGAAGAGGGATGTTTATATGCCATGATCTATGCTTTCACCCAAACATCAAATGTTGTTTTCAGGGAATACTTAAACCCTCCAGATTGGCACTGCCTTACAAAATACTACCAACGACTAGGTTAGTAACTCCAAAGCTTTTGCAAATGAGTACGTAGGGTAAAATGTAACTATAATCTTTTTTAAAAAGCAAGACTAATTAAGCACATAAGAACTCTGGATGAGGCTGTAAACATCAGTTTCTTGTCATCGCTTATTTTCTCTTTAAGATTATAAAACCATAGTTGTTTGGGGTTTTTTTGTTGTTTCATTTTCCAAGATTTCAAGCTAAGGTTCAGAAAATAAGAAGAAATAGCCAAACAGAGCAATTACTTGCTGGACTAATTAGGAAGAACGTTAGTCACACTGGGAGTTGGAGAGGTGCTTCTCTATGTGGGCAAGGCAAGTAAACAAGTTACCATTTACCTGTTTCTTGTAGAGCTCAAGTCCCTGTAACTGCAGTCACCAGGCCATGCTTTGGGAAGAGATCTCCAACAAACAGCCATGCATGAGAAATGCCAACTCTTCTACTCCTTAACCATGTTTTATTAGCTCCATCAAAAGTTGCTACCTGGGAAGTTCCCATTATTGATCATTCCAGGATTAGTACTGGCTTGTGAACCTCCTTCCCTTTGCATAGCACAGAAAAAAAGGGAGAGGAAGAAACTACCTATGCTGGCCAAGAGCAGGCGGTGGGAATTCACAGGCACCACCACAGCCCTTGAGCTGCTTCAGCCAGAGCCCTTCCCTGGGGCAGATGAGCTCTGGGAATCCTTTCCTGCCTGCTCTGAAGCAGATACAACAGAGATCTTGTACCCTAAACTATAGTTGTTACAACAGTACAAGGAAACAGATAGTCACTCTTGCACATTACTCCCAGCTCACAGAAGAGCTTGTGGAATGAGAACAGCATCATGAATTAATTGTTAATCCCAACTATTCAATTTACCTTCCCCTTCCAAGGAGTTACTCTAGAGAACCAAGGTAGGAATTGAAGAGATTCTTCTGATTGCAGGTGATGATGAGCATTTTTCCCCAGCTGTTCCTTTCAGGGGGCTGGATTCAACATCCCCTAGGTACACATGTCCACGCACCAGTAGGCTTCACAGTTCTCAGTAATCACTTCTTCCTCCAAGTCCCAGACAGCAGCAAGTGCCTCTCCAATAGGGCTGGGTGGGTGTTAGCCGAGCTTTTGGAAAGGGAAACCATTCATGAGTGAAAGCTAGACCAGAATGGACTCGACAAACCTACACGAAGAAGACGGCTACGAAACCCACCATGCTCACGGACTACCTGGACTCAAGTACCCACATCTATCAACTCCTGCTCAGCTGGAGAATAGAGCTATGCTGGTGGATAACTCCAAAACACAACAAAGTCACGCTGCTTTCTCACTATATAAAGTGATTTTTTCAAACAAGTTCAGAGTGAATTGCTGTTTAGAGTGATATTCTTGTATCTAAAGAGACTACCACTCATTATTAGGGCACTGGCAAAAATGCATGTATAAATTGATAGCATTCATTTCAGGTACATTAAGATATGCATTGGTTTATTAAAAATAACAACAACCTAATCCAATTAGACACCTGTATATTAGGTTCAGGATGGAAAAACTGATGCAGTCATTCATTATATCATATGATGGCTAAACTAAATAAAGATAATAAAGAAAGGTTATGACTGTTTTGAAAAGGTGGGTTTATCCCTTTAATATCACTGCCAGGGCAAGGGAATCTGATATAATATCCTGAACTCAATTTATGATTCATTACTGGGGCTCTGGCCACACCCGGCAGCTAATCTAGAATTTCACACATTTAATGAACTTCATACTTGAAATATGTGGTCTGTAAAATCTGATTTACACTGTTGTTAAAATAGTTGGTGTTTGAAAGAAAATATATTTTAAGGTATGTATTTGTGCACAAAGTTTGTTGGCTTTTTTTTTTCTAAAAACCCCAAACCCAGTCATTAATTTATCTCAAAGCATATAAAATGTTCCCTACAGTGTAATTTCTAGTGCAGTATTTCTTTCAGCACCTCAGATTTACTCACTATGTTTCTTCAAGAGCAACTGCATTCAGTTATACAAAGGAGTAGAAAGCCCCCACAATGTAATTGTAGGTACTTCAGGTGGTAAGTTAACTTGACAAGTCAGTTCATGATGGAGTCCAGGGTCTATAATTAGTCCTTACCTGCCACCATCATAAAACTGCTGCATTAGGTCAGTCTTTGCTTGGGCCATACAAGAGGTACCTTGCAATCCCAGTTCATTCAAGCGTGTTAGCTTTTTATTGCATGTTAACACCTGATATTTCCTCCAGGCTCTGGTTTTACTGAAGGCTTTGTGGCATTATATTCTTCAGAGCTGGAATGGCAACAGGAGCTGAAAGAAAGAAGGGTGGGAGCCCGTATAAATCACTGCCCAGCGCGGTGTCCTGACAGTGAAAGATCACAGAAGACACCTAGGCTGCTGGAGGAAATACCTGTCATTCACATGTGAAATACAAGATGTTTCTTTCTGTTGAAGGCTATTTATGGTGAACACTGCACCTGTAGAAATTAGTTCCACACTTCAGTAATAATGACTCACAAGAATTCAACTTGGACTTGAATAAAACCTAAGGATTGTGTGAGGGTGTGGATGAGAGTGACCTGTTCGTTTACACCAATCACGGGTCTTCCACCGAGATACCAACACAATGTGCTGCTTCCTATCTGATTTTGGAAAGATTTTCTCCTTACAGGTTAGTGTTGCAAGCAGCAATTTCACTTAAAAAATTTGTTTTCTGGCTCATTTCTCCTTGTATATGGGAAAGATCAGAGATCAAAATTTGATCAGTAGGAGGCTTGAGACTTCCTAGAAGCAAATCTATGCAGCTTTGTATCAAGCTTTAGTCTATAGACAGTTGCCTAAGAAATTCTGGCACTAGTTTCAGCCTGAAATGTAAACTGTCACTGTGGTTAACATATCTAAAAGACAGCAATGCATCTTGACAAATAAATAAAAGGATATCAAAGACCAGGAAGTGGCATATCCAGAGAAAGCAAGATAGATGAAGAGTTGATAACATCTAATCTTGGCCTTTTAGAAATTTTTCTTTTCACATCCCAGCTGTCAAGGTGGAAAAGGTCCAAGTCCTTCTGCCACACTGCAAATAAAAATTGATAAATGTTTCTTTAAAGCAGCTCACAGCAGACAACAATAGTGTAGATCCTGCTTAAAATTGGTCTTCCCCTTCTTCATGTATTTTACTTACCTTGGACACAAATAGAGGTAAGGAGAAGAACTAGTGTTAGTTTCCAGCTCATACTTTAGGCAAAAAAATTCCTTGCTCTTGTTTAATTTTACCCACTTGCAATGTTAAAATCACTTTGCTGTTCACCATTGGGCTTCAAGTAATTGTTCAAGGCTAGAATGAAGCCAAGATGGCATACTAAATAATGAAAGCTCCATTAATAAACATCGGGATGTAATTGCTGCAGTTACATTTAAAAATTAAAGGAAGAAAAGGATCTTATGTGCAAATCAGGTTATTTGTATCTACATCTACACACAAAGGCAACGTGTACACGCGCATGGAAATGAGACACGAGCACTGCAAGGGCTGACACCCATGATGCTGGAGGTGAACACCAGCTGGGCAGGTGGTGCTCAGCTTTCACTGGGCTTCCTAACCACCAGCACACCTCCAACAGCAAGAGCTCTCCTTGCTCATGTTGCAGACTCACACCAAGGAAGCCTTGGCAAAACAGTGGTTAAAATGTTGGCTGCTCTTTGCTAGGGCTCTCAAATTTTACAGCTCATGGTGTGCTGATTGTCAAACATAAGGAGAAGAGGACAGAGCCTAACAGAGGTGCATCTGGAGAGCAACGAACATTTCCAGCAACATCTCCAGGGCAAAGTCAGATCCTGCCTTGTACCAACTGAGAGGACGCTGGCAGTGTCCCTGCCCTTCAGCAAGATGATGAGCTGCTTCGCTGTCTGCTGTGTCCAGAGGTCTCTCCTCTAAGGTCCTTTCCCTTAAACCCTGGAACAAGATCAAAGCCAAAGGTAATAAACCGCATTAAGCATAAGCCTCCCAGTTTCAAACCAGCACCCTGGCCAGCCCAGAAGTGCCAATTCATATGCAGGACCTTCCTGTTCAGAGCAACAGCGAAGGCTTTGCCTGTGCTGGTTCAGGATGGCAGTGACAGCAACAGCAGATGCAGGGATTCACTAGAAACCACTGGGCCAGATCAGAGAGGCTGCCTGACAGGGAATGCTGATCCTTACAAACATGCCTTTCATTCAAAACCTTGCTCTCTGTAGGGTGCAGAGGAGCTCTGCCTCTGCAGACAGCATCCCCTGGTCTTTCCCACAGGCTCAGCACCAAGTGGTGCTTCTTTCCGTGGCAGCTACACCATCGCTGCAGGAGCTGCTTCATCAGGACCATTACACAGCACTTTATATAATGGTCTCACTGACGAATGGCTTGTTCTCATTTTAAATAGGAGCCCTGATCAATAGCAATTTGCATCACTTTTTGACAACTCACACGTTGGTGAAATCTGCCACTGTACAAAACGAACCTGAAGTGATGTGTCTTAAAAGCAGCAAAGCCAGTGCAAGAGAGACCTGTGTCTAATGGCAGCGAAATAGAACGCCTACAGCAGGGCTACAAGGCAGCTTTTTCAGAGCAGATGTGCAACACATGAGTAAACCTCCTGCCTGATGAAATCTCAAGCACAGGAGATACCCGCTTCCCACATACCCACCAAGGTGTGCGCTCCAGGAGCGCTTCTGAGCTGACTGAGCAGAATCTCACAGCACCATCAATTCACCTCTACTCATGCTCTTCATTTATATTGTGAGTTATTCTACTTTTACCCTGGTAAACAAGTTTCTGGATATGGTTAAGCTACTCAGAGTGTACATTTAAAATAAAATCTGTTTCACATAAAAGGACAAATGAGAATGACTATTACCCCCATCTTTAATGCGCTAAATTCTTTTGCACAGATTGTTCTTGTTACTACTTCTTTCTGTGAGAGACTCTGAACAGCACACAATATTCCTCCTTACGTGCACAATTAAAGCAAGCCAAGAGAGAGAGGCTTTAAAGTGGGAATGCAATGATTTTGAAGCCATTTTTTGTAACCCACTTAATACCAGTTAGGTCTTAGGCCACAATGGGAGGAAGAGCAGAAGAGGAAGGGCATTCTTCTGAAGGTCAGATCCTGCAAGTTGCCAATATCTATAACATTAATTACAAGCAGCATAAATTCAGATATTCACCATGTAACCCAGAAAGACCCACACCACCCAGCAAGTTTTAGGGCCAGGAAATTCCAGCTTGTAGCTTAAGGAAACCACAACATCAATTTTGATACTGACCTTAAACGGGTTCTGGACCAGGATCCTGTGCTGCTGGTAACTGCTGCCACACTCAGCAAAGTTTTTCCTTGCCTTACCTTTTTGCAGTTGTAACAAAGCTATTTCCATAGCTAGCTGCTGCTCGCACCCTCTGAACCCCCCCATCTTCACACGCAATTGCAAAATATTTAGCACAGATGTAATTTGGATCTGAAGTTCCAGGTTTAAGATGGAAGAACCTGGCAAAATTTGTTGGATTGAGTTTATCAATACTCCATATACTGACAGGGTTTTTTTAAGCCTGCAGTCACATTCCTGATTTAAAAACAGGTATCTGAATACTCTGTAGAATAAGTAACTTTCCCATAGGACTGATTCTAATGTTTACGGTGAGGAGAAAGTCCAATAATCAAAACAATACTGTTCTGCACTCCATGCTCTGCTGTGGACTTTGGGTACACAGAGACCACAGGTTCTCTCTGCCCCCATCTCCTACCTGTGAAAAGGGAGTAGGAGCAGTTATCTTCCTCTAGTGAAGATTTATCATGATGGCATTTAATGCCACAGTAATGCAATGGAGAAGAGGCACAGCTGCCATGACTTGAGCCGTCAGAAGGCAAAGGCAGAGGGCGTACTGACAAGATTTTCTTCTCTCCAAATGGTCTAGAGAAGCTTCTGTACATCTTCATACAACACAAGGCTCAGGGCCATAGTAAGATACCCAATTACCAGCCAGCACCTATTCTTTTTTTCAGAATAATAAAAGAAAAAATACACTAGTGTATAATAGAACCACAATTTGAAAAATAAGGCCACTGGCATTCCTGTGTAAAGCCTAGGCTGAAAATTTATCCCAGGATGCGTGATCTTCCAAAAATCTGCCAACCCCTGCAGTGTTCAAACTTCTTATATGACCACAGCCACATGAAGAATTAAATTAAACCCCATGGAAATCTTTGACATTTCTACTATTATGCAATGTTTGGGTGAAAAAAAAAAAAGTTGCAGAAAATCCTCCTTCCCTTTTCAGAGTGAGTTTAGAAAAACTATTTCTAGCTTTTTTTAATTACACATTTCACCATTAAAAAGAAACCATCCATAAATTAAAGGAACCACTAACTAGGGCTTATGTAACCCATTTAGAGTGGGAAATTGGTAACACTTGGGAGTGAAGTCTGTTACTGTAATTTCTGGAGTCTACAGCATTCATTTGATGTGTGCAAACATCACAAAAGTTGTTTATTTAATATTTGCATTAACTATTTTATACAAAAAAGTTAATAATGTCAAAAGTTAAAATGTTGGCACCTGCGTCCTATTGAATCTAAAATAAAGTCTTTAATAAATGTTTAATGATCTGAGGGATAGTTTATCACAACTGTAGTTAAATAGTCTCCCAAGTTATAGATTTACTTTATCCAATTATATTATTTGGGGTGGGAGGTTGTGTGAGTTTTGAGCTCTATGGCTCTATTATATTTTTGGTAGAAAATTGTCATACCGTATTCTTAATCACTGTTATTGAAGCTTCCCCTGCAGATAATATTCCGAGTTAAAATTCCTGCCTCTCCCTCCCGTCCCGGACCCAGCAGCGGGGCAGCCAGCCCCAGCCCTGGGACTGCTCTTGTGCCGAGCCAGTTACTTAATCTAACGTTCAAGCATGAGAACATTCCAAAAATAGCTTTTCCTAATGCTATTGCATCACTGCTTTTCCAAGAGCAGCACATATATGTTTCAAACAAAAGACTTTCTCCTAATTGGCAGCAGTGGGTACCAGCAGGAGCAACCACCTTCTCCCAAGTTGGGGTTACACCAAAAATTGCAAGGATGATTTGACCAGGAATCTTCCTGAATGAGCTGAGTCTCTTGAAACTTAGTTTACAAGTTACAGGGCTTGTTTAAAGTCCTCGGGACAGTTGGGTACTCTGGGACTAACTGGTTGTAGAAAAAGCAGCAGGGAAGCAGCAGCCTGGGGCTGAAGTTCCACCTGGTGGTCACAGCAGCCAGGTCCCCTGGCCGGGGTGAGTTGGGGTGGTGGCAGCAGGGCCAGCAGCTCAAAAAGAGCTAAGCCACACCATTAAATTGCAATGACAACTTGCAGAAAGCAATCTTGCAAGAAGTCACTGACAAAGTGAAGGGGAGCAAAAGCTTTTACCCATACTTTAAAAAAACCAAAACCAAACAAATCAACAATCAACCTGCCCCCCCAAAAAACTCCTTCTTGTTAAGACTGTTAAAAAACTTTTTACAGCAAAGAACTTAATGAAGCAGGTCTACACTGACCAGTAGAAAATACTGACCCTTTCTCAAATATGCATTTCCCATGCAGACAAGGCCACAGTTCAACTTAACCTAGATACTTACAATTCTGCCAAATAACATCGGGGACTGACCACGCCAGGACTAACTCAGGTGCATCATACATGGTGCACAGGGATGAAGTAAAGAAGTTGCATAAAATTTATTTTTCCACTTTGTTTTACAACATTCCCTTTTAAGTTTTTACACATCTGCAACATATAACTCCACAGAACAATAAATAATGGCATTCATATTTCTCTTGAACCAAGAGTATTTACATGTTGTTTAACTAGATGACAGGTACAAAACATTGGCATCACAGTAAATACCATTTTGACACCAGAAACCATTTTCCCAATTAAAAATCAAATTAACTTAACATTTATTTTTTAACAATTTTAACAATTAAAAATGTCCTCAAAGGCATATAAGTACACAAGTTGTAGGCAGTAATAATGGACCATATTGGCAAAGCTGTAGAACCCAGGATTTCATGCAAATCAAAGAATTCATTAATTATGAAATAACTAATAATAGTAATAATAATAATAATAAAAAAGAGCCCATCCAGCTCACACTGAAGATTTTAGTGGGCACTGGACTGGCCCCAGCAACTGTGGAGATGAGTCAAAGCCCACCTGAACAGCTGTGTGCAAAGAACTTGTGACAGTGAGCTGCATGCAATAGTTCACGTACCTGGTTTAGAGCACTGCTTGTGCAAACCAAGGATTTATGATGCATCAGATGGTGCAGCAGCTTCCTTCAAAAGACAAAGCCAAAAGAGAAGCTTTAGGGATTCACACATCTAACTCTCTGGGGCAAACTCAGACAAACTCAGCTCAACTACAGCAATATTTTCCCCAGCAGTTGCAGAGGATGAGAGAGGCTGTCACGGCGTTTAGTTGTGATAGTTCAGTAGAGCACAGAAAAACAACGCCTTCGGTGCTGCTCAGTTTGGTCCAGTCACAGCTGTAGCTCTCACCACGTAGTTCTTGACGCCAAAGGGACATCAGGGATGTCACTCATCACTCCTCTGCCTAGTTCTGATAAGACCCTGCATAGACTGAGGCTGCTGCTGTTGAATAAAGAACGTTTCGATCGCATTATGAGCTGAGCAAACCCGATGTTTGCAAGGATTAACAGGACAAGCTGCTCTATGGAGGAAACAGAGTTAAACAAAAAAAATGAAGAGACACCTGGAATTACTGCAGAGATGTCACAAAACCTCCACATTCACTAACTACGGCAGCAGCACAGCACAGAGCATTGGCTTCCCCACATCAGCCGCGGGAAGCAGGAGCACACCGTGAGAGAGACACACCGCGACCCCGCGGCATTGCTGGGAGCACAGCCCCAAAGCACACAAGCTCTATGAACTGCCACAGTACACAAACCAGAACCAAAAAAAAAGGAATAGGAAGAACACTAAGTAATGCTACAGACAAGATACTCCATAGAAGAAGAAAAAAATGCTTCACTCCCTCTAAGCACGAATTATGATTATACTAGAGGAAAAAGATTAAATTAAATTTGCAGCAGAGAATCCATTTATTCAAATGTACAGTAAGTATGAGCATATGTGTTAAACTTTGCTTTTAAAAACATTTTTAAATAACTTAAAGAGAAATAGATTGCAGGCATAAAGTGCTAAACTTGAAAAATACAACACTCATTCCTCTTCCCTGCTGTTCGTTAGATGGCAATTTTAATTTTCTGATTGCTTTAAAAAAAATGCAGTGTATACCCAGAGAGAATTTACTTCCTGGATTTACAACCTTGTGCAAAAACACTAGCTGCAAAGGAACATAATTTGCACCCCAAACACAGCTACAGATTACTACCAATTCCACTAAATATGGGTTCCTCATTAAAGTTATGATTTAATAAATATAACGGAAATCACAATTCACTCCCTTTCTTGGTGTAAGCTATTATTTTGCAAATATGGTCCACTCAGTGTAAACTGTATTGACTTCAGGAAACAGTGAATTCTACCATATATACGTCTCAAATATTTACATACAGTAGCATGGCACTGTTATTCTTGCAGGACATTTAGCTACTAATACACACTAGGTAGGGACAGGGCTTTACAAGGATGTGCCCAGCGATGCGTTTCCCAACAGACAAGAGGGACTTGGCTTCTCTGTCACAAAATTCTTGATTCTTGTATTTAAATCTACTGAAATCAAATGCTGACTGAGGACTCTGGAACATCTGCATGGCCAACACTATCCAGGAACTGTAGCAAGTCACGATACAGACAACATTAAGGATCTTTTTGGCAAAGTGGCATAATTCACAAAAGACTCTTATAGCCCAACTCCTCCACAAACAGGCTGTTCAGGCACTGCTTTCTGTGAGACAAATCACTGAGGATGTTGGAATCCAGGGCCTTTCCTAACATCATCCCCAGTGTCAAATAAATAGAAATGTTTATTATTATTAATTTAGGGGGAAAAAAAAGATAAGGAAAAAAGCAAATTCACAAAGTATTATGAAAAGATGAATGCTAAGAATTAGCTTTCCTTGGCCAGTAGGTTGTTTCTGAAGGTGGTTGCTACGTATCAGGACTTCAGACAAGAGCCTACTTAGAAGATTGCCACAAAAGAAAAAATAGTTATTTAGATTAAAGAGTATTTGCTGCACTTATTCCTGAAGTATTCTGAAACATTATTTTCTAAATTAAGAGTGTTTCCCCCACATGAAATAACAGAGCCACATGGACTTGCACTTTCCTCTCACCCCGAGCCACATGTATTATGAAGCACATCCAATTTTCTCTCTAAATCTTCTGGAACTTGTTTCCCCTCCTCTTTGATATTTATTCACAGGAACTGAGAGCAAGGAAGGAAGGCAGGTCAGATTGTGCAAAACGTTCCCTGCAGCAAGTACCACACAAGCCACGGTTATCTTAGATCTGAAAATTCAAGATGTCCCACTATGGGTCAACACAGACTCCATCTCTTTTAAAACAACATTCCCATTTTTCACTGATTTTCACACCAGACTTTTTAATGCAGCGTTGTGCTGCTTGCGACAGTGGAAGGGTCTGTAACAATGGAGACAGAAGCTGGCACTCCATTAAAGAGGTTCAGCATGGCAGAGACGACCAGGGAGCATCTGCTCCTCACACCAGTGTGGTTGCCCTGACCTGAAAGGGCTGCCTTGAGAGAGAAGGGAGCTCAGGCTTTGGGCTCTGCTGTTCCTGGTCCCTCCATGCAACCAACCAACAACAGCACCAAGCAGTGCCAGCTCTGACAGTGGTTTTTATGATGTGGGAATGAAACAGCAAGTAACTAATTTAGCACAGACTAAACAGTCATTAGATGAGGATTGGCTGCCACTAAAAGCTCATCCATATTTGATGTATGGACCCAACCATAAAAGGTTCCTGTAACTCTCTGTCCTCCTCCTGAGCAGCTGAAGTATGTGTTGCTCTCTTTACAGTATTATAATATGGACCGATGCTTATTATAAAAGCAGAATTCATTGAGTTTAATTTTTGAAAATTAAAACCAAAATTTGCTCTGCACATGAGTCTAACACCTTCATAAGAGCCCCACTCAAGTTTGGTTTTTAGAGCAAAGTGAGTGCAAGGTTCTCAAAGAACTGCCTCTGCAGGGAGTATGTCATGAACAACATCCACCTAGGAGTGCCTCAGCTTATTTGCAGCTCATCTTCACAGTTTCACTCTAACAGGAAACAGATTTCTTGTAGCTGTGAGGAGTAGCAGCTCTGTGACCTCTCCTTTCAGTCTCCAAGGATTCAAGACACGTCTGCCACATTGTCTGCAGAACAGTACAAGTCTCTTCTCACGTTGTCGACACATTTCAAGTCTGATCAACTTCAAATTTCTTTTCCAAAAAGGATTTGCTTTAGTTTAGATAATTTTCTCCTATACAAATAAATACAGAGTAAAGCTATTATGTCACCAGCTCCTTTTAACAGGAAGCACAAAAGCTAAACAAAACTGAATTTCTTAATTTTTGGACTACTATTCCTCTCTATTTATCAATGGCTGGATAATTCCAAAATCACCAGGGTGACCACATTTCAACTGAAGAAAAATCCCAAACACGCTCAGATTCTCAAGTGTGTGCAGATCCAACATGCTGGAGCCCCAATATGGAAACAGCATGCCATAAATCAGGAATTGGCTGTCAGCACTATAGTGCATCACCTACATTAAGGGATTTCCGAGATGTAAAAAAGAATGTAACTACTTCAATAAAAAGATAAATAATATAAAACAACATAACACAATGCAAGGAACAGCACACATACTTAAACAAGTAACTTAAATTTGTCAGATGTAAATTCCGAGGTCAGTTAGCAGCTTTCAGATACTTTTAACCACACATGAGAAACCCATAGTCATCACAGTTACATGCATTTGACCCCAGTTAAGTTGAACAAAAGTGACAGGAACTGGATGAACTAACAAGTGCCTCCGCCCTCAAAAAACTCCCTTTTATCATTGGGTTTCCGTTCATGGCAGTTGTGAAGTCTTTTTCAATAAAGCAGCATGTAATAGAGATTACCACATGATCCTTATGCAAATATCGGACGTATTCATTATAGTAACAACTACATGATTTTGTCTCTCAGCCATGTGCAATAGTTGTCTCTGGTGTGCAGGAGAGCAGCCCTACGATGTAAGCTTTGAGTAGCTTGGAGGAGAAAATCTTCGTCTCAGGTACTTCAGGACGTAGAGGGGAAGGCAGCTCACCAGAGTGATGACGGTGACTTTCCACAAGAATGACAAGGTTGCAATGAAGTAAACATCTGCATAAAGAAAAGAGCACAAAGTCAAGGAAGATGGTAAGTTCATTCTGGGAATAGGAGCAGAAAAGCAATTCCATTTATCACTGCTTCTTAAACTGCCTCACCTTCTCTACATTCAAGTTCAAAGATCATGCAATACCTTGTTCCTCAATCTTCTGTCCTTCTCTTCCACAAAAGACACAGATTTCTGCACAGCACATTTCAGGAAGGCATGCAGCTCCTCACAGCCAAGTGCCCATGCACACCCCACCTGAAACAGGGCTATCTATCTCCCAGCAATATTAAGCTTCCTTTAAATGGACTCCTTATCCTCTGACTGTGGGAGCTGCCCTCTGGTACTCTGCTGGTAGTGCAGCCAACACACCTCTCAACTCAGCTACAATACCTCAGAATCTTTGCAAAAATAGTTGAAGCACCATTCAGAATGGAGCTGGTATACCCATGTGCAAGAGATACTGGTCTAGCCCATTGGGAAGTTACCCTCATTGTCTTCAGAGTTAGCAAAGAGCTTTATGGAAGAAGTAGTGACATCTTGTGGTTCCTGAACGAACACTGGAACAAACCCTATGGATATGATACTTGCAACTAGACAGCTACTGGGGCAATCTGGGATTCCTCACTGCTTCTCTTTAGTCAGGGAAAAGGATTAGCTGTGTTTCAGGCAACTAAAAAACAAAACTCAGAAGAAGAGGACCCCAATGAAGCAGATAAAATAAGGTAAGTTTTAGGAGGCAGCCCCTTCACTCAGTAAAACAATTAAATCTTTCAAACCAACATCAGAGACTTCAATCTGTAGTCTCAAGTTGAGTTCCCATATGGAAATAAAGACCACTGTTATATATGACAGCTGATACGTGATAGAGCTTTGAAAGCATAGTTGAGACTCACTGGGTCTACTGATCACCTTTACCTCCTCTAGCACTTTGCTATGAGAAGGAACCATAAAATATCTTTCAAGTGCCTTCAAATCAAATAGAGCATATTCTAGTCAGAGCCACTGCCATTGAAACTATTGTTGGCTTTGTCAACAGCCTTTAAGCTCAGTTCAGCTCTTAGTTCTGTTATTGTTCAGGTCATAAACTAACTGACTGGAGAAAAGGCATTTAATCTTACCAATAAACTCATGTAAGAAGACCAGAGAAGCGATGTAGCAGGAAAGACTAAGCAGCTCAGCCACTATCATGAGCCAGTGCCACGTCTGGATCGTCAATGCCACCATCAGTAACTCAGTGAGAATCAGGGACGTGAAGGAAATAGCCACAATGTGGACAAACTCGGATTCAAAGAGGAGAAGTGCTCCATACATGATGATGCTACCTGCAAGAGAATGGAACATTTGGGTATTTTATTCAAACATCAGTCTAAGCTCTAAAACCCACTGCTAGGTCTTGGAAAGGCTGAAACATAGTCATGTCTTGAGACTGGTTTTCATGAAACCTGATGAATGTAATGACAATGAATCAGTTACTATTTAGGAGACAGAACTGATGAGAAGACAGGGAAAAGTTACAGCAGAGGCGCCCAGACTCTTATAACAGTCTATCATAGTCATAGACACATGGAGATAGGAAATTAATACACGCTATTTTGGCAACTGGAGATTTCTAACATCATGAAACTCTATCCTCCCAGAAAAGCAGTTGGTCACTACTCAGAAGCTAAAAGATATCAAATCTACTGCATTGTCTCAGTGCCCAGATGGAAACAAGGTGTTGAAAAGCTCAGTAGATACAAGTTAGCCTCTCTTTGCACTACTTTGGCCAAAATCACTCCCCTTTACACCTCCCCCCAAAAGGAGCACACATTAAGTGCTGTTAATGATGCATTGTTTTGTGCTCCTATTCTGGGGAGCCAGGGAACGCTCACAACGCCCCGCACGGCCACCTGCACAAATAACTCATGTTAGCAGCATGAGTAATCCGCACCAACATCCATCACACCCCAGCTTCGGAAGGGAAAACCTGCAAGTGACTAGAGCCCCAGCCACAAAGTTCAAATCCAGCTGTGAACTTTCCAAAATTTAGGACTGCTCAAGTTTTTGGTCGGGCTCATCTCTGCTAGCAACTAGCCCAATTGTTTGGCCTCCCGTTTACTAGTTATTTAGCACATCAGAAGTGAAGTCACTTTAACCAAATATTGTAACCAGATAGTGGTCTTAGCTTAAGAAATCTTTCCCTCAATGCATCACTCTCTGGCTTTAGCTTTTCACCACGTGTGAGTTTTCTATAAATGCCTTGGCTTTGCCATCATATTTATACAGCAGCAGAAGAGCACTATTCCTGTCATAGGGATCTGCTGTATGATGCAAAAGATAATGCTAACATAGCTTTTATTTTCTTGGATTCACTCCCAACTGAGGATGGTAATGTCAATTAAATTATTAAGAATTATCTGCTTATTTTGGCACATTTATTCTGACTTTTTGTTGCTAAAAGCTTTTGGAAAACGAAATTTTGTCACAGAATCATATTGCCATTTTAGTCTTATAGTTTGATGTTATTTGCATGTTTTCCACAATTCTCTGTTTAACACTTACAGAAAGCATTTGAGTTTGAGGTTACTCGATAAAAAAAAAAAAAAAAAAAAAAAAAAANGAAAGAAAAGACCTTCTTAGACATCCACCCCAATTACTACATCCACTTTTGGAAAATGGGTGCATTGTAAACAGTTAAGCAATGCCTTAAATTTAGAGGCCTAATTAGAGTGTATGGGATTTGATCAAGAACCTCATCTCTACTCTAATCCTTCATTACAGATGGCTATGAAGTAACCAGAATTATTGCCACTTCTCATAGACAGGGCTTAGATCAATACACAAAGCTGAAGATTCTGCATTTTGCATGCTAACTTAATGGGAAGAGGCACAATGCTTTGTACTTCTACATTACTGCCTACAACAGGGCTGACCAGTTGCTGCAGATAATTTCTTCCTTTCATAAAGCTACCAACATTTGCTGAGGAAAAAATATTCATTATCCCAAGGATGCGTTGCTAAATTTACTACATGCCTTACTTGACTTCCTGCAATACAAAAAACTGGATATTTTGTACTCATTAAAACATCTAAAGGCACAAGCAGAAATTGATATCTTACCTTGATAGATGCTTATTAAGACCCATATCAAAAACGTTTTGTATGATAACGGTCGTCCCTAGGGGGAATAAAAAAAAACCAAACAAAGCTCCATTGGGGTTTTCTTTTATGAACACTCATTCACAGATCAATCCAGCAACCAACAAGAGAGAATTTGAAGATGATTTAGAAAGAAAAAAAACAACCAACCACCCCTGAGGTACTGTCTCTTTATTCTCATTTTTCAGGATGCACGAAGGAGGTGAGGGACTGGGGAAGCTCACTGCCTGCACACCACAGCACAGCCCCCACTGCACACACGATTAATTCAATGCAAAGATGTCTCCTGAGTTTAGTCATTGTACTGTGAAATATAGGATGTGTGTGTACACATATACAGGAATATATTAATATTGTATTTCTAGACACACACACAAATCACCATCATCTTGAAGGCAGATAGGCTTTAAAAAAAAAGCATCTCCAGCCAACACAGCTATACCAGTACAAAAACCCCCCTATGTTTAGACCAGGCCTAAGGATGGTTGGAGAATTAGTGGTTTATGACATAAGAGACAACACACAAGTGAAACCAGATGGAGACTTATTCAGGCTGTTGGAAAATAGGCTTTGCTTTTGAGAGTATCTGTTTAACAGAAATCCTTGAGGGAAAGGATCTGTGGAAGACTCAGTCCACCCTTTCCTTCAATTAAGAAAGATGTTCCCAGTCTGCATATCCTAGCTAGTCAAAAAAAATTCCAGGGGAAAAAAAAAAGAATCTAAGACAAGTTTTACCTTCCTGATATTTCTATGGTAAATATCAAATACAGTTTTCTTTGTCTAAGGAGAAGGACCCAACTTTCATGCTAAAGCTACAAAAACAGCACAGCAACCAAGCCTTTAGGTCCCTTTATCACATCCTCAAGGCAAAATTTCTGTTCAAGAAACTGTATGATAACCTCGTCCCTCCATCAAAGGAGCATATCCCTTCCCCTCAGCCCCTTTTCTGGCTTCAGGGTAGTGCCAAATCCCCAACAATTTCTCTTTCCCCTTTATTTTGGAACAAATCAGTAATATTAAATCCTTAGCATTTCCCACAGACTGGAACTTCTATTTCCCCATCCGTTTTTAATAAATTGCATTTCATGTAGCATTCAGTAACAAACTGCCAGGAAATCTGGTTGTATCTGTTAATTCAAATTTGCTTTTAAAAGAATTTTGCTTGAAAACGCCTGATAAAATTCTGCATCTACTGACAATACATTTGACTTTACATATTTAGAGAGTTTCAAATCAAGACAGGGATTCTGCCTTAAAGCAAAACAGACAAACAAGAGTCTCCCACACCTTCAGAAGATCTTTGTAGAGCTCTGGATACAACATTGCAACTTCAGATTTAACATCCTTGTCCAGGACTAGAGAAAACACGGGAAACATTGTGTAAATTGTGGAGTACCTAAAAGAAGGTAGAAGATCAGTATATTAGCTAAGGTGTAGAAGAACAAACTGAAATCATAGAATCATAGAATTCCAGGTTGGAAGGGACCTCAGGGATCATCTGGTCCAACCTTCTGCTAGTCTTCAGAAAGGAAATACAGTATTCTTGAAGTGCCAGAAGACATACATATAAAAATGGGCAAAATGGAACACACAAGAGTTTTGCATGTAGGAAAAACCTGCAGGATTTGCTTTTTGAATGGCTTTTGATTAGAAACACTCATACACAAATGATTGGTTCAGGTATTGCAACTGGTGTTATAGGTTATTAATAGAGCTGAGGACAGACCTGTCCCTATCCCAAAGTTTACTCTACAGTTCAGGCTTGATCCTGTTTGCATCAGAAGGCAATGGAGATGAATTTGCTGTTTCTTTTTCAATTATGTACTCATAAGTCTATGAAGTTATGGGACTACAAGTGTAATCTCAGTATATTTCTGATTTCTCCTACTGAAGAGACTGCGTTGTCCCCCCTTTCCGACACTATCAGGAGCTGGGCACTGGCTCTCACTGCTGCACCAGCACCAGAACAGAACAACTGTCCCTCTGCATTTTACTAGGATCACAGGAGCAGTTCCTGGAGGATGGCTTGCTTCTCGTGTTCTGAATGTGACAAACTGTCCTTTTGAAAGGTTTCTACAAGTGTTTACACTGTGCAGAGCAGCAGAAAGGGGATAAGGACCACATCCATCTTCTGAAGCAGTGTTGTGAAACACGCAGAGTTGAGATGTGCCCGCCTTGCATGTTCATTATCCTAAATCTATTCATTATGCACAGGTTTTCCACACCATTAATAAAAAGTGAGCTCTTACCCAATGATGAGAAAGCCTTGGTAGAGAGGAACTGAAGCAAAGTAAAACACTGATGAGAAAACAGCCTAGAAAAGAAAAGAAATACACTTTTCAGACGTTAAGACACTGCAGTGGAAGTAACAGCTTAAAAAAAAATACTCTGTTCAAACTGGAACATACTTGCAGCGGGTTCTCCAAATTCCTGAAACGAAGACAGAAGAATGTAATATCAACCCTCTTTATTCCTACACAAACCTTGGATGAAAGTTATGTTTAATAGCAAACACTGGAAAGCTGGACTTGGAAAACTTCTTGCAATGTAATTCCAGAGAAAAGAACATAAAGAGTTTCCTCCAAAGCCCACTGGTTTGATCAAAGCCGTCCAGATGTGGTGAAGGGCAGGTGCATACTTATTTATGCTTGGATGATGCCTTCACAACATAAGAATTAACACTCATCAATACAAACTCCAAGGAGTTCAAGAATTATTTTTTTTTTGTCAGAAGTTATGGGTTTGTTTTCTGTTCTTGTTTTCAGCTGCGGAGTAAGTTAGACTGTCCCCTGAGCTTGAATCTTTTGCCTCTACACATCACTCTTCAACATGTTTATTCTGAAAAAGGGAGAAGGTGGAATCAGCCTTCTCAAAAACATCAAGTATTGTACTCAAAAAATACTTAGTATTTTTGGGGAACATATCAACACACGATGACGTGGAAATGCAATTCCCAAAGAGTAACCTCTGTCACTCAAGTCACCACAGCTAAGAACAGAATTTGGCTCATGAACTCTTAAAATCTCTTTCAACTCTCCCTGCCAACTGGCAATCACATTTTTGTTACACTGAGGCTCTGCACACATGAGCAATGTGCATTTTGTGAATACCAAATCTGTGTCTAAGGTTTCCTTTGAGATGCAGAGGAGGAGGCTGGCTCCAGGGTGCTGCAGTGAGCTGTGAGTACTTGGGAAGGTTAATACATGCTTCAGCAGCCTCCATGGCACAGCTCCTGCAACACTGCAGAGCACGCCAGACCGAGCTTTGGTAACCTCACCAGGGTCTGAGCCAGGTCCTCCTCAGTTGCTTAAGGCCTTTAAATATTGAGACCAGACTTAAAATACAACCAAAAATAAGTGCACTTACTCAGCAGAGGCCTTTACAGTATTGTTGCCCTGCTTCAGGCTGTCAGTATTACCTAGCATTACTAAACAACAGCAAGGACATGCTGCCTGAAAGCAGGGTTTTCTAAGGTAGGATACTGCCTGTCCATTTTCTGAAGAAGTTGCTGATATTTGTCCAAACACCAGAAACTTCCTTACATGTTTTCATATCTAAGTAACAACCTCAAGTTCCAACTCATAAAAACTTTCAGAAGAAATAGCTGCATCCAAAATGAAACACAGAACCTTTATTTTTTGATCTGGCTTTTTCAACTCTCCATTGGGAAAGCCCTCACGACAGCCCATTTACCTGCATTGTGCTGATGCACAGGCTCCTGTGGATCACAAACTGACTGAGAGCTGCAGACCGCTTGTAACTGTTCCTTCCATGCACCATTAGCAAACGACCCAGATGTTTGAACTGAGTGATAGAGAAATCAGCTGCAAGGGATGCCTGTTTTCCTTCCTGTGTACAACAGCAAGTAAAATCACAGTGAGATCATTTCATTATTGGAAACAAAGAAATATTGTATTATTATTATTTAGTTAACACTGACAGAATTTCCAAGAAAATTTGCAATACATTAGGTTGGGGAGAGTATTACCTCAGCACTTCTGCCTTCCACCGTGGCTTTTATGCAAAGTGCAAAAATATGAAGAGAATTCCCATTTGAACCCTGGCCTCCAATTCTAAGCAACCCTCTGGATTATGATTCACAATATGCATGTTAATGTGACACTTGTATCAAGTCAGTTTTGAACACAAATTTTCAAGCTCAAAAGTTCACTCAATTTTAGTGGTTTGGCTCCCTGCAAACAGAGTCCACTGTCGCCAAATCCAGCTTGTCACTCCAAGCAGCTCCACACACAGAAACCAGAGTCTAACCTGCAGTTTGCTTTCTAAACTAATATAAACAGTTTTTAATTGTACATGTAGGGTATATGTTATCAGAGTACTTCTAACTCCAGCATTTGGAGCATTTACATGTGATTAAAAACTCCAAACCTAACCACAACGGTCCAAATTCAGGGAATCTGCTGAGAACCAAATAATGAACATAAACTCTCTTAAACAGTATCCTCCTTTACAGCCAAATTATTTACCATGATAAGGCTATTGGTCTGATGATTATCCTTGTGGAAGCTTCTCACTTTGCTGCATAGCTTTCTGAGGATTCATTTAAGAGTTACGTGTGAACTAGCTCCTGAATTGCCATAGAAAGGTCTTGTTAAACACGAGGTGACCTCACCTTTCCTTCAACTCCAACCCCGCAGTCAGCCTCCTGAATCATGCTAACATCATTCCCTCCATCACCTGCAGGTCAGAGCACAAGTGACATTGGTAGTTAAGCAACAGAGGCAACCTGCAACCCCACCAAAAGCATCTGCACCAGACTGTAATATTAGAAGAAACATTTAACCCTATCAACAAAAGCAGAATTTTAAATAGAAGTAATGAATTTAAATTCTTAAGCAGCTTTGTTTTAATAGACCCACAGCTCACTGATTGCTTTATCTGATTTTTAGGTATACCATTATACCTACAATGCTGAAATAAATCTCACAGATTAACAATGGCACTTTACCTGATCAAGTTCAAGCTTTGTTTTGCAAAGATACCACCTCAAATATTTGAGTAGCTTGTCACTGAATTATCTATATGCAAAACTTCATCTTTTCAATCATCTCACAAAACCACTGCCCCCTAACTCAGCATTTCCAGGTGCTATGAGATGACACAGGACTGTTCATTCAAAAGAAGAAATAGTGCCCCCATCCCACAAGGTCAGTGGTCCCTAACTAGCCCCTTACCTACTGCACAGGTGAGTTTGCCAGTCCTTTCCTGCAGCAACCGCACGATTTGGGCCTTCTGGGTCGGAGCACATCTGCAGCACACGACGGCGGGGCACTGGCAAGCCAGCTCCATGAACTCATACTCATAGTATTTCAGACACACCTAATTTACAGAGATCAAAAGTGTCACCAATGTTTGTGCTATGAAAGTTTCTTTAAAAGAAATCTGAATATTGGGTTCTGGGGCTGTTCCTGGAGAGCCTGAGGTGCTGGATCCTACCTCCAGCGAGTCACCAGAAATGACAAGAGCACAGTCGTGTTTCCGGCGGAAGGCGTTCAGCTCCAGATGGGCTTCTCCTCGGTTAGTCACCTGGGGAAAGAGATGGCAACTGAGGAAAGGTTTGCTTCATTGGGGTGTAAAAGCAAACAAACAAGTCTCAGGGGGAGCAAAAGTAATAGAGACAGGCAGCACACTGAGTTATTCAGAGTACACAGTCAGATAAACAAAAACCTCAGGGGGTAGAAAGCTGAGTCAAAAGAATATTCCAGGTCTGCTGCTGCAAAACAGTTGTGATTTCAGCACCCGTCCTGTACCAGAATTTTGGGTCCCAAATAAGTCCTGAGAGAGGGGAAAGTGGGTGTTACTCACTAGTCTGAATATATGGATGTCCTGTGTCCGTGTCACCAAATGTGCATTCTTGGCTGTACACGTGGCTGTCTCTAACTTATCCCCTGTCAGCATCCACACCTAAAATTCAAATATTTCATGTATTAAATACAAAAACTTAACAACCACATCTGCAGGACATCTAGAAGTACCACCTGCCAGTTCAGGCACATAAAAGGACAGCTGGAATACACATACAAATTGTTCTTCTAAAAAAGCCCTATTTTAAAACATACAAGAAAATTCTCACAGATGAAAGAAAGCAAAGCTTTTAAAGAGACTGAAATGCAAAAGAAGTTATAAACTATGTATAACATTTTTTTCCACCTGCAACGTTTCAAGATTCTGCTGATAAACCCACAAAATGCAAGCTAAAGAATGTGTATGCGTGTGTTAATGTGTCCCACCCCAGCTATTTCTCATATGCTGAAATAAGCGGGTCCTGCCACAGAAAGATCCCTCATGGCCCTGCCTGAAATGTGGATGATGCAACTGGGGTTAGCTCACTGCTGATGTGTGCGTCTGGAACAGACTAAGTTGGTTGGAATTTTTATTTTTTTTTTTTAATATACACTGCTCCTTTTATTTTGTGCTGGTGGAGGGGGGGAGCATTAGAAAGCACTGTCAGCAGCAATACTGAGCAGCAATATCCTGTTATAATCTGGCAGGGAATTCCCTCAATAGTGTAAATATATCAGAATTTGTTTTTTTTTTTCCACTGGTGTTTTTATTCTTTCAAGACACTGCCCAAGAATATTTAATGAAACTTAAAAAAAACCCCAAAACCCACACAAAGAGACGCTTATTTAATAATCTGAGGTTGGAAAGAGATTTGCTCTTAAAAAGATGGTCCCTTTAATGAGTTATGAGATTGCCTTCACTCTTGATTTACTTCTTGCATGCAAAACCCTAATGAACATACCACTGCAAGGAGTGCTCGGAAGCGCCGCGCGCCCCGTGTGATGACACACGCCACACCCTGACACCAGCTCCAGCCAAGGTGAAGAGAAAAAATGAAACTGCTTTGGAACAGCTGGCTGGGAATGCACCACTGGGGGAGAGAGCCACAGTGCTGCTGAGGAGCTATCTGAGTCCATCTCAGTTCTCTGCTGAAGTCCCTGCTGTTTACAGGGGTGGCTCCAAACAGAACACACTTTTGGAAGCTTGTCAAGTTTTGAATTCCACTTTCTACCTAAATCCCAAACACACCGTCCTGCCCGGATTCACAGCATGGCTCAAGATTTTTGCTCACTGTGCTGCTTTAAGCAGAGAAACTACAAACAGAACCTTTTACCTACTTCTCTTGCCCAAATCTGAATATTAGTCCATTTTTTCTTCCTTTTGCAAGTCTGGTATCGGACTGATAAGTTTTCAGAGAGACAAACTAAGTAGGCATCACACTGTCTTCCTCACTGCTGAGCACGACTCAGGCTGTATGTGTCTGAGTCTCAGATGCCAGAGCCCAGAAAGCTGGTAAAGAAATAATGTTCAGTCCACGATTCTCTTGGCTCAGACCCCCTCTAGTGGCTACTGAAACATGTATGTTCAGAGCTTCAACCCCAGCACAGGGGTTTGTGCACCAGCAACCAAACACATCCAAACCGAGCTTGTTTCATGCGACTATCTGAAAAAACCCCAATTGTCCAAAAGTCTCCTCCCACCCACGCACTCAGTCTCTCTGTAGAAAAAGCCAGAGCATGTTAGGGGAAGAAAAGCACACAAGGTGACATGCTTTCATGCGTTAAGTTAACATTTGCTACTTTCAGCATGTTCTGTTCCCAAAATGATGTTTAAAAAAGCACTGTCCACCTCCACTGTTCCCACTCGCAAGGGGACCTGGTGAAACGTTTCCTTTGACAGTGCTTCCAAATTGTCTTAATGTACTGTCTGTAGGACTCTGCCACACTCCAGAGGGTCTGAGTGTTCCTGCTAGGAGTAACACTAGATTAGACAGACCTTAATGCCAGCATTCCTCAGTGTCTCCAGAGTGGGTCTGACATCCGTCTGCAGCTGATCCTCTACACCAGTGAGACACAGCAGCTCCATCTCCATTTCCAAGCTCTCGATGACTGTGGCTACCTTCAGGGAGCGGTCGTGCACACTCAGCTTTGCCTGGACATAGCGTGCCTGAGGACAGAGCAGATAGAGCCATGGTCACTCACACAGACAGCCTGCATGTTTGTGGCACACCAGGTTAACCAGCATGAGGGTTAACCAGTTAATCTCCCCCTGTTAACTGTCATTCAGGGATGCCACCAGTAATGGCTGGCAAACAGGAGGTGTAGAATAAAGTAGAAAACACTTCAGGAAGTTGTGGCCATTTCATGCCTGTCCCATCGCAGCCGGGCAGCATGATGCTCAGCATGTCCCTGTGCACACAAAGGCACAGCAGCTGCTGAAGGGACACCTGCAGAAAGTCTGAAAGTGGTTCCCTTGTACCACAGGTTTAACCATGGTTTCTGCAACTAACATCTTCAAACGATGGCAGTAAAGAATCCTAAGCATTTTCACTATCTCACTTGCATAAAACTAAACAGTTCTTCTTCATATTTTGCCTGCCTGGGGTAAGGAAATCAGTGCTGTGTGTAGAGATCCATCTAACAAACCCCAGGTGTGAAGCCTCGCTGGGTTATATTCTGGTTATTTGTAGTTTCCCTGAATGTCAGAATGAAACAATGAAAATTAAAAGCCAACACATTTCCCCACACAAGCACAACTTGTCTAGCAAATGATGAATATTTGTAGAATTTATAACCACAAAAGATTGTAAAGCAAGATTCAGGAACTGTTTTGGAGGGTCCTGGCTGGGATCCAGTCTCATACATAACACTTAAAAGCAACTTTGATTAAAAGAACAGCAAGACATTGAAGAATGACAATTCTAGCAGAAGGAGAAGCGAGATGAGAGGCGGTGTTATCACGAGAGGTCTGTAAGAATCATTTCAGTGATTGTTTGTTTAAAAACAGAGACAAAAAAAAAAAAAAACAAATAAAAACTTACTTCAAAGTCTTGATACTGCTCTTCCGTCAGAGACTTCTTGGCTACGACAAGAACCCTCAGGCCTTCGCGGGCCATGTTACCACACTGGAAAGAAGAATCACATTGTAAACCATAAACTGCATCTCAAGTAAGATGATTTATGCACAGCACTGCAGAGATGGCAATGCAAGATAGCAGGTTAAGAAAATAACCGCCCCATTTGAGCAACCCCAGTGAGCCTGTAACATCTGATAAAGTGCATGATAAACTCAAGAGGAGAAAAAGAGATCTGCAGTGCTTTGTAATCTATCCCAGTGATCAGAAACAAAAATGTCCTCTCTTCTATATCAGTGTGGCAAAACCAACCCCATTGATTTCATTTCCTCTGCCTCTGAAAGGACACAAGCCTTTGATTTGTAGACTTCACATCTTTGGCCATCAACTCTTTAAAATAAAGCCAAGCTGTAACTATTTCTTTGAACATCAGGGTTTTGGGGTGGGGAGAATCAGTAACTGAAGCTACTGCTATGAACTCTCTGTCAAATTTACCACCAACCTGGCAAATACTTCCCAGTACAAAGCTGCCAAATGTCATTTTGAAATTAGACCTTTCAGTCTAAAATAAATCCAAACACAGGATCAAGCCCAGGACAAACCTGGTGATCTTGAGCAGCAATCAGTTTTGAGCAAAATCCATTTTATTTACAGGACTTACTCTGTGCTAAATTTGTTGAGCTCACCACCTGACTTCCTTGTTACTGTATATATATTTGGCTGAAGACTAATTCAATGAATTGCCAGATCCAGTGGCTTACAGATGTTTAGCAGTTATGTCCATTTTGCCACATGGACAAGGTTTGTCATGCTGGAAGAAGAAAAGCACTTGCATGAGAAGCCCTCTGTACATAGGAGAGATGGCTCCATACCTCCTCTTCCAGCCAGTCATTGTACTGCACGATCCCAGCCATCACCACATCAGCACCCTTCATGTAGAAGGTGATCTCTCCTGTTGATTCATCCTGCAGATAAGAAACAGAAGAGCCAAATTTGGACTGATATCAGCATATCTGGAGTGGCTTCAGCAAGTCAAGTGATGAGTTTTTTGAACATCAGTTGCAAAAATGTCTGCACTGAGTCAGGCTGAAGGTCCATCTGGCTGAGCATCTGGGACCAAAAGCAGATGCCTATTCAATTGCAACTTCGTTACTTGCAGCAGGAATTAGTACTTTAGACAAAGATGATCAGCAACATGTGATTTCCATGCAGACACCTCTCCATCCTGACTAAATGTGCTTTTGGAATAACTTACAGCCCCCACTCTGAAAATTTATTTCATACTTACCTGAAACAATAAAACAGATGCATGAAGCTTAACAGAGTAAAAGTCACCCTAATTTACCCCCTGTTACATTATATGGCATAAGCATGATTAAAGTTTATGCTTGCCACAGAAAGGTTAGAGAGCTGCCTGCCTTATCTGATCCAAGTAATTTGTAGGCTGCAAGCAAAGCATATTTACATTACCACAAATTAAAAAATCCCTTCTAACCAGGCAGATACCTAAGAAGGTCACAGCTATTAGTATTACAAGCTAATGGAAACCCTGGCAATTTCCTCAAAGGAGACAAAACAATGAGCAAGGAACAAACTGCTCTGTAAACCAAGATAGCCACCAGGGATAGGAAGAAAATAAACTTAACACGCAAAACCAAAAAGCTGAGGAAGGTCTGGAAATAGACAGCTGTGAATGAAGAGAGAAAAGTACTTTAGGAAAAAAATGAAATTAAATAAAACCACAGTGGCCACTTTTCTATTCTCACACTATTAAATATACACGTACAGAAACTAACGGTGAAGGTTCTCACACATGAAGAGTTTGAGTCGGTAGATAAAAGACTAATGACCTGTGGCACTGACGAAATAGAGTTTACATCCACAGGAAAAAAAAGCAGCACCTGATGAGCATACTAAAAACCCAAAGAAGAGAAGTGTCTTTGCTAAGGAAATTAAGAAGCAGCCAACAATAACGAAACCCCTTTACTGGGCATTTTTGCCAAGCTCATAGAGATATTCACAAGGAAGATTCTTATAATTAAGCTGGAGCATGATTTCAGTGTCCTGAAATCTCCAGCCTTCATATACTGATACCCACACATCCCACATGCCCAGAGCAAAATGCGTGTCAGCCTACCAAAACAACTCCAATCTCCTGAAACACAACATAACGCTTTTGGCAGTAGCCAAAGGTAAAGGTTTATCTATTAAATTATTTGATTAAAAAGTGTCTAACAACATCTCTGTAGGAAACTGAATAAAGACTCCACTTCCCGTGCTGCAGAACTGGCTTAAGATAGTTTAGATTTTTTGTCCAATATAAATACTGTATCAGCTATCTCCTTGCATTAGTCATTTCCTCTCACCAAGTTCAGTAGGAGGTTAGTGCGTTCTCATATTATGGTAAGATCACACTATAAATCTACACAGAGATTTGCCAGTTATATTGTTTTGGAGAGGCATCTTTTTCCACCGTGGTCTGACTCTGGCCGCAGTTCAAAGGCTTCTTTCAATTCCAGATATGACAACAGCACTATCTTTGCTTTACAACAAAGACCATTCCACATGGGTAAGGGGAAAAAAATGCAAAGAAAAAGAAGAATGGAAAATATTGTGGTCAAACAAACAGGCCTTCTTTCAAGAAGAAGATAAGTCAGTAAATACTACAGTGAAGAGTGGCTGCTTTGGTAGAACAGGACTTCTCAGAACTGAAATAATCAGCTACAGAAATGACAGTTGATCACATGTAAACAAGCAGATATTGCAAAAATATCCCAATTGAGGCAACATCTGGTACTTGTTTTCAATATTAACTACTACTTTATTTACTAAAAGTTATGTGTTGAAGGAGATCTTTCTATAGGAGCCAGGACCGGCAAGGGAGACTGGTGTCTCTGCCAAGGACTTCACCAACAGCACGACTGGGCTGGACTCACTTGTGGAAACTCTATGCCCAGATTGCACAGGAAGCCTGGCAAGACAACTGCAACGGCTCCTCCTAGCTGAAAAAACTGCAGTCCTTAAGAACGGGCACTATCTACACAGTTGAGAAGAAAACATTAGTATTTGAATTCTACTCACTACACTACAACCCTGAGTGCAGTTTCATTCTGCAGTCTGCTCACTGTCTCTGTTGTCTTCTGGATTCCCTCCCTTCATTTCTGTTCTTTTAAACAAGCAGCAGTTTTAGAAGACACACTGAAGAGGTAAACATTTGCAAGTCGTGGAGTGCCTACACATGCATACATATACGTTTAATAAAATTTTACTTGACAACCACCTATTATAAATTCTTTTTTTTTTTTTTCAAACGAAAATGAAAACCCTGCTTGAAGTACTATTTTGGAGTACATATGAATGTGGCAAAGTAACACCCAGACAGCATCTGCTACCCAAACCTCACTTCTGCACAGGGTACACAGGGAGCTGATTTTAGTGGCTTAGCAGCAGCTCAATGGCCACAAAATAAAGACATTCAAAATAATAAGCACAACAGAGAGGGGCCGTTGCTACCATTAACAGTATTTACAGGCAGGATCTGGGCCTGATGTTGCTCTCAATGACCACAAGTGGGAGTTTTGCTGGTTTTGGCAGCAGTAATATTCTAGAGAAATGCAAAATAGAAAACTTTTCCTTCCTAACGAGGGAGAATGCAGATAATAGATAATTTAAAAGGAATAAGCTTCAAATCAAAGAGGAAAAAAATAAGAGGACTCTTTTCCAATTAGATGAGAAAATTTCAGGGCATCCAACTCTCTGCTGAGTATACACCCAGCAAAGACAATTCAATCAAGTGTACCCTGGCTTTGATGGTTAGCCCACTTCTTAAACCTTTGATAATACAGCATCTTACCAAAAGTTCACACTTATAGTAAACAACCTCCCTCCCCATTGCTTAGTGCTCCCTCTTTGATTGCTAATATTTTTATTCTAGGTCTTGAAAAAGTCGCTTGAAGTCTCCACATAATTTTCACTATAGAAATAATTAATGTGAGGAATTTACATTTGCTGTATTTAAATGAATATGCACTATACTTGTTGTAGTGATCCCACACAGCACGAGACATTCACGGGAACACTGACAACTGTGTACATTCAATGGCATTCCATCCATTTCTAGATCCACAGATTTAACACACTGATGACTTTGTACAAGCTCAGTTTATCAGCCCACGTCAACTAACATTCCTGCCCCAGGCGTGTTTTAATATTCCAAAGCCTGGAACAACTTGAAATACAAATTTGTGTCCCCTACACCATACTGTGATGTGTGATCCAGAATGCAAAAGCTGTTGTTCCTTGAGCAACAGGAGATCCAGGTCCAAAATACTCAGGTAGGATAACACAAATACAGCCATTTGTGTGAGCTTTAATGATTTTCAATCTGCTTTAAACACAGTTTGTCTTTCATGGGTTTGTGAAAATAATTATCTGCACATATCACAGGAACACTGAAGTTCTCCACAAAACTTGTTGCTGTTGAATGTAAGCACTGCATTGTTCCATTTCACATCAGCCCTTCAAGGTGCCACTTCTGACAGGGGCTGTGCTCTCCCAGGGGTGCAGAGAAGCTGAGATCTGTGAAGCTACCAAACACCAGCCAACAAAGCAGATCAAATTAATCTGCTATTGATGAGGCCCACATGTGCAATACTGATCCCAACTGCTTCTAACAAAAAACAAAGGTGACTACTCATACTGTTTGTAACTTAAAATACATGAGGCAGAAGATATTTTTGCACACTATTTCCGGATACCTCAAAATAAACATGCAGCAACACAGTTTTACCACAAAGTAAATGGAGGGTGAAAAAGGAGAAAAACAAACAAAAAATAAACCCCACACCAACCTTATCTATTCTCCCCACCCTAAATAACAAAGCTGCAGATCCCATTAAATGATGCAACAAATCATATCTTTCCCTGGATTACAGGTTTCATATTCATGTTTTAGATTCCTGGTACCAATTATCTGTCTGTACAATCAGTAAAACATAACAAAGATGCTTTAATTATCTCCTAAAGAAATATTCAGACTGCTTCACAGGCAAATGGAAGTGCCTTACCACAGCTGGGTTTATTTTACATTGATTCTCTTGCACTATCTTGAAAACTAATGATGATAATGGGGACAGCTGATCTCAACTGTTTAACACCCACGCTCTCATCTTTCTTTTTAAGGTAATTCTTTTTCTGTGAACCCAGTCTGATATTGTATTTGTATATGAAACCACAAAGTTATGTGTACAATTTCAGCTGGGCACATATTTAGCGTGCACAGTGCCTGCTGCTGCTGATAAAGAAATTGCACAAATGCAGCCTTTTAACTTAACTCAGCTATTTTCAAACCCTGCTCATGATGCTGTGTTCTCAGCATGGCTGTGGGCTCTGTTAAACAGCACCCCCCAAACATCTCCACAGTTCCCTGCAGCTACAAGTGCTTCCTTCTGGGGTGCTGTATTCCACAGGGTCTGAGAGGACCTGCGACGCCTGGCAGAGATCTGAGAAGCAATTCCACGAAATCACTAACAATATCCTAAGGTTAATTGTTGTGGCACCAGTCCAGGATCCCCTCCCTCCTTCCCACTTGTGGCCACCTCCATCACCCCCTGTTGTACCACCACAACTGCTTTGGAGTTGCAGTTTAAGCCAGACCTGTGCCCCTGCTCAGGGTTCCTGCTCCTGACTGACCCTTGGAGGGGAAAGCACTTGTGACTTGGGTTAACTCACAGCCCCCATCCACTGTACAGCCCCCCCAGCTCTGCCAGCATGACCACAGCGTGGACACAATAGGAAGGGCAGGAGCTTCTGGATCAATGAATACACAACCCCAGGGGACACAGAGAGAAGCTTCAAAGTCAGCTCAAGTTTCTCTAAGATGCTGCTGGTGCTTACTCCCCTGGACAGGAGAGTCCTGCCCTACCAACCTCCCCTTCCTCACTGTGCCAGACACTGTGGGAAGGGACAGAGATTTTGGGTCCACAGGTAACTGTGGCTGTTTCTTTCACTGGCAGTACCGGCTTAAAAATTTCTTGAAACAACAGCCTTACCCTGAGTGATAACATGGTATCTCTGCTCACTATCAAAGCTGCTGAGCCTTGGTTCAGCACACACAGCCAAAACACTCAGATTTTAGCTCCCTTATGTCCCACCAGTCCCTCCTACTTCTCCTTCCACCTTGCACACTTGTAGCAAAAATCCTCTCTCAGTGTTTTGCAGCATCCCCAGAATCCCTGGTTTCACAGTCGGAGGGAATTACCCAAGCTCCCTCTTCCTTCTCAGCATCATCCTGGAGGTCCTGTTGCACTGCTGAGGAGTTGCTTCCGCAGTTGGTGGCAGTGCTGGCTGAGTCTGGCTGCACACCCATTCCCAACCTGACATTGCCCCCAGTGATGTGTGCACAAAACCCCGCAGGGAGCTGTATGGCAGAAACCCACCCCTGAGTACATGTGAAATGTCAGCGGGAAGGAGCAGCTGGAAGAAGCTGTGGAGGACACACACCCTGGGTGCCTGAAGCTTGGGCTCCTTTGTTTTAAGGAAGGGACCAAGGATCAATAAACTAAAGATGACCGAGGGCACTACAGCACTTACCACCAAATACAGTCAAGGAAAGAGACGTATCATTAAACAAACCCAGCAGTGAGATGTTATTAGCTCAAAACAGAGAACCAGCTCACAGCCTGAGGCAGAAGAGATTGCAAACCTCAGCCAGGAGGAACAGCAGAGCTGACAGAAAATGTTTGATATGTTTAACGTTGTGTTAGCAGGAGATTTGCAAAGATACGAGAGCACACCCGAGGCCACTTACCCGAACGATTATCCCCATGCGTTTGCTCTCGTAAGTGAAGGGGAAGATCTGGAGGATGGTGAAGTTCAGGATGTGGCCACCCGGTGTCCTCAGCTGCATGGAGGACTGGTCTCTGCCCACTAGCGTCAAGCCCACACTCTCGGTCCACTGTACCAGGGCCACCTGAGAGGAGAAGACCACGGTGAGGGTGGCCAGCCCATGCCATACCTCCCCTGAGGAGCACCACAGGGAAGGGATAGCAGGTGGGGGCTGAAAATAAGTTCATTAGTCATTTATGGTGCTGTAGAATGGATCTGTTCACATATGCAGGTGCTCCTATGCAGGTCTTTCCTTCAGGCTCTTCCTGAAGTTAGAAGCTTACTAACAGTATTTTGGGGGTTTGGGCAGCACAGCTCCTGTCTGATTCAGCTGCCAGGCTGTCCTAGACCCTCTGCAGGAGGAGGTCAGCTCCCTGACTTTGACTGCCATGTCCTGAAGGACAACCCTTCAGCAAGGGCAGGTACAGGTATGCTCCGACCAAGCCTGGGGTGCCCAAGTCTCTGCTTGGACACATCAGCTAAATCTCTTTGCAAACACTTACTTTTGAAGGTGCCATTTCCCAGCCTCCTGTTTAGGAAAACAAGAATTCAAAACGATGCATTCACTCTGGATTTACAATATCAAAGCCAGAAACAGTAATGCACAGCACATTAAAAATGCATATTAAAAACAAACAAACCAACAAAATGAGCTCTGTGTTACACTCTGTTTGGTAGTAACAGTTCATCAACAACTTTCAACCTCTGTACTGATCAGCAAGACAGCTGAAGGCTGGCTCACACACACCTACCAGAGAACCCCTTCTACCCCAACATTAAAAAAAACCAAAGCAAATAACCCAAAACAAACCTCAGATTTTTCAAGGCATACACCAGAACTCATTTAATTAATTTATGTAGGTATCACTTTGATTGCAGCTTCTAGTATTTAAGGATGTACAACATTGACTTCTTTACAAGCTTTCACCAGATTACAACCAGAGTCATGACAGAAAACCAAGGCCTTTATTTTGCTTCCCTGACGATCCCCCCCAGAATCCCCACCTCAGCTGACACATCCATCTAAGATTGAGCCTGCTGAGATACAGGGGTTTAATTCTAGAAGCTGTCCTGGCAGTAACCGATGGGAGCAGCAGCTGACACGAGCCCATATATCACTGGCCTCCAGAAAGGATCAAGGGATACTTTCTCCAAACAGTCACAAAATACTGGAATTATTTTACAGTGACATTTTCAAAGGCATGAGAGCGCTGGGCACATGGTTTCTGCTGACTTGAAGGTTAATTATCCCTTGTGACTTTCAGGTTCTGCCTTTATTGCTTTAAGTGACCACAAATACCTTAGACAAAAATGTAATTTACTTTGGGAAATCACATACACAAGACACAGATAAAAATGGAACTTATAAATATTAGCATTGAGTCAAGATTTTACTAGAGGAATTGATACAATTGGGTCTAATTGGAGAATCTTTTGTGAACTCAGCTCCCTTTCATCCACAACTAGGCTTAAAATACAACCTAAAATAAACTTTTCCTTTCATAAAGTAGTCTTAAATCACCAGATAAAAAAAATTAGTTGAGTTGGCTTTACCTTGAAAGACCTTTAAATCAATTTAAATCAATATTTGATTTAATATTAGCAAGTTTTTGCAGGCTTATTCACAAAGATTACAGCCAATCAAAGGCTCTTTCAAGCTTATCTTTTTCAAAAGTTTCTTCAAGCCATCCTTGGGGCATTAAAGTGTGCAGTTAGATAACCCTCCTAACAGTCTCCCAGAGCAGAGGTGGAACTTGAGTTTCTAATAATCTAGTTAATAAATAATTATAGAGAATTTATCACAGCATGATGTTACATGATGTTCAGTGTGAGCAGCACTGGCTGTTGATTTGTCCACATTGGCAAGCTGCAAATGTCTGGAGATACAAATCTCTGCTCCCAGCTCAGCCCGTTAAAGCATCTCCTTTGCTACTTTCTTTCCCAGGCACCTCCTCCCTCCTTCCCTGCCAGCACCTCATTGAAATGCTGAGGGACATGGTTTAGTGGTGACCTGGCAGTGCTGGGTTAACGGTTGGACTTGATGGTCTTAAAGGTCTCTTCCAAGCAAAACAATTCTATGATTCTATAAACTCTATGTCAGGACGCATTTAAACCTCCTGAAAGAAAGGCCTTGAGCAGAGGAACAAACGGATGAGCAGCACATCAGGGGAGCGACGTCGTGCACATGACACGCTTCAAACTAACTGCATTGCATGGCACAACGCTGGCCTCGAGACCACAAAAAGGTATGTCAATGGAAGGGGAAGAATAATGAGAGAAATCCCCTTTTTCCATGCTGCTCCAGGCAGGCGTGGGTCCTGTCAGCCCTTAACGGCCCTCCAGGTGAACCTCATTCAGCACCACCAAAGGGGAAGTGGAGCTGACCCCTTTGAACATGCCACTTCCCAGCCTCTATAGACCTTAATGAATAATTACTGAGAGGGAAAGTGATATAATTTTGAAGGGTTCCTATCAGATGTACTAAAAGCATTGAAATTACCATCCCCATTCACCAAGCAACACAATGGGCCCAGCCTCTGGGAAGCGCCGTGGCACCAGCAGACAACACCAACGGCAACAAAGGCACCACTGGCTCTTCTGGCAGGGTCTGGGCACCTCGGGACAGGGAACATGTTCCCAATTCCACGTGAGACAGAAGAGGTTTACTCTGTGCTGTGCAAACAGATAACCAGAGGTGCTTTCAGTCACAGCAAAAAGATGAGAAACCATTCAAGGTGCAAAGATATGTTCACAGCTTAAACCGAGGAGATTTAAAAGCAGGCTTGAAATCCCTCAAACACCTTCAAGAGAGCCTGTGCTCACTGATGAGGGGAAATCAATAAAGTCCCTGACCACACTCCAGGAGTTTGCAGCTTTGTCCAGGCCAAGTCAGAGACAGATCTGAGCATTACAAAGCAGAGCAGCTCACCACACTATCCCCCAAACTTTGCTCTTTCCGACAATTGAATTACCCAAGCCACCACTGAAGTGGATATCGACTAATAAATTTCATTCTAAAGAGACAAATTGATCCTTACGTGCCATAAGTTGCTCTACAAATGCCCCATTTAGGGTTGCCTAGGCAGACAGACAAGAGGCAGAAACCAATTGATCGGTGCACCCTTTCACGTCCTGGCAGCTGCAGTGGGTTGTCAGGGTTAAAGACTGTTTGCCCAGGAATCCCAGGCACTCTTATCTCTGATCAGATTATATCTATTTCATTTCCCCTGTTAGTTACTGTATGGCTACGACTGACAACTGGCTTGCAGAGCCCCAAGGCTGTAACCGATATCTGAATAAAGATACTTCAAGACTTCTAAATGGCAGCATGCACAGGAAACAAATTTAGGAAATCCTGCTTTCTGTTACAGGAAATGAATCCTGTGCCAACTGGTAGAAATTACCCTTGCTGTTAAAGTAAAGAGAATACAAGTTTTTGTACTCATTTCATAAACTGACCTTCCCTGCCATGGCAATATTTTATTGATATAGGATTTCAAAGGCTGGCTTTAACAGGAGTCCAAAGCCATTCCCCTACAGGGAATGTTATTTAACAGCATCTCTCTCTTCTCAAGGACTCAACTTGTGCTGATCCTGCGTTTTGTACCATCTAGTATGACATACACAGAGCATGTCTAAACAGTATTTGTACATCTAAGGCATACAGACAAGATTTCATCAGTGCAGAAAAGCATATCTGATTTCTGAACCCTCTATAATTCTCTACTTAAGACACCACAAGAAAGGAAAAAAGAATTTAAACAATTATCTTGGAAGGATTAGTTATCATGCTATAGTAAAACAAAGAAACAATAATCCCTTGGGTATTTGAGACAAATTGTTACATAAATATTTTAAAGACAGAACAGCATAAAGTGAAAAAGGAAAAGAAAAATCACTGACTTCACTATATAACACAGTATATATGTAAATAAACAGAGGATCTGTGCAAAAATAGCCAGTGAATGCTTTAGGAAAAAAAACCAAAAATACAAAAAACTTTAAATGCAGATGACAAAAATTACCATCTGGAAATCATTCAGAACTCATTTCAATCCAAAGGCAGTTGCTTTCTGTAAGCTGTCTTCACAGGAGAGAGCAACACGTTAGAAAGGAAAAGCAGGTTAAGCAAAAGCACTGACATAGACCGTGTCGGGGAGAGGACACACCTGCACAGGGCTCCCAGCTCCAAAGCTGAGGAGGAGCAAGGGCTTGTGGTCACTTGTAGGCACATCAAGGGAGGGAGGAGGAAAAAAAAGGCAAAGATGCAGCTTTTGTACAGTACAGACAAGAACACGTTATGTGAAATGAATGAATTGCCTACTCTGGAAGAAAAACACTGTAAAGAATATTTTGAGCGTACATGAAATGTGGAAACTAACTCTGTATGCCAGTCTTTCACAATCAAAATCCTAACACACCTGGGCTTCTAACAAATAAATTTATTTATATGTAAACAATTGCTCACCTCTAACAATGAGGAAGCAGCTTTGCTTGTGATATTCAAGGTGAAAATGTTATCGGATGCAAATCTGTTTTATTTGGGGCAGTGAATGAAAGAACCCTTTGAATGTAGTCAAATGGGTGATATGACCTCATGCTGTCAGCAGGATTCTTACGGGAAGCTTCAAACTTCAGCCTCTTTCAATGGCATAGAGCAAGTGTAATTGTACAAATGAATAGAAAACAAATTGTTTCACCCTGGTTGCACTAAAGAATATGCATCCAAGAAGCGTAACCAATACATGGAGCCATAATTTATTCCTCCTGTCTTCGTCACAGAAGGAAACAACATTCTTATTAGATTTTCCAAATTCTGCAGAGGGTGGCAAGGAGCACTTTAATCCTAAGTCCTGTATTGAACCTTATCTCTTGAATGTTCAGTAAAAGCCTCCTATGATTCTCTTAAGAGTTGTAAAGTTTCTTTTTACTGTACGAGGTTGAGCTGGGTGCTGGCAGGACAAAGCTTTGCTCTGAGACAAACTCTTGTGCACTTCACTCACTGCAGAACTAACTTGGGCTCTGGGTCTGATCCACCCGCATGGGAAGCGATGTGTGCTGGGTTACCAGTGCTACCCAGCCTTTTTCACTTGGTCTGGCAGTTTGAACACTGTGCAGATCAGAGACAAACTCATATGTAGTAGTCCTCTAACCCCCTAAACAAGTCATTCCCTCCGCAAACAAGACAAGATCACCTGTAATTTACCAAACGTGGTCAAAGGGACTCATGGTGTTGAGCTGCAAAATACACTCCGGACAAAAGGTGCAGAAACATGAACTTTGTGATGCAGAGGCTGGTACAATGGCCAGATATTAGTCACCATGTAGCTCTGTTGCTTCAGGCAGAAAGGCAGATTTGGACAAAATGTATCAGCTGAGAGGGCACTTATATTCACGGGTCATCAGTGCAATAAATGCATTAAAATATTATCCCCTTCACTAGACTGGAGTACTTTCACCAAGCAATTTTTTTTTTTGTTCAGCAACACGCAAGGTCCCATTTATCTTTTTATACACTCAGATGGATACTGACCTCATCAGGACTGGAGGCCTGGTACACCCTGCAGGAGTCCTCGTAGTGCCTCTCAGCCTCAGCCTGGTCGGTGACCCCGTTGGACTCGTAGACGGGGGTGACGTTGTGGCACAGCGCGATCGCCTTCACCGCCTCGTGCACCCGGCTGCTCATCGTCTTACGCACCTTGGTGGCCAAGGTGAGGCCCTTCACAGCAGGTGGGTCCTGAGATTGCTTATGAAAAGGAAAGCAGAATAAAGTGTTATTGTGGATTAAAAATATTTAAATTAAGTTTTTACTCCAGTGAAGCCCATAAATGCAGCAGCTGTGCAAACGCATGTCCCCAGGAATGAGATGCACTCTCCATACACCTTAACTCAGACCACCACTGGGAACACACCTCCACGTAATACAACTTCTTTATCATTGTTACTGGTGAAGCGTCCCAAAAGATTTACCTAAGTTTTCAGAATGGTGCACTGAGAAAAAGGCCCTTTGTTGCTGATCCACTAAACACCAATTGGTGAAAGACCAAAGTCTGAAGACTCAGTGAAAACACTTTCTCCTCCACAAAAAGAAACAGTGGCTTTGAAAATTTAAAGTCAATTGGGTTTCATATGCAAGAGAATGTAACTGCTGAAAACAGAAAACAGATGACTCGTATGGACCTAGAAAATCTTAATTACATTCATTTAATTTTTAATACTATTTTTAGTATCAGAATGGGAGTCTTTGGATAATTGCACAATTACTAAATTATCCTGGTTGAAGAAGGGACACACAGTGATCCAGTTTCCTGCTCTGTTAACCTTTAGTGTCAAGAGGACAAAAGTTTCACTTCCAGGTCAAAGGCCACAACATGGTAAAAATAAGAGCAAAGAATAAGAACTACAGTTCAAAATGAATCATTGCCAGCAAATGCTTCTCATTATAAGGAATCTCACTTGGTAATTATAAAGGATACGTCTCATAAAACGTTTATCAGTGTAATTTCATGTGCTATTTTCCACACTCTTAACGGTGAGGACATGTAAGATCTTCAAATTTAATACTGCTGCTCATCAGCACTGTTGCAACAGGCTTTAACCAAATTAAACAACAGCAAACCCTCAACTGAAGTGACATTAAAGATTAGATTGATATAAAGCACTAGTCACATACTGGACTAGTCAGTCACCCAGATGTTCTTGACAAATATTGAATAGTTTGGCAAATAATTAACCAGCGGTTGAGTTTTCTTTGGAGATGGAGTATAAAATGAGGGCAAATAGATCTGAAGTATGTTTTTTGGTTGGTTTGTTGTTTTGTTTAGGTTGGGTTTGGTTTTTTTTTTAAGAGTACAGTTCAGTCATTTAAGGGTCTCAACACCAAGAGAAGAACCAGATGCTACGGCGGCTGTGAAAACAGAGGAGGGAGAGAGAGATGTCTCAGGTAACTTGCAACTCCTCTAGACACATGCCAGTGAAAAAGATAATTACTCAAAATACCAGGTATTTGTCAACTATCATATGCTTAGTTAAAAGTGCACTGTAGCCTGACAGTCTGCCCTGGGAAGAGCTGTGTCACCAAATGATCACCGAGGTCAAGGAAACCTGCTGTGCATCTTTACCACCATGAATAAAATCCAAAAATAAAAATCCCATTTACAGTACATGGTGCCTTTTTCCAGGCAAGAATGCTGGTTTCATGTTTCACTTTGTGGGGGGTATAGAAAGTGTACTTAAGCCTAAAAATCTCTAGAGAAAAGCAAAAACAACGTGACGTGAAAAAAACCAACCCAGTTCTCTGCAGTGGGTGTGCATGCTCAAGTTAAAGCACAGGCACTTAAAAAATGACTCCTGTGGTTTCTGTAGGAATGAAGCAATTCCACAACTATTGAGAAATGAAAATGCTTGACATATGACAGGGGAGTAGTAACCCATCACTAACATCTGCTGATTGCATCTCTGGAATCATATTTTACACAAGAAAAGAAAGAAAGAAAAAAAATCTAATTGTCAGCAAGTCACAAAAAAAGTTGTTTCTAGCTGCAGTTGAGAGAATGGTTATTAGCAGAAAATGAAAAATAATGCTTCTATGATTACATAATTAGTAACAATTCTTAAATCTTTCAGAAGTACCACTCAGAGGGGTGGCTGGAACATGAGCCATTGAGAGCTGACTCTTTTTTGTTGTTTTTTTTCCTAAAGGTAGTAATATTCTTAAGTAAAACCTCATCCCCTGTTTTACAAAGTAAGTGCAGGCAACTATATGGCACTTCAATTCATAAGCATCTTGTTTACCTTAATATGCTAAGGAATACAGTTTGCTGACCCAGACAAGTCATGTGGCATTATCTGGTTATCTTACAAAACTGAAAAAAAAGTCTAAAGAATAGAGATGAAGCTTTTTAGATGCTGGCTCATCCCATGGTACTGAAAGAGGAATGCAAGGGAGAGACTTCCCAAAACAGGATTTTCCTGTTCTATACTTTACATGTTGACTTTGCTGCTTTCTTTAGGCGTAGACAGTTCTCAAAGAAGATGTCAGTTATGCACCATGTAAGATCACCAGTGTAGTAGTGAAAGAATCCCACCTTTACCATTTTTTAACAATCGTGCCTAAAGCAGCAATACTGGTGCTGTCCTCTGTTACTTACTGAGTACTGATGGCTCCTCCTCCTTTATGATTACCCCAGTACAAAGTGTTTCAAACAGCAGCTTAATCCACTAAACATTACCCAGTGACAATTTTTCAAAAACACAATGCTGTGGTTGCTGTAAGTGGTGGATATCTAAATAAAAGTATGTTATTTTACAGTCAGATCTCAGTAACAAGACATAGGCACATACACTCACTCACACTTGCAGATCATAAATGTGCTGTGGCAGTTAAAGACTGGTGGATATGAAACAATCTGTGAATTTAATAAGAAATCATGATAATATTTAGGTATTAAAGCATCCAGTGACCTTCACACTTTTCCAAAAAGTAATAGTTAATAAGCAGATCCCTGCCATATTAATTCACCATTAGCCCACCGACCTGGAAAATTGTTTTGTGAACAAAGAGTTAAGTAACACAATTTAATTCTACCTGCGTGTATATACTGAATATATGACTCTGCACTTCATCCATGGAGTCCAGGCCATAAGCTACTGTTCCCAGGTGGAGTCGCTTGAAGACCATCTCGTTCTGCGTAAGAGTTCCTGTAACAGAAACAGCACCAGACATGGAGAGGGAACGCACACACCTATTTCCCAGCACACATTCTCATCCCTGTTGTACCCCAAATCCAAGAGAAACTGCCCAGAAGCTGAATCGTCACTGCACCACGCTCTCAGAATAGGCTGAGGCCAGCAAAAAGACAATATTCACAGATTTGAGGGATGATTCTCTCAGGAAGCAGTGGCCCACGTCACTGTGCCAGTAAATAAGGAGGAGATTCACTATCAAGACAATGCCAGCAAGAGCTGCAAGCATAATTCTGGTTCTGTTGGAACCAAAGCAAACTGGAAACAACTTCAATGGGACCAGGATTTTAAGTCAGACCAAGCTTTTCATTACAGCTTAGGTCTTCTGAATTCAAGCTCAATGTTAGAAGCGCAGGGACAGCGCAGAGAGACTGATGGTACATTCCCACCTGCAGGTGTAAGCTGTCTTCACCTGGCTTCAAACACTAACTCTGAAAGTTGTTTTTATTTTTTTACCCTCAGCTTTTGTCTTAATAGAACACTTGAAATGTTCTTAAATAATATTATAGCATAATATTCCTGTCCTAGCAACTTATAGTCTGTTCATAGCAAAAAACCTTGCAAAGTTGTTTTTTTGAAAACTGATTAAATCATATTGTCAAAGTGACAGGAAATGCACATTTCTTCTAGTCCAAAGAAATCATACATTGTACTCTCTGGCTGGCCAAAAATGTAACGAAATCCAAACAACAACATACTGTGACCCAAAACTGTTATTTTCTACATAGACACCTGTTTTGTCCGTAAGCAAATAGGATATCCTCCCCAGCTGCTCAGGAATGGTGCTAGATCGAACCACAGTCCCAGGGATTTTGGAATCTCTGCGGATCACCCAGCTATAGACAATTTTTCCCATGTCCAGATTCACACGTAAACTAGGCAGGAGGAAGGGAAAAAAAGAAAAAGAAAAAGTTATCACTAGTTAAACTTTGGAAAAAAATCACTTTGAACTGCCACGGTGCAATGAAAGGACACGTCTGACACGTGGAGTTTGAGCTGCCAAAGAGGGTGGCTCAGGAGAAGTATATTAAAAGCCAGTGGTCAGGTGGCAAATGAGGAGAAGGACTATGCATTGCTGCAGTCATAGTGAAATTCAAAGACAGAAGATAAAATTACACTGAGAAGAACAGATATAATTTGGGGAGATGGACGCAGACCGGTAAGGATGACGTGATTGATACATGGACAACAGGTTAAAAACGGAACTGAAATGAATCTCAGACCTACACCAAAATTAACAATCTACTTATTAAGATAGTACAATATTAAATTTTCAGTCCCCTCTAGAAGGCAATTGGGTCCTATTACACTACTGTATAAATAACCCTCCTTTTCCATTTTTTGCTCTGCTCTTATCAAAGTAACCAGGTAGTCCAAACACAGAGAAGGGGCCTCAAGTGACTAATCCAGAGCCCGAGTTAGAGCCAGTGAATGGATGAATATGTTGAACAAATTCAGCAGAAACAACAAAGCAATTTTTATGTTTGAACAGTAATTTGATTTCTACTCCTAGATTTGCTTAGTTGTCAAATGAGGAACAGATAAGAGTTTAGGTGCTTATTCATACCAGAAGCATGGAGGAGGGCACAAAGCAAGCAGTACTTTGCTGGGAAGAATTAGCAATTGCCTTACCTAATGGGAATGATGTTTGAGAACAGAAGGAGAAATCTTATGATCTGAAGATACCAACGGCCAGCAAAGTGCTGAAGGGCCACCATGACAAGAGAGACCACCACGAGAGCCCCAAACAGGATCTTGGTAAGACAGTTCACTTCCAAATCAAAAAGACCAATCTAAAGAAATAAAAGAGAGACATTTCAAGCACACAAATGAAGATGTTATCTCAATGAAATATTCACAAAGGGAATGAACTGCCATATCCAAAGAGCCATTCCCCATTAGTCAACTTCTTCTCTTTTAAAACACTACAAACGTATTTAAATTTATAAGCAATACTGTTGCCAGCTTATGAAATAAGACTTTCATCCTTTGGAAGCTCAGCAATGCATGAAGAGGTGTGAGAGGACTCATGCTGCCAAAATCTGCAGCCTATGTAAACATCTCTGCACCTTGTCTTAGCTTTGCTATAATAGAAGAATGCAGCAAAACAAGTTTTCCTATTCTAACTGGGACTATCTCATTACAACCATATAAAACAATAGTTTTACCAAAGTTCAAAAAAAGTGAAAAAGACACATATAATAGGATCAAAAAACCATAAAGATAAACAGGTTCTGCTACGGTATCTTAAATCTTAGGGCTGGAAGATATGAATCATTATTCCTATGAAGTTGTCCCTATAGTGGGTATGTATAGCATTTGGAATTATTTTCTTTAAGAAATGATAAATTTCTGCTCCTTTTTGCTTATTGTAAGACTGTGTTCTCACCATACCTTACTTCTTGGGTTTGAAGTATTCATCACACTGCGCAGTTCCCTTCCAGTGTAGAGGACAACTCCCACAACAGTACCTAAACAAAACAGAGCATGCACCAGCTGAAGAAAAACAACCTCTGCTTGTTTTCTCTATAAAATACTTGTTGGATCCAAAGGCTTGGCAGTTGGGAAGGATTTTTAGCAGATTAATTTCACAAGAAATAGCAACAAGAAATTTAAAAAGCCAGTACCTGAAATCAAACCTATGAAAACACAGACTTTGAACAAAAGACATCCTACAAAAAGTTAGCAAGCCTTCAACCACACTGCCCATATGGTTGGGCTGGATGCAGCATCACAGTGGAAAAAGTCAACTGCTTTGCTCTCTCACCTTTCCCTGACTCCCTTTTGATGTCAGTTGTCTTTCCCCATTATAAATAAAAATTGCTAAAGATGGAGGACTTCTTGGTTTTCCTCCTACCACTCTGAATCCCACTTAAGTGTGGTGAGTTTGCCTTACACCAGATAGCAGCCCTTCATTGTGTGTTAAAATTAAATCAGTGCTCTGGGCTACAGTTCTTTATTGCTGAAGGTTGTCACAATCTGAGTAAAAGCAATGAATTTCAGCAGCTTTCAAAGACAGAATTACCTTATTTGAAAATCTACAATTTACTTTAAGTATTTGTGTCTAATTGCTGCTCCCACCGAAAGGCAAATCACACCAACTCCTACCTCACTGTAACAGATGGAGCTGCTGGGAGCCTATCAGTGTGTTTTAATGCCATGTCCCACAGTTGCTAAAGAGCTAAGAGCAAAAAAGTTCTCCCTTTTCTCCTCACAGAAACATAATACAGTTTAGTACCAGATTTCTCTTTGCAAAAAGCCGTAAAGAAAAAGCTATTTACCGTCAAGAGTTTAAAAGCTGCTATTGCCAAAGTCTAATCTTTTACTAGAAAATTTTAGGGGTCTGTAAAAATGGAGAAAAACAACATTGGTAAAAAAAGCACTGCTGCAAATACACTGCCATTTTATACTCTGCTATTCCCCTGCTCCCATCAAAGTTTTAACAAGCTGCAAGTGAATTATTTTTAAATAAGACTGATTCAAAAGAGGTGGTTTCTAAAAATACACTGGGAAACATTCCTTTAAAGAAAACAAAAAAAACCCAAAACCAAAACAAGAACAAATCACTAGAGCCAGATGGCAGGTGGTGGTAAGATCATCACAATTCAAATCAGCAGATGGCACAACTACTCCAAACCAACCACAAACAGTCAGAGTCAGACCCATCCCTACTACAGCAGATGGAAAAAGCCACATAGCTCTGCTCTGTCTTACAAGCAAAGGCTGCTCCAGTGAGATGGCATCACTACAGCTTGACAGCTTTCACTTACAGGGGATAAAAAATAATATCTCCATTTCTTCCTAACAGAAATAACCTAGAAAATGCTATTTATTATTGCCACAGGAGAAATAAAAACCACTATTATATTGATCAAGTCAGTCAAAATGAGAGGAAAACCTGTCAGGGCTAGAAAACAGCTTGAAAGTGCTCTGGTATGTACAAAAAAAGATTATTTCTAGTTGTTTTATGGCCATTGAAAACAGACTTCATTGCATAAACCATGTGAAATGATTAAAATATTTGCAAATGTTTTTCCTATTAACTTAACTCCCAAAGATGTCTGTCTACAAATAACTTATTCAGAAAGGAGGATTCGATTCAAACAGTAGAATCATAGAATCATTAAGGCTGGAAAAGACCTCTTCTGTGATACAAGATTCGCCCCCCCCCCCGGGGAAGGTTGCTGTGAAGAGAGGAGCCATACAGGACAGAATCACAGGAAAAATGACTTTCCATTTCTCCACCTAGTTTGTTCAAAATCAGGATGAGTTGTTGAGACTCATGAGCCTGCTGGGTATTTGAAGCTTCCAGGCTGACCACACGTGTCTATGCTTAGAGGGGAGGAAGGTAGGTTACCTACTGCATGGCAATTACTAATCTATAAACTTAATTTTCTTAATTAAATTGTATTTTGACAACTAGGTTTTTATGATCCCTTTGTCACAGCACTGTAACAACACTGTAATACATTTCAAAGAAGAGTCAGAGCAGGATTAGATAGAAAGGAATAAAATTTATTTACTGTTTTCTGCTTTTAAAAGAGCAAATCAAGGTCTTTTCAATTGTTCAGAAAAGATCTTTTGAAGTTCATGTTCCTTCCCAATATTATTAATTCCATGTACACCTAGGTACTGCACTGTGCAGTCTCTCCATTCAACAACTTTAATCCCAGAACAGAATTTCACTCTCGTCCAGCTACCTCCCTGCAAACCTTGAAAGCATTCTGGACAGGAGAGGAACGAGGCTTTTACTTTGACAGACCTCTACAAGAGGGCATTGATTAATCTCAGACCTTGAGAGCATATCATATATAAAACCCAAAACCTGGCAAATAATTTATTTTTTTCGTTTTTGAAAGTTTGTAAGATGAACTCAATGGAAGCACTTACCTGGGAATCTTTCATCTTAGCTTCTGTTACCAGAGTCTATTTGACACCATTTCTGTTACAGATTAGGATGTCAATGTGCAGAGCAATTAAGTGCTATTCTGGTCCTAGACGCTAAAGAAGTGCCCAAAGGCCACTCCAGTTCTTTCTCATCTAGGAATGTCCAAGAGGCAATTAGACATCAGCTCAGCTCCCCAGAGGTGTTAGGACAAGTGGAAAACCTCATTCTAACTGCTAATTTCTCCAACTGACAGAGATTATTATTCCATTACAAAAAAGACCTTTAAAAATTGCTAACATATTCCCTTAAAAAAAATGTACACTTGCCTCCACCTTACCTGATGCAATCACAGTGCTGGCCCACAGGGTGTTTTCTATGCTTAAACTTTCATTCACTGGAGGGTCACTGTCCTCCTACAACAGGATAAATACAAACATGTCAGGAGTGCACAAGGCCAGTGGATGACAGTTACACACAAGTGTCTGGAGTGACTGTGAGTGCTGGTAGAGAGCTTCTTGATAAGACAGGATTTTCATAAACTCAGGTAAACCCCTGGTTGGGTGAAGAACATGAGCATGAGTCAGTGGAGCAGAAGGGTTGGGAAAAAAAAAAAAAAAATCTATTAAAATAGCTCTGCCTGCTGAAGTCCCTCAGGAAGCACAGATGAGAAAGGGATTTGCCAGCAGCTCTCCATGGACTACAGGGAAGCGTTCTCTTACTTAGCTTATGCAGATTAACAGCATTTCTCCTGCTACTCTAAGATCTCACCAAGAACCTGGTTGGACTGCTCAGTGATGCCCAGAAAATTGTCTAATATGGGCCAGAGAACAGTTACAAGAAAGCATGATTCCTCTTAGGCATCAAAAGATTAATTCTACACAATTGCATCTTTACACAAGAAGGTAAATGAAAGTCTGCAGGTTTTATACAATAACTGCCTTCCCAAGCCACTCGAACTCCTCTTCCATGCCAGGACTATCAAATCAGATTAAATAGTGCCACATAAAGATAAAAGGGCAATTTTGAACCAAAATACCAGCAGACAACTTCTAAAACACTGTAACTATCCTATTTGTCACAAAACCATTTGTACTCTGAAAGCTCCCCAAGGGTATTTAGATCAATCTCTCAAAATTTTCATAATCCCACTGAGAGGCAAAAACCCCGATCTTCTGCCCCAAGTTGGCAATACAAATAAAAAAAAAAATATTTTTTTTAAAGGTGATAGTTCACAGCAGCTCTGAGCTGCTGCTCTCTGAAATAGGGGGCAGATATAACTGAGATCACATAGGTTGTGTGCAATTGAAGGCAAAAAACCAACTAAATCAGAATTAAAAGTGCTATTGCCTGATCTAGCTAAGATCCCCTGACTTTTCACAATTAAAGGATTTTAATCCTACAGAGTCCATAGTGGTCCAGATTTCCTTTTGAACAGGCACCATGAATATATAACTACCAATCTGAATGTCTGATCTACTGTCAACTACTGTCTGAATGTTCAGATCTAATACCTTCAGAGTAAGGTCCTTAATCCCAAACAGCCTATGACACTGTCTCCAAGTCAAAGCTTAAATACAAATGTTATTTCAGATTTATTTCATGGATTTTACGAAGAAAAAATAAAAGGGAAAAAAGGAAGGAAGAAGATACAAGGAATGGCAAAACAGACTTCAATATTTCTCCTGAAAAACTGGGATCCTGGTAGCATTCAGCAGGTTTGCACAGCAAACTCTACATATATGATTTCAAGCATATGTTGACAAGACTCACCCTTGTGAAGGTCCCCACAAAGTTATGTATGTCAATATTGGGTTCTTCTGCATATACATAGGATCGGATTTGCAGTAGGTCCTATAAAACAGACATGTTTTGGCAGACAGTTAAGACAACTACATTTTAATAACGTACAAATGTTTCTACCAAAATACTTTGAGCAAGAGTTACTTATCAAATCAAGATAATGACTAAATTGTGTTATTTACTGAAGCCATACTGTCTAAGAGAAAACACAATTGGTGTTCCAGCTTCACTGAAGAGTATTTCTTGAACTGATACTTGAGAGACTCCTGGGAGTTACTTAGATGTCAGTGCTCCATAAAAGAAATTTCAGACTCAATAATCAAGACAGCCCCAGCCACTTATTACTTCATAGCAAAAAAGGTTTGGACTAGTCTTCCAAGGCAACCAAGGAACACCCTAACACACAATATTTAGCTCAAGATGCCAGTGTCACTAGGAATAGTTCTGTGGTGACAGGAAGATGTGCCAATTCTGCACAACATTTTCACTGCTGACTCCTACACACACACAAACTATTCACTCCATGGACAGTGCCTTGCTTCAAAGCCTTTGTATAAAATAAACTTCTTGTACTTTTTACAGACAGAACATCAATAAAGCAGGGATTCTGATTCTTTCTTCTTTTTCTTGTTTTCTTTTTAAAAACAAAACAAACTACTCTAGCTAGAGATTCTGGGAAACAGCATGTTTCATGGAGGTTATATTTTCAGACCATACACTAGAGCTTCCATGGTGACACTCCTCCTTTCATAAAGGTGAGCAAGGAAAACTTCACAGCCTCTGAAGTCATTTCATAAAAATGCATGAATTGTACTTCTGACCATACCATATGCAGGGCAAGGAATGAAAGGGAGCATTTGAGAAGTACCACCACCAAAGGTGGGACTGAGGTGGGACTGCAGTAACACAACGGTCTCTGGAGAGATTAAGAAAAAATAGAAGCATCCTACCACTAGTCACCTCCTGCTGCAAGGTCATTCTCTAGCTGTGCCTATCTGCAGAGCTCTGCAGTGACAACCACGCAGCACTGAGACAACCAGCTTCACCTCACTTGAAATCTTGCCTGGAGCTCAGGAAGGGCTGGTTTACCCTTATGTTCTTTGTGGCCAAAGCCAACCTGCAGCATGCACTGAGCCCTGGGCAGCACTACGCTGCATTAACCTGTTTCTCAATGCAGCCCATGCACTTGAGCATTTTTCAGGTACAACAGATACGTGAGTTTACCAAGTACAGTGTTTGTACAAAGGCAGCTTACAGAAGCAGTTGGCAGCCTCTGAGTACAGGTAACAGGCAGCCGCAGTTTCCAGTCTGTCTCACCATCCAGCTGGTCCGTGCGAAGGAAGCAAGACCCTGTGGATTTTGAACCAGTCAGTGCTCTTTCCAGATCTGTCTTGGGTACATCTATAACTCCTGAAATGGCTTCATATCTAGGACATCCTTCTTTCTTTGGAAACAATGCCCAGTTTCAAGTATTATTTGTTAATAACCTAAGAGTGATATTCTTGCATCCCATTCATTTCCTTTCACCAGTCCAGAATGCAATGACACTCTGCACTGTATCTTTAAGACATCTGAAATGTTCTCATTAGTCTTTTATGTTTTTCTAATCCTTCTGATCAAACATTTCCTTATCCCACACTTAGCAAAACAAACCTGAGCAGCAAGTAAAATGATTTCCATTTAAAATGCCAACTCTTATGCAACCATATTAATTTACCCTGGATTCAACCACCTACATTCTTTGATTAGCAAACAAAAACAAGAGTATAACATCCTGAGAAGTGGTGGTCCATAAAAGCATTTGAATGCTCTGTCTCTCTAAAATTTTATTATTATCTCTCTTTCACATTTCCAAAAGATAATTTTCTCTAAACAACCAGTGAAAGGCTAGTGGCTATTTTGACAATTGGTTCCAGATGTTTACCATTCTTCTCCGACGTCCTCAGGAAGATCATGTCAGCAGGGACCCGCTGGTTCTGGGAGGAGAAGAAAGGCCATTATTGTGCATACACCCTGCACGCGTGTGCAGCCGCCTGCCACTGCCCCACCACGGCAAGCAAAGGGGATAGGGAGGAAAAGGGGGATTTCTTTGTCAAACTGAAGCTTGGTATTCATTCTGCTTTGAATCCTAAACTCACTCCCCTGCAGAATTCCAAGTGCGGAATAATAACTGGTGCCAGCTCCCACTGACCAGACCCACCAATGGCTAGGTTTACAAAAGGGCTAGTGAGTAATTCTAGAAGTACAAAGAAATTTTAAACTAATGCTGGTTTTCTTTCAAGAAGTTTCCATGCTAGAAGAAAGCATGCTACCTTTTTTTTTATTATTATTATTTTGGTACTGAATATTTCCATACTAGTGTTTTAGAGGTCACAGCTGCTTGCACAAAGAGTGTGTGAAAAAAACACACACGAACAAACACCAGTGGATTTTAAAAAAAAACAACCCACACATAAACTTGTATAAAGGGGAAAATATCTCTCTACATACCAGCGCCTACAAATGGGTCACTGTATTTCCCAACACTTGTGGTTGTTGACACCCAAAGCAACATTTGGACATTGCATTTGTATCAGGTATTTAACCTGTGTCCAACAGCCAGAGATAGCACCACAGAAGCTTTTTATCTTGCTATAGTATAAGTGGAAAAATTAGGTAATAGGTGTGTATGTGTATTTACAGAGCTGCTATCATTTGTAAAGGTGATGGTGGTACTTTGGTGGGGTGGGAACCCTGAAAATTGATCAGATATTGTAACTACTGTTCAACACTCTACATTCTAAGCCTATTGTAAAACAAATACGACTTCAAAATACCTCATTTTCTATGGTCTTGCAAAAAAAGTACTTTATACAAAAGACACACATAAAGGCTAACCTTTTCAACAATGATGAGGTCGCCTACTTGTATATTAGAGCTCTTCACCTTCACAGTCCCTGCAAAGGAAAGGTATCAATGCATTAAAGCAGCAGCAGGACAGGGTTTGCGGCTGCTGTGTGATGCTCCTTTACCTCCCTTCCTTCCACTTCACTATTCTGGAGGAATGGGTAATGTTTCTATCACAATGCTGCCCTGGACAGACTTACCAAGCCCACTGCTCCCACTGGGTAAAGTGGTGGGTCTCAATCTGCAGAAAGGGCTGAAAGTCATTCGTCCAACAGCTCCAGAGCTCAGCCCTGGATGAAGAAACCCCCTGGACACTCTGTAGTGACAACTCTGAAACAAGTTTCTTCAACTTTTTTCATACTGCTTAACCCAGGAATTCAAAAATACTTCCAGCATCAGGCAGCCAATAGAGCAAGAAGTGCAAAATTACAATAGGGAACCATCAACTGCTGACTCCTTTTCCTTAGGTGGTTGAAAATTCAAAGCTCAACTCTCAAGCCAGGACCTGGGAGCCATAAGCACAATGGTCCCATCTTAAAACCCAGGTTCATTTCCTCCTGTGCTGCAGCTCTTGTATCTGGCTCAGCCCTACCACCTCTCCTTTGCCTCTCAATGGACACAGCCCAAACAAGCCCTGCAGAGCACAGGTCCTACAGAAAACACATAAATATTTATTTCTTTGCAGCTGTCAAACATTTCCCAGTTGCTTTAAAACAGAGGATTAATTTAACAATTGGCTAGTAATTTCAAATCATTAGCCAGCTCTAGATTTGGCTTCTCAGACTAACTAGTGATTTATAATCAGTTAATTTGAACCCTGCCTCTATGTGTCTGTCTGTTATATTTCAACAAAAGCCTCTTTAATCTGCTGTGATTTGAGTGGAAATGGGGGAGGCACGTGGAGCTCACCCCAGCACGGACAACACCCCTACTGTACCTCAAAACTCACGGGCTAACTGGCCAGATAGTAACTCACGGGGAAAGGAGAAGGGGGAAGGGAGGGGGAATAGAAATTAGCACAAAGCACAAAGGTCACTAGGATTTTACTACTGGCAGTCCCTTCATTAGCATCCTTCTCAGGATATGCTTCAGTGTTTCTGCTCCAAATTAACAATGAAAGCCATTCTGGGCTCCCGGCAGCCTGCTGCTCTGGTGACACACTGTGTGCTTAACAACATGCTTCATCACTGCTGCTAATAAATGCAGACTTCCTTACATGCTGTAATTATTCCTACAAATTATAAGCAGTCATGGCCCATTTCACAAATATCTCATAGGTCTTTTGCGGATTCTGCATTTTTGCCTCACGAGATTTTTAGTTTTAAGAAGGGTAAACAAAATTAATGCTGGGCTAAAGACATCTCTGGAGGGGCAGGAAGCACACCGGGGATTAAGGGTCCATTACGCAGGGGCTTGAAAAGAAAAGCTGCACTCCAAGAGGATCCAAAAAAGCATCCCTGGCAGTCTTCTGTATGGGCTATACAAAGTTAGGTACTATGACACTAAAAGGGTCTGACAGATAACATCTCTTCCTCTCCTTTTAATACGGTTATTCACAAAACAACAAAAAGTGCTTTTGAATATTCTCCTGTGCAAAGGAGGAAAAAAAAAAAGCCTGTGTGCTCTCCCCACACAGGCACAGCAATTCCTAAAAACCACTGTGCAAAAAAGCTCCTGGAAAGTGAGGTGGATTTTTTTTCAGCCATATTTTATGTATTTCTCTTAAAGATCACATGGGTTTATTTGGTGACTGCCAGTATAAGAATCACTATGTGCCGGGCTCAGGAATGGAAACTTATTTTTGTAGTGCTTTCCTTAATGATTTAAATCATGCTGGAAAAGAAAAACTAATGCCTGGACAAAGCTACAACATGATGATTTCCTATCATTATGCACATAAAAGGCTTTTGGGGTCATTATTCTGAAAACAATATCATCTGCTTTAAAAGTTTTCCAAGATGAGAAAAATCAAAGCAGCTGGAGCAGATTTGTCTTGTTCAATAACCCTCCCAACCTCAGCTGTTTTAAGGTAAAAGAAAGGACCTTTCTAACCAACACACATTTTTATAACTCCTGTATAAATGAGAAGCCCTTTTTAGGTAGCAAAGCTAATTCTGCTTTTCCAGCCATGCTCCTGGCCTCTCATGGATGACATCTCTGCAGCATGTACCACATGTCCTGCTAAGAAGGCGCGGGACCAGATGTTTCCTTTGACTCTGGACTCCCATAAAGCAACTTACTTGAATTAGTTTTATTTTGATCTTGGGAATTCTGTAATTCCTTTTTCTTTCTGTGGGGAAACTACCTCCTAAGCATTAGATGTTTTCTCATACATCTTTAAGAAACTAGCTAATAACACAACTGCTTCTTTTCCCAGTATTACTGCAGTATTATTTTTGTAATATTACTGCTTTATAAATGTATCAAGAAATACACATTTATTTAGCATTTACAATGCTTCCAGTTTATATTTTCTGAAGTTAATCAGAATACAAGTTAGCAATTAACACATTTTTTAAAAGCAACTAGCCTTGATCTGTTATTAAAAAAAAAATCTATTTGTAAAATTTGATTGGTATTTGTTTCATTCTTTGCTATACCCTGATTTTTTGTAAAGACAAAAAAAGTTAACATAATAAAAAGCAAAGAGTTTTATCCAATTTAAGCTTATCAACAAATCTGCAGCATGGTGAATGTACCATAAAGCAGATTATTTAAATTATTAAACACATTAGCCAGAAAATATGCCTGTTTTTACCATGTGAGCACTTAAGATTTCACAATAGATCTGCAGACCTTCACTAAGGAACAGATTCAAACACTTAATTTGGAATTAAAGATGAAGCCAGAGGCTTATTAAAACAAGTTAAATGCATCTTAAAAAAAAAAAAAAAGTTGTTTGGATGTGCTGCACCAAACTTTTGGCTTTTGCAGCCTTATGCTGTATAAACTGTGGAGCAGGACGCAGAGGGTTTGGGAAAATATTGTTTTTATATGGCTGGTAAACGCCAATGATCTGTATCTTAAGCAGCACCCCTCAGTAGGAGGTCTCTTCCCATTTCTTTCTGTGGAGTTTCTCTCTATTATGCAGTGTTGGCCAGGGAGGGGGTGCGAGAGAAGAAAAACAAACCAAGAATTTGCAAGCACAGTTCTAGCTTTCTATCAAGCAGAAAGTCAGCACACAGACTCCTGAACACAAGGAGGCTTGTAGGTTTATGAATAGGGGATTGAAATTTGATTATTTTTTATTACATTCCAAACAACTGTCCTTTAAATGGAAAGCCTTCTATTGGAAAAAAAAAAAAAGCTTTCCAGAAGTCTGCTGTTTTCATCATTTTGAACACAAATGGATCATATTGGTAGAAAAAGAGGTTCAGGGTGGAGTATTTTGATGTTATGTAAAATAAAGGAACACAGAAAATACTCTGCTGTCTGCTCTGCCTCAACACTGCCTTCCAAAAAGATTAGTCCCTGGAATTCAGAAACTATATTAAAAGGAAAACGTGAGCCAAAGAGGATTCCTCCTTTTTCTCCACAAAGCAAGCAGCTTAGTTAATTTTAAAAAGCTTAACAAGAAGAGTGCATGAAAAAAGTTTCATGCACAGGAGCAAAGCTGCAAATGCAGAACACCGCCAGGGGTGGGGGACCAGGCTGGCAGGGCTGCTGGAGCTGGAGAGGTCCTGGCTGGTGGCAGGATCTGTGCCCACAGCCCTGGCTCTGCACAGGGCGTGAGGAACCACACACAAAGAGGACAAGAGGATCCTGGTTTGGGAAAGCACTTAGATCTGTGCTTACTTCTATCCCTATTCAAAACCGCACATAAGCATGTGCTTAAGCCTCCCCGACTTCATTCAGACCTAAGTAAGTATTTATATCCATGGGCTGCACTGGGAGGCCAAGGTTGGAGATGGGAAAAACTTCTCCAGCCACCTTAACTGCAGCTTAGTGCAAGTACTCAGGAGAAATAAAAATAGCTTGGAGAAAGCTACAGGGCTTCATTAGATCCATTATAGCCAGTCTTCAAGGCAGCAGTGCTCAGTGCTGAGCCTCACCTAATCCTCCTCCCCCAAAACACTGGCTTTAGAGGGGAAACTATTGTGAGGTTTTAAAAAAAACCGATACAGCAACATTTCAGAGGGGTTTTGTGCATCAGTACCCTTCTGCACTGACCTTTTTTGGAAAGGGCTGTGCCAATATCCTGAAGCATGAACTGTGCTATTCAACAACAAAAAACCCCAAACAAACAAAAAAATCACACAAAATGCCAAACAAACAAAAGCAACCCAAAAAGAAACTGCCTGTAAACAGTTCAACCAAAGTCCTACCTGGAGTTTTGTCAGCTACACAGAAAATTAATTGTTAAGATCAGCTGTTCTCAACTTATTTTGAAGTCTGCTGCTTCTACCTCTGACCTGACGGAAAGGGCCTCCTTGAAAGTTTCCCTCTTTTTCTAACCATGCTAAATATATCATAAAACAAATCCAACACTCTTCTACCCCCAGCCACTGTGGTCTCACAAGGTACTTCCCTGCTCCCAGGTGATTCTCAGAGGTGCTATGCTTTTAATCAATGGAAAAGTAGATATTCAGGTCTCCTGAAAAGCCTGAGTACTGAGACTCAGCGAGACACAGAAAAATTACTTTTCTCCCCAAACAACGAGACAATCATAATTTTCTGTGGTTTTCCTACTCTATACTGCTGGAGAGTCCCATTCCTGTTTCTGCACGAAATTTGTGTTAAATAAAGTAGCTTAAAATTTTCAGCCAGTGCCCAGCTGCCAATCCTCCCTGGTTTCTTTCACAAAATTAGAAAAGTTAAAGGACTGGGGGGAGGGAAATCATTCATGGGAAACGTAATAGCAATATGAAAAGAACTAAAGGAGAGGTCAGGCCCCTTACAGATCATTGAATAGAATCCAGAAGGCAACTCTTTTATATCTTTAAATAGATGTAGTACACTCCTCTTGGATGAGGCTTTTGTTGGTTGCCAAGCATTTTAAGTGTTGTAGTAAGAACACGTTATTAAAAGGGGATTTAATATTCAGAAACTCAAACTCCCTAGTTTGGAGTTGCCTCATAATTCCCAGCATGTGAAACATATACAGCCTTAAGCAATTACATTTAGAAATAAGCCTTATTCTTAAAACTGCAAGTGTTGAAAGCAGCATATTTTTACTACACCTAGTTTGCTGCATCTTAATTTAAGAGTATAAACTTTTATAACAAAGAAACTGGAAATTAAAAAAAAAGAAGTTGTTTAAATTCACTTCATTCCCTTTTTAAAAACAGAACCCTGGCCTCACAATCATTGTCATGGTATTAGGAGTAACTCCATAGTGAGGCAGCATTCGATTTTTCAAACGAGAATTTCAATGTCTTTGTTAGGTAGGGCACAGCTGTAAACAATGGCCAGAGCCAGGATCAGACACAGCTGAGCTGCAGCTGGGGCTCATGTACAAATGAGGTCTCCAAACCCCTCACTGTTGCAGGAAGGGGCTAAATATGATCTATATTGAGGAAAAAAAAAAGAAAAAAGAAGATAAGATATTGCCAATATTGAGGAACTACTAACAGAAACACATAAAAGATGTGAGCGTATCACACAGTGTCTTCTAGCAAAGAACTTGCATGATCTAAGTCCCTGTCTGGTACAACCCAGAAAAAAACCTGTGAGACTCAACCAGTATTGCATGTTCAGTAAGTGATGGAACATGTCAGGACGTTAAGTTTTTAACATATGCATTCACAAGCTCCTTCAGTACACAGAGTACTTGTACTTAACTATGATTTGCAGCACCTGTGCTGAAAGGGTGCCCAGTCCTAGACACCAGAACAGAACCTACCTCCACCCTCTTTAGTTGAATCTACCTCTGCATAATCATCTTCTGGCAATTTCACAGACCTAGATTTAATTCTAGTAATTTTGCAAATTATCTGCCTTTGTGGATCCTCCTCCCTTTTTTAAGCAAATATTTGTTGTTCCCATTAAAGAATATAAATTGGTAGCTTATAGGGAGCCTTCTAACATCCATCTCTCTTACCGACAGAGTGAATGAGCAAAAAACACATGCAGTGGGAGACAGATGCACTACTACCAAATCTGGAAGAAAACCAAACACAAAAACCCCACCCAAACAACAAATCACATCTACTATAGCTCCATTCTTGCTTTCTTCCTACTGTGGTGTTCGCTGTATTTGCCTCTTTCCCCCATCATCCATAAAACATTACAGAGCATTTCCCTCACATCACAGCTTTGCAGGAAGGAAAACACATTTCCCTTCTGGAAACATCCACCTCCACAACCTAGAGCAATCCAGATCCAGTTTCCTTTCCTTTGATGACTCTAATCCACCAAGAAGGGGCAATAACTGGAAAAGCGTTTGTGGTCTACAATGGAGTTAGGCGCAAGCAGGGTTTAGAAATAGTACATCGGCTGCTTGGAAGTTCACCCCTGCCTGGCGCTGGCTGTGGTGAACTCCCAGCCCACCAAGCAGGCTCCCAGTGTGTAAACACGCTGGCTGCCCACTCCCCATGCCTCAAGTTGGCAAGATTATGCTCTGAAGTCATCTGAAGCAATTCACACACATCCCCCTCGCATTAACTGTGGATCTCCCTGGGAAACCCTCAGCCGAGCCCAGCATCCACCGCAGCCCAGCAAGGAGCCAGCCACAAGAAGCCACCGGGACCTCCGAGGCCTCCGAAGCGGCAGGAGCCGTGGCGTGGCCGCGAAGCCACGTGCCTGCGGGCCCAGAACCCCCTCCCTGTCCCTTGAACTCTGCTTCTCCGACTGTCAGCAGCGTTTGATTGAGTTGCAGCCCCACGCCAGGCTGCAGCGGGCACGCTGGAGCCACCGAGCCGACCTCTCGCTGTGAGCTTGCTGTAGATCTGCGAGTTCACTTCCTTGTCGCGCATGTAACATCTGATCTCCTCCGCAGCCTCTCGGATGACAGTAACAGCAAGAACAAATCCCTGAAAGGAGCATGGAGCGGGGGGGGGAACAGAATGGATGAAAAGGTCAGAAAAAAAAAATCACATCTGCCTCTAATAAAAGCAATATTTACTCGTACCAATGCCAACAATCTGCATTTCCTTATTCTATCTTCTCTCACTACATCATTCCGGTGATATTAGGCACTGCTGTGCAGAACTCCCAGCAGCAAACTGGCAACAGACTTGTTGCTTTTAAAAAATAATAAAAAAGAAATGTCTGTTTCTCAGCTTCACCGTGATGCTCTGCCAGTACCCCCCCAAGCAAATCTTTTGTAAAGTTTATCTGAAGAGTGTAAATAACGTATTTCATCTCACTCCACAGATGAGTAACCAAGACTGACAGGGATTACACAAAAGTCCCACACAAAGCAGGATCCCCCAAATCTCAGTATTCCCTACACCACAGAGCCATCAGTTAGTTCACCTATTTTCTTTATGTAGAAATCTATATAGAAATGTACATAACCTCTTTTTTATATACACGTATGCATAATGTGTGTGTATTTATGTGCATGCATATACACACACAACCTACACAAATAAGCACCCAACATATTAATGTGAGCTACTCATACCAAAATTACACATTCATCTGAGTAGGGTTTCAGTCCTACTCTTCTGTGGATATAAGCAGTCATTTCATTTTGTTTTGTCATGAGGAAAATGACCACATCACATCCTTACTACATAAAAAAATAACTCAATTAATGCAAAACAATTCTTTACGTGGCTAGTACCACAAAGTCATGTTTTTTGCTGGATACTGTTCAGCTCAGACTCATTAAATAGTTAAAACACTCCTCAGCCATTACAGAAGAAAAATAAACTTTTTCCAACTTGTATTCTGGAAAATTGCAACCATGTACTGATTATTTCTTAAAATAAAAAAGTTTCCTATTGACAGAATAGGGCAGGGTGATGTTAGAAACTGAGGGTTACGTGAAAAACACATGAAAATGTCTGTAAATAGCCATGTATCCAAAAAAAGATTTTGCCAGTGGGCTGCAATTTTCAACTTTTTTTTTTTTCCTCACTTTTTTTAAACAATGCAAAATGATGAAGAATGACCTGAGAGCTAATAAGGCTGAAGGAGAGCAACTACTTTAAGTATTAAAATACTGAGGTATGCTTCACCTGCTGGGTCTCACAATCCTATAATAAAAATAAATAGTCCCTAATTCTAGTACATACATATGCATCTAAATACATGATCTGGATTAATTAATATCAGTCTTGAAATGCAATGTAGTACATTTCTGCAGTATTTAAAAATCCGACACATGAAGAGTCCCAAGGATGGGCAATTTTTTTTTTTTAAATCTCTGTATTCAGTCCTGTATTTACAAACATTGAAAGTAAGAAGCCATTAATACAATATTTTCAGAGAAGCTTTTCACACCCCAGAATTCAGGACCACAGCTGTCTGCTTTGCACAACTGTAGAAGATCTTCCCATAACCAGAAAATTAAGAAAAGAATTAACATCCCTCTTCTATTTACAAGTTGCTTTTGTATGCTTAGCTTTTTAGGAAATTCCTATCCACTTTCCAAAATAAAATAAAAAAGCAACAGTTATTTTCAACTTAAGTTTCAGCTGTTTGAAGAGTCTCCAAATAATCACCCCAAAATATTCCCACATGTGCCGACTCACTGTGTCATCTCATATGTCATTCCATCCCCAACACTCGTATTAGCAGCCAGTAATGAACAAAGGCCTTTCTTTTCCTGCTTTCTGGCAGTTCATATGCCAAATCCTAATTGCTCACCTGGCACAGACAAGTCACAACTGCCTATACAAAACCCAGCAAGAGAGATCCTCTGGGTGCATGTATATACTTATAGGACAAGATCTTATGAAAATAGCACGAGATTCTTACAGCAAATGCAATACAGCAAACACATGAGGTAGAACTCAGTGAGATACAGGCTTTAATACAACCAGAATTTTAGTAGCAATGTCCCAAAACTGCCCCCTTCGCTTCTTTCTGTTTTTCATCAGGGATTCACTGAACTGAGGGTCTACATGGCAGGAAAAATTTCCTTTGCCCCACCTCAGCTTTCTCAATAGAGTCACCAATTTTTACCACCACCATTTCTCGAATTAGTGCACATGTGATGTCTCAGAAAGAACCCTGTGCTTTTAAAATTAATTTTCAGTTGGTTTTATGTCATTTCTTTAAAGTAAAAATGATGTCTGTCCTTGGAGATCTTAAAAACTCAGGCAGATGAGTTAAAACAACCTAAGTTTAAAGACAAACCTGCTTTGAGCAGTTGGACCAGATATTCCTCTGAACCCAAATTATTCTAAAATACTAGAACCTGAAGTACAGCAGAGAAGTCACTCATATAGAAAGAGAAACAATAGTTTTACTGAGATAAAAGAAAAAATATATAGGTATGTGTATTTAAGCATTTAAGCAGTTGTAACTGGCTCATGCTGTGCATTTTAGAGATTTAAGAAGCCCTTTCTATGAAACTATTCCTCTTTCTGTCTTTTGACAAGCACTGGAGTTTCTGCTTCAAAACTGATTATTATTGATTTCCTTTGATCACAGGTGAGGCACACAGCTACCAAAAGAAAAGGGCAAATAATTTACAAGGAAGGAAAGAGTAGCTGCACCTTGAGCAAGTGTGAAATATGTCTCTCTCTATTTATTTTCATATGTGGGAGGGTTGTGGAGGGGTGTTTCTCAGTTTTTTCATTTATTTTTTACAATGTGGTTAAACTCTGCAGCAGCCTGGTGACCTATCCCAAGGCCACAGGTCAAACTGTTTGGCAGGGGAGCATAATTTGCCGTCATTGCGCATATGGCTGCTCATTAAGGTCACTTCTGAAAGGTGCCCTTTAGTCCCTCACTGCAGTTGCCAGGCTGGTCTGGGCTCCCACAAGCTCTGGCCCTTGCGTGATCACCCTGGGAGGGTACAACACCCCACACAGACCCTCCACGAGCACATTCTATGTCCAGACACGGCTGTGAACAGCACACACGTCACTCCAGTCTCCCTTTGTTTTCTCATGTTATTAATGAAGCCCTGCTGCCCTTGCAGTCACTGTGGCCAGCGGTGAGACCTCTGGCTCCGTGCCTGTTAACACCCCACATATGAACAAGTTGGAGGCAGAGTCCTCTCACATCCCTGTCAAACCCCTAAGGCCAGAACAGCCACCTACACTACAACATAGATTACTTCTTCAGGCCAGCTCCATGTAACAGAATTATTCAAGGTGCAAACTTATGCCCTAGAGAAAAGGCAGTAAAAGAAATGTCATCAAAATGAAACTTTCTTGAATAAATAAACCTTAAATTACCTACCAGAGGAACCCAGTATGTGTAAAGTGCGCCAAGCCTCATTTCAACAACAAACTGAGAGCAGGCCAAAAGCAAGAAATAAAGGTTGAAGAAGTATTTGAATTGGTTAAACAACACCTAAGAAAAAAAACAAAAGAGGAGGGAAGAGATTAATGGAGTCCAAAAGTTATGCATATTGGAAACACCAGAAGCATTTTTGTTGCTTCTCTAGTGCCTAAATGCTAGCCTAGGGCAGTCTTAAAGTAGTCCTGGACACTCAGGACAGATCTATGTCTGCTTTGCTGCTGCTCTGAAGCAGCCTTTGCAGAAGGCCCACCAAATGTAACCCAAGCTTTATTTCCTCTGGCTCCAGGTTCTGCATCTGTATACTGTAAAACCACTGAAACTGGGGAAAGCATTGAGGTTGGATGATGAAAAGCGACTTTCTTCACACTTACCCCAGGGAGAAATGTAAAAAAATTGTATTTCTGATTGTTGATCACATTGCGAGGGTATCTCTGGTCTCTCTTCTCTGGATGGCCAAGCCAAACAGTACGAGGTCTTGGGTCTCTCCTGCCACAGCATCTTAAGCACTGACAACATCTATAGAAGGAACATTAATTAATGAGTTAATTTTTAACACATTTCTCTTACACACACACCCACGCATCCCAGACCCTCTCCACCAGCCAGACAGGTCAGCTGAGCATCACTTCTTGATTGTCACTCACCATCTCTCATCTGACAGCCACTCTATTAAGGGCATCTTAAAACATAGAGCCTGACTTTCTACCACATACAGACACTCCACCTGACAGAACCATTGCCAACCTGCCTTACAGTCCACCCAGCTATGAGCAAACACCTCGTAGGGTGTTGGAGCTGTTACTAAAACATCAGACATTCAAAGCTGGGCAGGTCTGCGGCAGCGCTAGAAATGTGCCTGCAGCAACAAGGGCTGGGGAGGCTCCTTGCTTTGCTTTCAAGAAACCAATGCATAGAGAAGCATGGACCAAGCTCATCACTACACTGAGTCAGTGTTGGCTCCTGGGAGAGCTTCCACCTCCTGTGAATGAGAGGGCTTCAGGATGCAAGGAGGTGTGGAGAACAGGCGGAAACGTTCCCTTGTGCTGATCCTGGATTGCAGGTTTTACGTCAGAAAGCTCATGTGAGAAAAAAATAGTAGCAGGTGCTTTCTATTTTTTCTGCTTTCTTGTTGATGTATGGAAACTCCCTCAGAAAAAAGGGACGTTTCCCACGTACAAACAGAACTGCATATATGTAAAGTGATCTCATATGTCCTAAGGAATAGATAGAGACAGGGATTATCATCCCTCCCTGCAACCCCTAATTCACCAAAATGTATACCTTTTTTAACAGAAGAGTTTAATATTTGCATATTTGAATGCTTGCACTTTAAAACAGTCTTGCCAAGGAACAAAAATCCATAATGTTCTAAAAATGAAACCTTAGGAAGAATGCGAAAATAGATACTAATGATTACTGGTTTTATTTCTGCACAGTATTACAGTCATTAGCTCTGTTTATGTTAATAGCAAATTGTATAACTACTAAGGAATAATACACATTCTCATCGACTGAGAACATGCACCGTAGATCCAGCTACAGTTTGTTTGTTACTTGAGCTGTAGTAATTTCTATTTTCAGCTCTTCAAGTGACTGTCCCACTGCAGCACCACAGCAGAGGCTGCAAGTCTGTGCAGCCCAGACCAATGCCTGGAGCCAGCACTACAAACCCAACAAGCTGCCAGAGAAACAGCTGCAGGGATTTAAGTTTATCCTATTTTCAGTCAATTAGTCCAATATAAACTCCAATCTAATTTTTTTCCTGCATTTTCATCTACTTTGTCAGCAGTATCTGTTCAAGTTCCATTAACTATTGTCATGTACCAATTATCTAGCACAATAATTACTTTTTATATCTTGTAATGCCAATTTTCTTAAAATTTGTCTAAAATAAATAAAATATGAACACATTGGCATGCTGATTTTTTACTTTTTAAATTCAGGTTTATATTAAAACCATTTATTTTACATAATTTCTGGCCTTTGATAAAGTTACGTGGGAATTCAGGAAACCTACATCAACTTCACTGAAACTGATATGGTTACTAAGGGATTCCCTCTTCTCTCCAGGGGAGATATTTAAAATCCAGGCTATAAGACCTGAACCAAGCTGGTTCTCTGAGCACTCTTAAGACACACCAGTACACAACTCACCAAGGGTCCCTTCAGCAGGCCTGCCCAGCAAGCACCTCAACCTCTCCCCACTGCTGTCGAGAAGCTCTGGACTCAGAGTCAACAAATAAATGTCAGGGATGGCATGTGGTGCCTATATTTTAAACCACCCAAGTTAAAATCTCCAGCACACAGCTGGCCATCATCCATAACAAGACCATATTGCCTGTTTTGGGAACCATTGCACAGCCTACAAACCAGGCTAGATGATGCTTTCCTCAACTAAAAGACCCATGGATGAGGTGACAGGACACACTTATTCTCCAGAAGAACATGGAGGATTAACATGCAATTCATTAAGTAATGGTAACACTGAGAACCATGGCTTGCTTTCCACCTGCTGCAGCCCTTTAGGCTGTCCCAGCCCACCTGCCTTCAACTCAAAGCGCCTCATGGGGCCTTCAACCTGGCTCCTGCAGCCAGCAAAAACTCAGCTCTCACATTAATTTTACAAATAAGACTGCGCACTGCTCAATGTAATGAATCCATACTAAATGCAATGAATCAGAGTGTCAGTTACTTTGTGGGAGATGCAAGGACTTATCAGTGATCCCTCTTGGACCTTGAAAAAGCCTCTCTGTTCCAAGTTGTGGCATTGTACCCTTCAAAACCCTGAAAGGGTCATTTTTCTGTTGTCACTGCTTCTTACTGAAAGCCAATCTCTTCCCAGTCCCCCTTGTCCCTTTAAAAACAGTCCTATTGAATTTCATTGACATTTGGGGAAGCCAGTATCAGCCAGATTGATAACCAAAAGCTTCAGAGCTCTTACAGACATCTTTCCAGAAAACACTACTAAGATCTGCTCCTGAACCACGGCATTCTGCTGCAAAAGTTCAGTTAAATACACACCTAACCAAAACAAAGAAATATTTAAGGAAATACACAAAGCATTCAGCCCTTGAAGTCCCTGTCTTGCCAGAAGATGCATGCACCACGATGAGCAAAGTTTACACACAGAAGGCGGTTTTTCACAAAGATGTTTTATGCCCTGCTGGATGCAAATAAACAAAAGCATTACCAGCTAAGTCAGTTCCTTCAGTATATAAAAGGAGAAAAAAAATCCACTTCGCTTCCAGAAGTAAAGGGGTCACCATGTGACTCAGTGCATCGTGAGCAGGCACAGACATTAACTTCACAAGGCTGACTTGCAAGGTAATTCCTCACAAGCTTTTAAAACTAGACAAAAGGATTTCTGCATAATCAAATTACTTTGACATTATTATATTTCATGTAGAGTGGCAGATGAGCCCTGAAAAGGTGGGTTTCCTCCAGTCTGTACTTCATTACAACCTAAGTCATAAGTACAGGTGCCACCCAAACACGGGAGAGGTTTTCTCACCCAAAGCAGCTTTCAGACTGAAATGCTGACAAGAGAGCAGAGCACTACACAGCACCCACACATCATATCGAAGGAACATGAAATCACAAGTTTTAGATGGTGCCAAATGTCTCTTATCAGCTGCATGTAAGTCAAACCCATAATTCCAGAACTAGAATACTTGTAAAATCCTCCAATTTCAGTAACAATCCCACTGCTTTTACCTCCCCACACGTATCGCTGGCCGTGTAGAGGTCAGCTGTACCAAAGCCTCTACAGTTGTCAACCCTGAGCTGCAAACTGTTCATTTACTGAAGAAAATCAAGAAAACGCAGGAAAATCTGACAGAAATAAACATAGTGGATAACGTGAACAGTTCAAAACCCTAACATATAGAACACCTAGCTCAAATTACTAGAATAAACTAATTAGAGATGCCTTCTTGTTCAGGTATATACACAAGGCATAGGACTTCCTACAGACTTGCAGCACCACTACTGCCATCTGTGCTTACCTTCAGACAGGGGCACTGCCTCTTATTCTGCATTTGTAATATTTCTAAGACAACAGACTTCCATCTTTGACTATTCTCTAGGTAGCACCATAAAATCATAATTAACGTAAGTAGCCTAAATGTAGCTTGCTTCAAAAAGTTACACTTGCCCTTGAAACTAAAAATTTATCAAATTACAATTTCTTTTTAAGGAAAATAACTAGTAGATCTTTCTTCCTCACAAGGTTGTGTATAATACCCACATCTGAAAGGTAGTTACCAACATGAGACAAACGGTGTTAAACACTTAAATTAATAAATTCTGCTTCAGAAGTACATTTTATTTGCTTGATACCTTTTAATTGCAGTTTTCTTTTGTGTTTGCAGATGAAGACCTAAGACAAATAGCTACTCATATCCCAAATATATTTTAAAATAGCGGTATAGATATGTTCTATGGGGAAAAAAAGCGCTTTTCCTTCTTTCATGATGGAGAAAACCACACAAGATTAGCCTTGACTCCACGTTTTAATGACTGAGAATTCAAAAAGACCTCTATGATAATGCTTCAAATAAGAGGATTTGTCCAAGGGAGCAAACCTCACGTCCCCCCCCCCCCCCATTTCATCACAATGTGCTTCCCAGTTGCAGAATCAGTCAGCCCTTGTAATCAGACATCTGAAACCAGTTACCTTTGTTTATTTTTCAGGTTGGGCCTCTTCCAGGGATTGTACTCAACAGCTAAAATACCTAGGCACCTATATGATAATATTTACACTAGGATAAGGCTCAAAGTGGGTACTATTATAGTTTAATAAATTTTTCACTTGTGCTGTTCTTTTTTGGTTTTTCCCCAAAGTAAAATTCACCAATATGCTCCAAAGAACTTTACAAATTTGTGGGCAGATCTCCAAACCACTACCTAAATCTCCAAAGCAGATGTCCAGATATTTTAGTAAGTTTAATGACATATCAACATTTTTTCATGAATGGATAAGAAAATGGCTAATGAACCCCTCAAACTAGTCAGAATGTTTTCCCTTAAAAGGAGCACAGCGCAACTGTTTACATACAATTATATTGCTTTTAGTCTTTCTCAAATTATTATGAATTCACTACTCTGAATGCTAACACCCTGTACTGCAAAATCACTTACAACTGTGCTTTTCTAAATGAGATGGCAGCCCCCAATACCACCAGCACCTACAAAAGCAGAGAAGTAGAAGGCAATTGCACAAAAGTGAAATTACCCAAAATTTAGCACATTCTGCAATCAAAGCCACGACCTCTCCCAGCATTCCCACCGCAATGATATTCGTTGCTATAAGAATCTTAATTTACAAATGCTCTGCTACTACAAGGTTGGAGAATCAGTCTAAAAATAATGCAGTTCCAAGTATAAGCAAGAAAGGGCATGGGAGAATCTGCTGTGTAAAAATAACAGCTTTGTGACATTCCTGCCTGGCTAGAGTCACAGTTTTCACAACCCCCTGAATTGTCAGGAAGGCAAACTGGAAACATAATTAGACAAGCAAAAGAAAAAATTCCTGCCCAGCAAGTTTTTGAAGGTGATTATCAGTAGTATCAGTGCTCAAGGAAAGAGTATCCAGCATTTCTGCTAAGAAGTCTCCTACATAGTCTTTTAGCATAAGGCTTCTATGCAACGCAAAGGAATTTGTAAAAAAAAAAAGGTCCTACCAATGAACACAATACTACAACCAGCAATAACAGAGTCTCGTGTTGCAACACATTAACCCAGGAGGTTTATAAGCACTCAGGAATCCCATTACGTCACTGTCCTCCAGCCTCCTCCAGAGCTCCAGTGCTCACCAATGAACTCATGCACCCTGGCTGAAAATCCTCAAAAATCACCAAGAGCTGATCTTTACCCCATATACATTGAAAGAGTGTTTGTTATGAAGACATTTAGTCAATCAGTCAATCCTAGCCCTGGCATTTAACTCTTACCTACTCTGTGACCTTGTTTTTTCCCCCTTGTTCCACAAACCACCCAGTTCTCTGCAGGCACAGAGCAGGAACCCACCACCCAAACCTCAGGCTAATTGTGCAAGTGTCAGCCCATGGCTTGTGAAAATATGTTAGAACAGGAGCTTTTGGTAAAAACACAGACATTTCTCAGGCACGGAACCACGTGTTCATTCTTATAGGCAGATGTTTTATCACCCCCTCAAAGATATTTCATTGCCATAATTTCTATTTTTTTAATTTTTCAATGATGTCTTAAACTTCTTTAAGGAAGAATACACTACCAAGCTCATTAGTTCTGCTTTAAAATCCTCTATATAAGATCTGTGATCTTTACAAAGCACTTTACACACAGAGGAGTGGCTGCAGTGGCAGATCGTGTTTGAACACTCACGGCAGGTTTCATTAACCTACCCAGGGCCACATGCAGACAGGACAGTTTCACCACCCAAACCCTTTTTGTCTTGCATGTGCTAGTGTTGCAATGTGAGTTAATACTGGTTTCCACAGCCACTTTTATTACTGCACCAGGTTGTGTTGGCACAACACATGGTGCAACACCAGCGAAAGCCCAGCGCTCACGGGCACTGCACGGCTGCTGCCCACTCACAGAAGCCAAAGTAAAAACCCCAGAGCTGCCAAGGTCCTGTGGTGCAGGGAGAGACACCATGCTTAGGGTGCAAAGTCCTGGGCTGTGCTGCTAAATATCTGACTTGAGAATGCCCACCTGCTGGAATGACAAAACACAACTCATGCTGAGAGCAAAAGGGAAAGAAAAGGCAAAAAGATGGGTGGTGAATCTACCAAGGAACATTTCAGACAGTTGCCTTTTCTCTTTCTCTTCTGGAAACTGAATAATCTTAACCTCAAAAAAACCCATTCTGACAAATCCATTCAGTTGGGTAACAGCAACAAAGTACCCTGAGCACATACAAACAAGTACACAAACGTGTTTTCAGATTATCCTGGTGCCCATTAAATGAAAAGTCCTTTCAAATGGGGCTATAGACTTTTTTCAGTTAACTTGCTTGTTCCTCCCTGAAAGAATTTTACAGGCACTGCACAGTTCTGTGATGTATTAGTTCTTTGGACACCATCCCTAGTTCTGGGTATCAAGCTTAAAGACCTGGATGATGAGGGAAGGGGCTGCTCAGGCCACCAAGTCACTCAAAGTTTTCTGCTCAGGGCAAGATCAGTGTCACTGGAGGAAGCTGACTGTTTCTAGCAGGAGACAACTATTGGCATTATGAGGAATAATAAAATAACTTTCCATCAGGAAATCAGAAGACTATGTCCTTGAAAGGGAAAGACACATTGTCTAGAAAAACAGCAGAAAATTTATATTGCTGCTTAGAGATGCTGATAAAATTAGCTTGTACTTTCTAGGAATGGGAATCACAAAGTTACAGAAATATGAGCAGTTTTCTATAAACGTTTAGGAATACATATTTGTAAACATTTCTCCTTCTTCAGTCTTACAACTGAAACACTGAAGAACAGTATTGCAATAACCCCTGAAGTATAGTAAACTAGCAAGTCACTGTACACCACAAACTTTAAAAAATTATCCTACAAAAAGAACATGGAAAACATATGAAGGCAGCTTATATGGGGAAGCTTATAGAGCATTGTGTTATTCACAGTCTAAATCATAACTTGGCAAAAATAATAATAAAAAACAAACTCACAAATCCCCAAATAAAATCACAACCATTCAAAAGCATCTCTTTCAATTTGAACTGCATCCAAAACTTTTGAATCTTGTAAGTGATGTGGCCCTTAAGTTGCAAATGAATGGAAGGTGCTAAAGAACAGGTCTACCTGTGTACTTGGGATTATATTTGTGTATAAAAATGCATTCTCAGTGATGATGTAAGAAGCAGAAATATGACAGATTGACTGTCAGCCATTACCAAGAAGCAGGTTTTATTTATAAAAGCAGCATGTCTGATGGAGAAGTATTTGAGAGAGCAAACAAATCTAATGGAAAAGTGTCAGATTTGTCTAATACTGGGGCAGTACTGGTCAAATTAGCACTGAAGTTTATCAACATATTTAATCACTCCTACACCAAGCACACTTCTCAGATGACGTTTCAGTTTCGCACAGGCTGTGCCATTAAGTCCTTGGCACCTTTAGTATATAAACCAACCTTTCACATTTCATTATTTTAAAAGCATATAAAGAATTCTCCATTGATTAAAAAACCAAAACCAACAAGCAAACAAAAAACAGAGCCATGCACAACCACCTAGCCCTTTTATGCACCTTGACACAATTCAAACATGCCCCTGTTTCAGACTGTGCGAGGGCACAGAGCTGGGGTGGCTCAGGCAGGGGCCAGGAGCTATTCCTGGAGCCCACCCTGACCATCCATCTGCCGAGTGCCGGTGCAGAACAGCTGGTCCATGGGAAGGCAGCCCAGCCCTGCACACGCCAGGCACAGGCACACCCACACGCAGGCAGACGGAGGGCAGGAGCTCCCGGCTCTCTCTATTGACTTAGAAATGGAATTTGCCATTTTAAACAGAGACAGAGTACACAGGCATGTACAATGGAATGACTGCATGAAGTGCTGCCGTAAAGCTCCTCCTTTGCTGTCTCACTCCCCATTCTTCCCTCCACATTTCTGGATCAAGGCCTTTTTACATTGCAGAGGCAGCATGAAAACAGCAGTTTGCCGGTTTCAAAAAATGCCTTGCAGGATTGTGGACTGAGACCATAAGCTATTTAGGGAAAAACTTGTGTCATGCACTGAATGGAGCATCTAGGGTGCTTCAGGAACTTGCAGCTCCCTTCCCGGCACAGCTCAGACCCTGGGAAGCTCAGACTCACTTTCCATCCCACCAACAGTCCTGCTGCAGCTAATGGCTATCCTGCCTTCCTGACTGGCACATATCTCATAGTGGTTTTAAGAGTGCTGCAAAGCATTTGGAAGAACATGGCTGAATTCAAAGCAGACAGCTGCAGAATTTAGAGCTCAGCCTTTGATGGCAGCAAGGAAGATCCACATTAAAGTTATGCTCAGGAACAGATAACCACTTCTCCCACTGGTTTATTAAGCACATGGTTTCTCTTTGACACAGATCTCAGCTGTCTGTACCACCATTCATCTCTATAAGGCTACTGTGCAAGTTTCTCCTTGGCTTCTCTTCAAAGTATGCTAGAAGCTGAGGCTGTAATAAAAGCCTTGCTTGGATGACACCTGCCCTACATGAGAACTAGACATTTCTTACTTTTTTGTTAATGTACATGTTTTCTATTAAGTCCTCCAGTATATGAACAGAAATCTCTTTCCCACTCCAGAAGACCACACTGAAAAATATCTGCCTGAGAACTTGTCCCCATTAGTGGGCGAAAACTCCCACAACAGAAATTGCAGTCAGGGCTATGCTAGGGTGAAGCCTTTCAAGACTTGCTTATCCCTGGGTTTTCATAGGTATCAAGGACCATGACCTGGAAGGCTTTTGCTTGGGTTTTTCTCAGATGAACAGAAGAAAGAAGGTCTCAATGATGGCTCAGGATTCCCAGGATTCCTTCCTGTATGTGACACCAGGGACCCTCCCTGACTTGCTGGCTGATTTCTTCTTTGGTTTACAATACTGGTTTGAATTTGTTCGACTTTTTATCCATGCTATGATTCAATCTAACTACTAACATCTCACAGGCTATTGATCAGTAAAACAAGAGTTCCTGACATATAAGTCCCATCCCCAAACAAAGCTACTGTATCAAACAGAAACCCTAAATCCAAGTTACTCAGGCTGCTATTGAGAAAAATCCTAAGCAATCTTCCTTCACAACTTGCTGCCAGAACTTCTTGCTAACGCTGGAAGCATCATCTCTGTGACTGCTAATCAGGTAGAGTCCACAACCAACGAACCATAGCATAGGTTAGACGAGGGCAATTTTTGTTAGTGATTACTAACCACATCATAATACTCAGGAGGGTCTTGGTGGAGATTAGAGAACTTTAGGAAAAGAAATCATTCAAGAAGCTTTGAGAAATTTCTCAGGCCTCCACCTCTCCTTGATCCCTTTCAGTCACATCACCAAATTTAATGCCATGGTGGCTGCACCTTGTGGAACTTGCCCAGTGATGCATGTGACAGGCGCTGAGGAATTACTTGCTGCATCACACACAGCTCAGTATCAACTGGCAGCTACACCAATTAATAGAAACAACGTTGATAAAAAGGAATAATTCTAATAATGAATAAAGCTTGTAGAACAATGTCAGTTAGAGGAATCTGAATCAAGACTATCAACCAAAAATATAACAAAAAAGGGAAAAAGTATCAGTTTCCCCATGTTCTGTCAAGATTTCCTTTGATATTTTCGTTTATTTTGCTAATATCACTAACTACATTTCAAAAACCAAATTATCGAGGAACAACTGAAGCGCTGCAATAACTGACAGCCAGGTAACCTGCATACCCTGTACCCCCCCACTGGGTACAAACCAACCTGTCTGCACTGTGGTGTCATTTCCTAACAAAGTAGTATGAAAGGTTCATTTTCCTTATTGAACTTCCTGCATGGGAATACCAGCATAAATACATACATACACCTCCTTTAGGAACACATCCCACACTCAGAATATTGCAACATCCCACACCACGGATATTATATTGCTCTCACTGATACAGTTAAACAGCATCCTGCGTTCAGACCTTTGTTACAGACCGACAAGCACCATTCCTGCTCCAGCGCTATTCCTCAGCCAAGGCCGAGCGCTCGCCCAAGCACCACCCTGGAATTCTCCAGCCCCGCGTCGGGCGCAGCCGCGGGGATGACGGAGAGGAGCGGCAGCGGCGCTGGTGCCGGGCAGCCGGGGCACAACCGCCCCCCGCCCTCCCGTTCGCTGCCCTGCTTCACCGGGCCGGGCTCGGCTGCCGCGACCATCAGCTGTGCTCGCCGCTGCCCAGGCACCGCTTTGTCTGGAGGGCTCTCATGGAGAAGGCGATAAGGATAAAGGCCGGCTGGGAGGATTTTTTCCCCCACGCAAGGGGCTGCCAACCGGGGGCTGACGGCTGGCCCCGCTCCCCCAGCCCCCGGCCGCAGCGCAGCACGATCCTGCTCTCGGCCCGGGCGTGCCACGGCAATGGCGTCAGGAGCAACCTGTCAGCTCTGCCAGCCAGCCTGCCTCCCCCATCCCCTTCTCCTCCTTCTCCTTCCCATGGGCTCCGACCACGGCCGCGCAGGGCGATGCGACCCCCGCCTGCGCCAGGCATCCCGCGCAGACCCCCGAGCGGGGCCCCGCCGCCGCCCCGAAGAGAGGGGCCGGGGGGGGAGCCGCGCCGCCTGTCCCCGCAACGCTGGCGGCGGCCGGACGAAGAGCAGGGCCCAGTCCCGCGGGGGCTGCCGCCCCGCGGAGCGGCTCACCCGCTGCGGTGCTTGCTGTCCATCCGCTTCTTCTGCCGGACCGGCTGCAGTGGGATGTTGTCGGTCATGGCCGCGGCTGCCGGGGCGGAGCGGGGTGGGATGCGCTTCCCAGCAGCGCCTCGGCCCGGCCCGCCGCCGTCTGGCGGCTCCACCGAGGGGGCCGGGCTGGGCGACGCCGGGCTCCCAGCACGCAGGTGCCGCGCCCGCCCCGCCCGCCCCGGTGCGCTCCGCCCGCTCCGGTGCACTCCACTCGCCCGGCCCGGTTCGCTCCTCACCTCCTGCCACTTTGGGCCGGGCCGCGGCCGGCACCTGCTCTGCTTTTAACCCCGCACCTGGAGCATCGGGCCGAGTCCTGCCAGGGTCTAGCCTGCCCCTTCCCCTCGGTGCCCCGCGCACCCTGGCTCCATTTCTCACCCGATTGGCTCCGGGGGGCTCAGCACCGCTATACAACGCCCTTGGCCTTCTGCGCCCACCGTCCCCTCGGCCTCCTGTTTCACCTCAGGCGAAAGGTCCACGCCACGTCCCACGTGTTCTCATCCTTCCATATCCAGGACAGAGGTGCAAGTTAAATCTGCCCGTCTTTGTGCCATCCCAGCACCCACATTACAGGGCTCTGTCTCACGGTGCTGCTGCTCACACATGTCTTGCTCAGTGACCTTCACCCACTCCTGGCATGCTTGCTTCTGGATCCTAATTCAGTTTTCCTCTGGAATTCGACACAAATTACTTGAGCATTTCTGTTCTGTTTATGATTTCAAGATTTCTTTACAATGACAGTAACTAAATCTTCATTAAAACTAAGTTAAAAACAAACAAGCACTGGGCTACAGAAACTGAGGGATGTGCTTGGCTTGATAAACTTTGTGTTTTATCAGACAGGGTTCCTGGATACCACCATAGTCTTTACCACTGGCTGCTTCACATTCCTGTCCCAGCTAAACTCTGCCAAATGTCTCTTTGATACCTGTTCTTGTCTCCTTCGTCCACTTATCTTGCTTCACTACAACTCTTCCACCTCCATGGCATTTTCCTCCTGTCATCTCCATAGCTTCATGTTGTTCTTTGCCATAAAGAAGACAGCAAAAGAATCCTTTAAGAACCTTATACCCTGCTGACCTCCAGTCCATGCACCTTTCATGCTGTTTATTTTATGTTTAGGTGAAGAATAAAGTTAACAATTCCCAGTGGCAAAGATGTATCTCATAAGGAGGATCAGAAACTGGTACTGCAGTGGTCCTATTCAAATGAAGTACACTTTCCTAGTGATACTATCATTAAAAAAAATTGACCGAGACAAAAATTTTATAACACATCCTTCTTAAAATGTTAAATTACCTCTAGAAAACCACAGATAGGGAAGTCTAACAGGGTTAATGGTATCTGGTCAGCGACCAGAAACTGTGCTGATAGCCTGGTGGAAGCTGGGTTAAAAGTCAGTGGAGAAAAACAAGTGACAGAAAAAATGTCAGTAATAGTATCAAAGAAAAAATTGCTTCAAGTTGTGTAACTAGTTAGGGATGGCCCCGTGCCACCATGTCACAGCTGGTCGATGGGGATCCAGCCCCTGCTCCTTTCAAATCACTTCCTCCTGCTTTGCCGTTCCCCTGGAACGCTTTCCTCTCTGTGTGGCTGTGCTCCAGATCAGCTCTGCAAAAGGACTGGCTTTACAAAAAACATCTGTCTGGGAGAGTTCCTTTATTTATTTATTTTAGTCAAATCCCAATAGGAGTTGGATGGGGAGCACAGCCTACGAACAGCCAAGCAAGTGTATGGCAGCCTCGGGACAGCACGGACTTGGACCAGGGCCGCCTTCAGCAGGATTTACCTCAAGGAGAATCATAACGTGGGTGTTAAACATCGTAACCGAAGCCTTGCCTGCACTGAGCAGTAGCTGTTCTATGGCTGTTGTGGGCAGGTGACCTTGGGTGCTGCCACTCTTACTGTTTTGGTAAGAGTGCTCTGGCCATCACGAGCATTGCCCGTTTGCTCCCACCACCTGCATAGTCGCCCTGGCGAGGGCAGCAGACCCGCTGCAGGCTGCCATTCGTGCCAGCGCAGCCTCTTCCTGTTTGAAACCACCAAGACTTACCCCAGTGCACCTAGACAGATGGAGGAAATGCCCAGCACAGATAAAGATCATATGAAATAGATCTGCACATCCATCTCAGCATCTTACGCTGCAGCCCTGGCCACCACAAAACCTGAACCTCTATCTAGTGCACAGACGACTTATTTCTCATCCCTTCACAAATAGTCTGCAAAATCCTTCGTGTAACAAATAGTCTGCTTGGAATTGTTCGCTAAGCAAAGACCCACTGTGCCTACTTACACATCCAGCCTTATTTAGACCACTTACAATGGGTGTCTTATTTAGCTGTAACCACTCCCTACAGCTGCCTGCAATCCTGCACTGACAGACCTAAACTGCTCGTGGTTCGGCAGAGCTCAAGTACCACAATCACAATGGCCAGGAGCAGAGAATTGGTTCATAAGCCAAAGTGCAAGTTCAGAAACACCTTTTTTTTTTAACATCCTAAAAAAAGTAGCATATACCAAACGGACTGTTGGTTTGTTGTTTGTTGTTTTGGTTTTTTTTTTAAGATGAGGAATGCTTGCATATATCTTAAAATGAGCTCAAGTTAATCTTAAATAATAGTTAGTACCTTCTCAGTGAAAAATGAAGACTACTAAAAAAAGAAAAACAAAGAGTGTATGTAAAAGGAGAAAAGAAGAGCGAGTCACATCCGAGTTTCTGGGTAGCTCTTTCCTGCCCTCACTGCATTCTAACTCAGGTTACGCTGTGGATTACACCAGCACAAAAACTGCAATTGGCATTTAATTTTTTTTCTTACAGTTGAAGCAGAGTCATCCTGACATTTTGTAATGAGGACATTTCAGCAACGTAATTAATAGTTACACCAGTTTGAGGCACTAGTACTGAGAATGTTTAGGCAGATATGTTCAATGCCATTCTAACTAGGGCAGTCTTATTACAAAAGCTGTTTGTAGAAATGAAATATAGTCTGAAAGTCAATTTAGTAATACCATGTTTTAATTTCTTATTTCTCAGTCTACTGTTCTTATCCACTCACGGGGACAATTGAAGCAGAAACAGAAATCCCTTCTCCTCCCACAAATGTTTCAGCTCATGAAACATATTCATTCCATTTTTTTTTCTCATATTCAACTGCAGAATTTTATTTTTTTTTTAATGAGAGAAAAGATACAATGAGAGAACTCACTTCAAATGATAATTTAACCAAAGAGACAACTGAAGAACTTAAACGGGATGTTGTACTTGACCAAAATGGTCACAAGTGATAACACCATTGCCACAAAACCACTGGCCTGATGCTGTAACTGGCTGAAATTCTACTCCTAGCCGCCAGCCTTTAGACCAAATCTGTAATTAAGATAAACCTTATCAAATGTCACTGTTACTTGCTTTGAGGTGGAACTGGCACTGGATTTTAAACCAGACAACATTCTTTTGGCCTTTGATATCTTTATATTTGAGACAGAAATCAGTAACATCCCCCCTTTATATGGAGCAGCTGAATTTCCTTGACATCAATTCTGCACATTGCCCAAGTCTGCCATCCAAGAACATGGGAGGAGAACAAACAACTGGCATATGGTGACTTTCAATTGCAGTCACCCTAAAAGGATGCATGAAGAGATGCACAGCCAGGTTTACACTTATCTACATAATTGGGAAAAATGAGTTTGGCAAATGGTGATAGCAATCAAATGGCAGCGATACCGCAGTGATACTCCCAGAGCATATAAGGATTCAAACATTCAAAGCCTCCCTTACAGGCACTCTAATTTTCTGCCTTGTATTAGAATGCTTTTGATTTTTAGTTAGAAAATCACTGTGGAAGATCTAGCCTAGGCTGTAGCCCAATGTGCTAAACCCACTCCTTGACATATTTGTTGCACTGCATTAGATTTACTATAAAGATTTTCCACTGTGATCTCACCATTCACAGCAGGTATGTGCTCTCCTCATTTCCAAGCCTTTGATTTCCATTTGCCTGTTGAGAAGGAATGCCTAAAGGAAAACCTCCAGCCTCAGACTGAGAAGTTACATTTGTTAAATCGAGAGAAATAAAACCTATTTTGTTTTTTCTGGTGCTGCTGGCTTGTTTTTCTGATGCTCAATTTTTGTATGCACAGAAGTCAAGGCTCACAAAGGAGCCCTGCAAGCTGCAGAATTCATACTGCAAAACTGCTAATTAGAAGGAGCTGATTTATTTTCCATTATTTTAAATCATTATCTATGTTTTTTCTCCCAGGACGTCTTTTCCCCAGATGATTAATACCACAGCAAGCAGAGTTTCTTTTCATTCCCCTTCCTGCTACCTACTCCCCCCAAATGTTTTGTCATAGAACAAATTCTGCACCACTTGGCCTCTTCTGAGGCTGTCCTGTAGTGAGAGTTTATCAAATATTGTCAGTGTTTTCTTTACATTATTGATCCTATTTCAAAATCAGAAATTGTTTATTGGCAAGTCCAAAGTCAAATTCCCATTTTTAATGTGAAGGGTTGTACAAAACTACCAGGTTGTTGATCGGAATGATTTAATACCTTTTCCCAGAACCAGGGATGCTTGTTTTGCAAGTAGGATTATTTTCTATTCTCTGGAGCGCCATGAGTCTCTTGTGGTCTGTCATTCAAGTTTGCAAAGACAAGTTAAGTTTAATCTGGTAAAGCACAGCCTATGGACATGACTGGCTGGCAGGGTGTGCCTAAATAGAACCAGAAATTTCTATGTCCATGAGCTTTTACTGTAATGGTTCCCAGGGTTTTGGAAGCGAGAATTCCTGACTTATCTTTGTTGCTTTTCTCCCTGTCCCTGCAGCTTTGCCTCCTCCTCTCTGCTTGTGACACCAGCTTCTCACCCACAGGTGATGCCTTCCAAATTGTTCCACTGATCCCCAAATGCATCCAGGTCTCTAAGCTCCACTGATTAAAGAACATGTAAATAAACTGTATTTTGGGGTGTGCCTATATTTCTCCAAGGAGCAAGTCCTGGTGCCAGTTTCCCACTCAAACAATGGATGGTGGTTTCAACAATGCACTTGCAAATTGTACTCATTACCTATTTAACACAATATGCTATAAATTTTCTTCCGTTTTAGTTGTGCTACTAAATAAATGATTTTTTTATGCATAGAACTCCAGTGGTTTTGCCTGATGAGCACCGTAGAAGGTCAGAAAAATAATATTCTGGTTGATTTTGATATGCTGGAAGATTAATTCAATTGTGGACCTACATTTAGTTTTGCTTACTCTATTTTTTTCCCCCCTAAACATGAGTATCAAATTACAGATAATTCTGACATACAAGGAGATGGCTCAAACTACAGGTGTGTAACTGGTTGCACAAAATGTTTATGATTCCACAGGCAACTCAAGTTGTGACATTATTCTTTGTACCTGTTATTATCTGATTTCAGAAGTGCTTATTTTACAAATACCAGGGTGCACCTTCTTTGTCTGAAAACGTAGCCCGTGGCACAGGGTGTTTGTTTCAGAGCTGTGTTTGCAGCTGCACCATTTGTAAGGAAGACACACCAGGCTGAGCAGGGATTTGGTTGCTAAGGGCTGGAAAACTTGGAGCCATGCAGTAGCTGTACAGCAGGCAGCCCCGTACGCCGTGTTATTTCCCATGCTACTGACTCACTCCCACAAATGACAAGGAAAGAGGTGGGCTTGGTGCAGTGAAACATCACCCTTTCTCAAGGCAGTACTGAAACAGGCTCAGACTATGACATTAAATCCCTTACAATAACAGCAAACATGGAAAAGCTGCCCATTCCTGTGGCCCAGCAGCCACACGCACACAGAGTCACTGCTGGGGAGCAGCGTTTGAGTGAAATAAATGCAAACATGAAGTGGAATGCCAAAGCAAGAATCATTAGCAATATGGTATCATTGTACATGTGCCCTAAGCCTACACGAGATGCATCAATCTTTTAAATTTATCTAGTAAATGACTGAACTCAGACAAGACTACTGCAATTAATTGGCAAGTTAAACACTACCAGATTATAATGCACTGTTAACACCTGCATCTCTGATCTGCACGGATGGCTTTGATATTATTTTTTCTTTTGACAAGTGGGCGATAGCGGATATCCTTTAAGCCTATATTTAATGAAGCCCTCCATAAATCCATCAACACTTGCTAAGGGAAACTACAATAAAGCTCATACTGCCATAGGCTGTGTTATCAAGAGAACATTTGGCATTCTTATAATGAAGTTTCACAGCAGATACTTCTCATGCTGATCTGAGGAAGTGCAGCATTTGTATAGGATCTTTTTCTTTCTTGCACAATTATGTATCACCGGATGAGAAGAAAACAACCTTTCAGTACCTACATCCTATCATTCATCTAGGACAGCTGTCAAATATAAGAAATTAAGACAGAAAAAGGTGCAGCTTTCTAGACAAACCCACATTTTTTGTTAGCTTTTGAAATGATTTTGCTATTAGCTGTAGCTGTTTTATGAGTTCTCACCATACTGATTTTTATTTATGTTACATATCCTGTGGGTGTGACAAAAAATGTAAAGCTATAAACTGAGAATAAATTTGCAAATATAAAAAGTGTAACAAACACCAATTTTATCAAACACCCCCTCCCTACATAAAGTGGTTATTTTGTCAGTCAAGACTGAAAAAATTAATGGGGGAACAGAAGCATAGGTAATGAGGAAATTTGATTTTTTCCAAATCTGGACACTACAAGTTGAGAGGGGTGGAATACTTTTAGTAAGTACAGAGATTAAGCCACCCCAAACCAGAAAAATCACCTGATTGTGTGCTGAACTCTAAGGACCTAAGTAATCAAGCTGGCTTCATGGGAACAACCAGTGTGTCAAAAAAAAAAAAAAAAATCTATGTTTGGTATTCTGAACATCTAGACTGCATGGAGACAAATTTTTCTAAAGCAAACTTTGCAAAGTGGATCTACAGGGCTGTAAAGGGCTGTTAAGCCAACTCCATTAACTTGATTTAAAAGCATCCTCTGTCATGTACATAGGACTGCAAAGGCATTGAGGATCTAGGAAGATAATATGCATAAAAGGTTTCAATACAGATCCTATATTACTATAATAAGAATATAGGTTATTTGTCAGGTAGTTATTTACCCCATATATTCCTCCTGCATCCTCTTTCTGTTCACAACACTTGATGTTTTGTGCACCTGACCCTCACATTCTCATGGTTTCATAAACCAGATGCTTTCACTTTTGGCCAGCTCACTGTTTGTTTGGGGTTTTTGTTGTTGTTTGTGTTGTTTTGGTTGGGGATTTTTTTTGGTTTGTTGTTTGGTTTTTTTTAATTTGAAAACTTAAATGAGCTGAAGTATGGACAAGATCATTATTAATAAAAATGGTATCTTATTCATGCTTTGAATCACATTTGCCCGTAAACCTATGTAAGCAAAAGCAAAAGAACATCACACAACAATTGCCAAACTGTTTTTTAAAAGACTTTGTGCTGAGAATTCAATGTGTCCTGCTTAACCAGACTGAGAAGGAACACAGAGGCATCCTGACCTACCAGGAGTGCTCAGGTGTGGTATCTGCCCACCAGAGCCAGCCCCTGGCATGGGAGAAGAGCCAGGAACACCTCCCTGCAGGCAGACAGGCTTCAGCTTTCCCTCCCGCTCCAGCAGCCGCTTAGCGACCATCACTTTGACAGCATGTGTTCAGCAGAGGTGGTTTTCATGCTTCCAAGCCTGCAGAAGCTGTGAGTGCACTCCACTGAAGAGATTCAGACTTCAAGAGTGGATTTGTATTCCTGACCCTCACCATTGCCCTTTGCTGCTCCAGGTTGTGGTCTTTTTATTTCACTCTGTTCTTCCCTTTTGCTCTTATGGTTATTGTGTTGACATTATGGACAGGACCCTCTGCTTTTCCTCCATGTATTAGGATTATAGTTTGACTAAAACATTTATATATATATATATATATAATTGCACTAGGTACTGTGAATTTTACTTAGTTTTGGTGGGGTTTTTCAGTTTTCTTTAGAGAAACCTTTCTTTATACAAACCTTTAATCATATCTGAATCTTGCCTAAACCAAGTATTGGAAAATAAGGCACACAATGAGATCCACCTGTTCTTATTCTGAATCAAGACATTTTCTGCCTGAAGCAGTTGAATCAGAGAAGTTAATCTTTGAACTGTAAGATGCAACAACCAGAGAAGCTAATAAAGAAGTCTGAGAGGAGAGGGATGCTGCTTTAGATTGGCTGGGATGCCCAACGCATGATTCAGTTATAAGAGGCATTTAAAGCACACTTTCCACTAAAACAGCTCCAAGTATCAGCTTAACAGCAATCTAAATGTTGCAAAAAACCACTGCCCTTTATAAGCAATTAACTCAAAGTGCAGAAAAGAGAAGATATGATAATGAAGTAGATAATATAATATACAATAATGTGTAATTGCTGGTTCTTTTCTCTGCTTCTGAGCTGTTTCCTGTCCTGCTGTGGCTGTGCCATGACAGCCGCTTTTCTAGGTCAGTGATGAATGTGAGCTGAAGTCAAACACACGAGTCCAGTGCTCACCCACACAGCACTAACGTGGAGCACTCACTGGTGAGAGCAGGGAGGCTGTGGGAAGTGAACGCAGAGAAGAGCCCTCTCATCTGAGCACGTAACACAGAGCTAGAAAGCCACAGCACCTTAGTAGTGACCACATGGGATCATACAGACACTAAGCAGCCTTTCTACCTAAGCACAGTGGCTTTCAATAAGAAAAATATATTTTAAAATTGCAATACTCACCCCTTTCCCTTTGCTTCAGTCTCTCTCTGCCATGCCATCAACTCAAGCAGATCCTTTCCCCTCTGCAGGTCAAACTCTATGGTCATTTACACTTTGCTCCACATTCTATTCACCAGCAGCCCTAGGAAGGTCCCCACCTCCTTGCTGCCAGCTGTGGAAAGGCAATCAGCCTCATTGAGCTCAGCCCAACAGCTGATTATCTACATGATTTTCAGACAAACTCACTCCTCAAAGTTCCCTCAGACTTTTTGGAAAATTTTGAACGAAAAGGGTAGGTTAAGAGAAATGTTTGTTTAGTGGAATAGAACTAATACATTAAGGTAAGGCTAATGCACTTTCTTTTTCTTTTCTTTTTTAAAGCAATCCAATTTTTAAGTTCAAATTTAACATTTTAAGTAAGCCAGCCTTTACCTTGGCTCACGCAAGTAAATATGCTACTTACACCAAAGCAACAGCCTGGGCAAATCCTCTATGCGCTAAGCAAAATAAGCAATAACAAACAAGAACAGGAGACTCCTTTAGGCAAGAAGAGAGGCTAATGAGCAGAGACAGCTCACATACCGTGCTCACTTCTGCTCTCACACCAATGTAGCTGCATTAGCTTCGGTAAACTAGTTCCTAATTTACATCAGCACAGGGAAGAGATTCAACTGTCTTTTTTAATTGTTAAGATGCAATGTTACTGTAAAGCGCACACACTTGCCAGTGTGGCGAGTTCCACTACACCAAGTTTCAGAAGGTGTTGGTCCAGCTCTTGTGCATGGGAGAGCAGCTACTCCCAGTCGTGCTTGCTTCAGAAACACAGCCTCCCCCCAGCTGTCTCCAGCAGAAATATCCCCATGGCACAGCCTGCTTTCTGCTGTGGGGACAGAATAGGTCCTACCTGTTCTTCAGGTTCTGTGATGAGATCCATGATCTGCTCACAGGGACTTAGCTGGGGATCCTGCTATGCTCCAGCCTGGAGCTGCTGTCACCAAGCTGTGAGGTAGAGCTTTGGGCACAGGGAGGGCTTGACACCAGGGCCTGGAGAGTAAAGCCTTGTGGTGACTACGCCAAGTGACACTGGTTCATTTTCACTGCTGTCTGCCTGGCCAAGGCTGGCCCTAGCTGCATCTGCCTGCTTCCCCTGAGCAATCCTATGCTCCAGGGTATAGTACAACTATTTGCTACAACTTTTTGTCTTGGTTTCTCTGTAGTTTCCTGACATTTTATTTCTAGACCAGAGATCCCACTTTAATAAAACTCCTCCTCCCCCTTAATTTCCAACCTGTTGACTAATACAGCTAAAGGTGGCAGAGGTCTGAGTACATAACTACATTCTTATAGATGGTCATGAGAAGGCAGTCAGAGTCCCACAGCTTGGCACCTTTTGAGGTAAAGCTGTAACGTGAGCACAGCCCTCGTGGGACAGCATCAGATTCTACATTTATGAAAGACCCTAAACCTCAGGAGCCATTTCAATGAGGAGACGTCAACAAATACTACCAAAACACAAAGCTCCAGGGCAGCAGGTTTTGTTGACTTCTTGATAGCAAAACTGCTCATTTCCTCCTGCTGCTGATGTATTTTCATGGCATCCTGATACCACTTGGTATTGAGCTATCAGTGGAGAGTAGGCTTGTTAGAACAGGTTCTTCTGAAGCCAGGCCACTTCTTTGCGATATCCATGCTGGAGAGCAGATTTCCCAGTTCAGGCAGATCTTTAGATGTGATCCACCTCTCCTGCAAACCCAACATCTCCTCTTTAACACCACATTGCTCCTAGTGCTGCTGCAGTTAGTCCTGGCACAGGCAGCACATCCTGCATGGGGTGCCCAGCACCACCAGCGTAAGCAACCAGCCAGTTTGGAGGGAAAGAGCAGCAGCTCTGGCAGCAAGTCCCTCCAGGCACCCAGAGCAATGCTGCTCTCACAGCAGGTTAGAAGCTCAGTGGTTGAGAACAGTATCCACCCTAGCATGAGGGTATAGTTTATTTTTACTTCTTACCCCCAAGACACCTCTTGCTATGCTTCTCATCCACTGCAGTTCACACTGTAAGCTCTTGCTTTGCCTCAGCAGAGGAGGGTCACATCTTCTCTTGCACCAAATATTTTGCCTCCTGGAACTATAGTTCTGCTTTTAAACAGGGGCCTGCTCTGTATAGACTAGTTCAGTGTTGTATGCTTTCTACCTTCCACACATCCACCATGTATTGTTACCTTTCCTTCTGCTCCCATGTTTCATTTATTTTGCCAATCTTCCTGGACCACCTCACACCTTTTTTTATTCCTCCAGAGCCTGTGGTAAAGGCTGGAGAGCAAGCAGTTTCTTTCTGTCTCTTTTCTGACTCCCATGCATAAGCCTTGAGCAAGGTGCACCATGACCAGGAAGCACAGAGGGTGGAAGGATGCACCTTAGTTAAGGTTCTGCACCATTTTTCCTCCACTATCACCTCCCAAGCCCAAAATACATTTGCTAGTTTAGGTTGTATCAGAATCTCAACACTTTTCCTTATGTCAGGGCTGTTCTCCTTTGTAATAAGTTTTCCGTGCAGCCAACATATTCAGGCACTGACAATTTGATAACTGAATGTTCCTTACTCTTTGTTGGGTGACCATAGCACAGGAATTACTGCACATACTACTGTCAGTGTATTTTAGTGTGGGAATCAACATTCCTGGAAATATCAATCCCTGCATTGAACCCAAACTGTTCCCAAAAAACTAGTCCCAAGACTCCTCCACTGCTATCTCATTTTTGTTAAGTAATAAACTGAACCACAACCCTAGATCATGGATTTAAGAAGTCACTGGAGTGAGACAGCTCTTCAGGAGACAAATGATTTGCCAGAAAAATTTAAGCACTAAGTGTGAAAAAGCCATCCCAAAATTTATTCTCAAAATGTCAACAGAAACGCATCAGTAGATACTCAAAACTACAGAGTTCTTAAAAGTCATACATTCACAATGCAGAAACTTGACAATTGGGATGCCTTTTGTATGACTATGTAACAATATCCATTTTACAGTGTAAACAGGTACTGGTATGTTCTTACTTACAAGTCCAGCAGGAAAGGCACAACGCGGCATACAGAGATCATAAGCAAGAATCAGGTGCAACAACATTACACAAACTTTTGGTAATCTGCATTTTTGGGGCCTTCCACAACAGAGACTGGACTTGAAGATTTCCTGCAGTCAACAACTAGACTTCTTCCCATTGTTCAGTCCTTCCACACCAGATGCTCTCTTTCCAGTCTGGTTTAGATCCCATTACACACACAGTTCCAGCAGACGTCAGAGGAATAGTGAAAGGTCAGTCCAGTAAGTCTTCAGGTGCTTCCACTAATACATCAGGTTTTGGTTTCAGATAGTGCATGGAAGCATCTGCTTGAATCTCAGTTCATTACAGTGGTCATTAATAGAAAAATAGACACTACAACTACAAAAGGAAAAATGAGGTAGATAACTTAGAATCCAGATGACTATCCCAGCAACCTTCATACAATACACACAGATCATTAATTACCATTCTGGTAGAATGCAACTTCACAGACCACCAAGAAACTTAATGACCAGGGTAGGAATGCCATCCAAAAACCCACAAAACATTTAACCTAAGCATGAATACTTCATATTTAAATACAGGTTTACACAGACTGATCTTCTAAATTACCCAAATGAAAAAAAAAAAAAAAAAAAAAAAAAAAAGTCTCTTGCTAAGGAAACCAGTTCCCATGCCTAATTGCAACAGTCACCAGAGATTCCTTGCAGAGCTTTTAGACCTGACTTCCCAAGGCAAGTCTTCCCTTTCAAGAGAGGAAAAAAAAAAGTATATACATACCCACCCATGCTTGTTTGGGGCTCTCGGTATTGAAATAAAACATCTAGGAAAAACTGCACATCTTTGGAAGTAGGAATTTTGGCACTATACTTGAAGGACTGTCCTAGTAGTAGTATTAAATAAGCAGCAGTCAACAATACAGATAATTCATTCCTTAGGAGCAGTGATTAAAGAAAAACAGCAACTTTTATCTTCATAGAACTTATGAGGCAAAAAAAAAAAAAAAAAAGAATTTAAAAAAAAAAAATCTTTGCAGTTTTTATAGCCATTATAGTAAAAAGTACATTCAGAAACCACACGGAGCCAAAAATCCAAACAGAAAAACTATTTCTAAGAGGGTGGCAGACATTCTAGGATATTTACCCGCATTAATAGTTTTCATTTCTCATCAGTAAATAGAAGCTTTTCCATCAACAGTAGGTTGTTTCCACTCTATTCAAAACCTCCAAGTATTTCACTCTAAACAAAGAGGTAAATATTCTAACCTTTGGAATTTCAAGTTGTAGAAACTTCTGTAAGGCTGTACACATTAAAGTCACACGTAAGAACTACTTTGCAAGACCCGCATCTTTCCAAATAGAAGGAAATCCTATTCTTTATTATTTACTATTTGCAAAGCAATATCATGATTGTACTCTGGGCAACTCTTACAAAGACAACCATAAAATCATTTGCACGTCAATAGGAAAATAGGAGGCTGAAGTGGAATCTCTTAAAAATATATGTTTGTGTATATATATATAATTTTTGTTCTTTCTGTACGTCAGCTTCACTAGAGTTTTTAACTAACAGCAATTTTGTTCTCCTCTATGAAGTGAGGGAACTGGTGTTTTGGCACATTGTCTGCAGCAGCACCACTGGCCTTCTCCGCATCAGAACCAGTCCCAGACTGGGTCCCATCTATTTTGGAGACTGTAGCAGTGTTTATTGCTGAACCACCCCCAATGGTGACTGGAAGGGCAGGTAAGCCACCACTCTGGATCACAGAGATCTCATTAGTCTTCATTGCTATGCCATTGCTGAGTACCGCTGCATACTGATTCCATACTGTGGGGTCAATGCTCACGGAAGGAGGCATTATATCCTTTGGAAACATTTCAGATACCTTCTTGGGATCATTCCCCAACAGAGCCATGGGGTTATCAATTGAAAGCCTTCTTCCCCGCCTGGCAGAGTTATTCCACATGTGAGTTCCTACATGGACCTTCCAGAGGGGAAAAAAGTGAAGAGAACGTTAATACTGCAGTTCTTTTACAGTATACCCAAGTTCTACCTTGCCTACGGCCAAGCATGCTCAAAAGAAGTCATGCAAGTATTTAAGCTAGCTAGTTCTTATCTTTGTTCTCTTCCTGGCATGTGTAAGATACAGTCATTCTACAGCCTGACCACCACAGCTTACTGCTGAAGCGCTTGTAGGACTGTGTTTTCACACTTATTGTAAGTGGTGTTGGCAAAGATACCCCTCCTCTTCCCTCCCCAAAAAAGCCACAGTATTTACTGTGAACAGACTACACCTCAAAAAAAAAAAAAAAGTTAATGCAAAAATCCTCATCAAGGCATTTGGAAGAGAAATTACACCTAAGCTAAAAATTTTCCAGACCACAAACATACTGTTAATGCTTTCCAGCAAGTGACTGTTCAAACTGCAGAGTATTTTCCCTCCTCATCAGCATTTATGCCAGAGGACTGAAGAGCCTGGAGAGGTTCTCAAGGGAAGCAAGAAGCCTCTGTGTGAGTGAGGGAGCTGCAAGTCCCTTACAGGGCAAATTGATTAATCTGACAGTAGGGACAGACTTGCAGCACTTCTTCAGCAAGTGCTTAGACACAATCCCCAAGTACTTTGTGCCATCACAGGATTATCCTCTCAGTTTTGCCCCTCCGTGTCCTGCATGGTGTTTCAAGCAGTACAGTGTGATGCATGTATTCTGTAGACATCATTTTGTGGCATTCACTCTATGAAATGTTTATGTCTTGATACATCCAAATCCAGATGAAAAGAATGCAATCTTCTTAGCAAGAGCTAAGCCTTTCCTACCATCCAAAAAGGAAAGTCAAGGATAGTAGCAAAGACTCCAGGCAGGTGACCTCAGTACACTGTTCAACAAGTTGTGTGAAGAAACTCAGAAGGAGAGACAAAAGCCATTTGAAGAACTAAAAGAAAATCAGTGTTGTTCCCAAAGGCGGGACAAGTATCAGCAATAGTCTTTCACCTTCGGGTATGATTTTCCCTAACACAGGGGATCACACCATAAGAGACCACACCACTTACCTTCAGGTTTCCTTTTGTTGTAAAGGCTCTCCCACAGATGGTGCAGGCAAATGGCTTTTCACCAGTGTGGGTCCGTTCATGAATCTGGAGGGCGCTGGCCGAGGAGAAGTTCTTCCCACATGTAGTGCAGATGTGCTGTTTGGCGGGACGGCAGAATTTTGGTCGTGGCACAAGGAGAGGGGCAACACCAGGGGAGAGAGCTGGTGGGCCAATGAAATGACTAGTGCTAACGGGACGCTCGCTGGGCATCTCCATTTTTATGAGAGCTGGTGGGGCTCTAACAAAAGCAGCAGGAATACTACTTCGACCTGGAAAAAAAGCAAAGATAATGCTTATACCAACCTCCTCTTGATTCCAAGATTAAGTCTGGCTAAGATATCAGAGGCCCTGTCTTTGGAACTGCACATGCCTGAAGAACATGCCGGCAAAGCCCTCCAAAGACACATGGTAGGGCTGCTATGACACTTGCTAGGATGCTCTGAAAGAAATCAGTTCATCCCTATTTTTGTTGCTTATCTCAGGAGTTAGGAAGCCTCACTTTCAGGTCAAACTTGGATCAACATTAGCCTCAATGCTAAAGAGCTCAGAAACCCCACAAAAGATTCCAGAGTTTTAATGCCACATGCTTGGGTTAAGCAATTTTCTATAAATACAAACATGTAACTTTAGAGAGCTACAGGGAGGCATCAGGTGAGCCCATGAAAGATGTAAGTGCACAGCCTCTCTTTATTTTAAGGACCTTTATGCTACCCCTTGCAGGAGATGACAGCACTTAAGTCTTTGAATTTTGCTGAATTTTTAATCTGAGTCAGGAAAACTTTACAGGGCATATGCACCTATCTAAATAGAAGAGAAGGAAGAGGGGAAAGCTGAGCTGGATTTGACTCCTGTTGGTCCTTTCAGAGATAAGATTTCCTCTGGTCCTACTAGCCCACCCCAAGTTATTGTCACCATTTCATACTACTCACCATATTCTCCATTTGCAAAGTGTAACCCAGGTTCTTCTTTGATGACCTTTCGACCAATATTGCCATAAGTTAAATCCAAAGCACTGACGACCCCTTCCACTTCTGCAGAGGTGTTCTCAGGACCCTCTGATTTATTTCCTGTGCCTGTATCTTCTTGATTGTTGAAGCTGGGTGACTTGGACCTTACACTCTCAGCTTGGCTGTTGGCTGGGGACAGAGCCTGGACTGAAGCAGACTCAGAGGCAGCAGGACTCCTGCCATTCTGATAATCTGGATCTCCTGCCACAGAAGACGAATCATTTGTCATGCCATCACTTTCTGCTGAGCCATTGTCACTAGACTTCAGGCTGCTTTGCCGCTGCAAGTTCAAAGTAGAGTTGACAATCTTCATTTGATTCTCCAGTGCTGCAATACCAGAGAAGGTGGCTGCTGTGGCTGGCGATTCTGATTGTGCATCGTACGGAGTAGGAGGTTTTGAAGAACTCCTAGGGCCATCCTGAGAGTCCAGGTCCTCTTCCATCTCTATGCTTTCCACAGTGTCGTCTGGGCGACTGGTATCTCCATTCTTCTCCGCCACAGTAGGATCCGCATCAGTACTGTCACAGGTGTTTTCTGGCATTGGTGTATTGGGTATTTGTCCTCCCATATGCATGCGGATATGTTGCTGCAACACAACTGCATTTGTAAACTTCTTCTGGCAAATAGGACATGAATGTTGCATCTTCAAAGGAGTATTGGCCCGGTGGACACCATAATGAGTTTTAAGGTTCCCTTTAGTGGAGAAGGCACGGCCACAGATTTTACACTTGAATGGCCTCTCTCCAGTGTGAGTACGATAATGCATTTTGAGTGAACTCTGGCAGCTCAGCACTCTGTGGCAGATCAGGCACTCGTTGGGGTCAGCAGTGGATTTGTCAATATTTTCAACCAGTTGCTGAAGCTTCGATGTTTCTGAGCCTTGCTCGTTTGACCCGCTCACATGAAAGATGCTCACGCTGCAGGTAGCTTGTGGAGAACTCAAGCTCTGCTCCGTTCCCGATTCGTGACCGACCGCCCCTGATGAGGAAGAACCACCCTCACTTTCTGGGGAAGGCCTTGACTGCAGGTCACTTGAGAACGTACCAGACAGAGACTCCTTAATGCCTGCTAGGTTGGAGACGGTCTGGGGTGCACTGGTGGCTGCAGAGGTAGGCAGAGTTGTTAGGAGAGGTTTGCTATCCACAATTAGGTTAGACTCATCCAGTGGCACAGACATCCCATACGGGATTCCAGTGCTAGTGGGAACATTGTCCAGGTGCTCAGGAACCGGGTAAGGATTCATCTTTATGTGGGGGTATTTGTCTTTGTGACGCTGAAAATGCACTTTAAGGTTTCCTTTGGTTGTAAAGCGGTTACCACAAATGTTACACTTGTAGGGTCTTTCACCGGTGTGGGAACGGAGGTGGATCTGCAGGGCACTGTCATTGCCAAAGACCTTGCCACAGAATTTACACTTGTGTTTGAAGAACGGCTCTTCTGCATTCGGTTTGCTTTCAGACACGCTAATATTGGGAGGTTTCCCCTTCCCCTTCTTTGAGGAATCCAATACAGAAGAGACGGCCGAAAGCGGGTTTTGGAAGATGACGGAATTGGAGGACTGAGGTAGCAAAGGATTCGGGAACCGAGAAATGGAGCCCGGGAGGCTCCTGCTTGCCTCTGGCTTCAAGGGGAAGGAGGAGGAAAGCCCAGCAGCCAGCGAGGTGGCGGCCGCAACGCCAGTGTTAGAATGAGGTAGTTTTCCTTGCTTCAAGGATTCCAGTGATAGGCTCTGGCTTCCAGCTTTCTGTCCGATTAAAGCAACAGCAGCCGACAGCTGTTGAGACATGTGAGCACCCAGAGCTTTTAGTGGATCAGTAGCAGCTGCTATAGAAGGATGCAGGGCATGGGGAGCCATCATGGCAATCTGAATGCGAATTTGCTCCGTCAACTGAATTTGCTGGAGTTGCTGCTGCTGCAAACACACGAGCTGCTCCAGGATCATGGGAATAGCATTAAAACTGGCTGCTGAAGAAGAGATGGCATCGGAGGTCCGCTGGTTCACAGCCACTTTAGTGCCACGTATCGTCTGCAAAGTCACATTAGTGTTTGGTACTTTGGATTTTGGTAGATAGCTTAGCCCAGGAGCCGCAGGCGTGACGGGGGGTTCTATTTTAAGGTACATTCCTCCTACCGACTCAGCATCCATTTTTCCTTCTCTCTTTTCCATAGAACCAGTGCAGCCCTTTGCTTGAATGTCCCTGCGTGTCCTGCTATCCATTCGATCACTTGGAAAGCTCCCTAGAGAAGCTTCAGAGAAGTTTTCAGGGGGTACTGTTCCCTCACTGTCATTCATGATTAGAACAGGTGGATTTTTAGTGCAATTTTTCTTATGCTCAAGGAATTCAGAGAGGTCAAAGAATTCTGCACAGCATTTCTCACAGATTTTAGTTTCCTCCGTGCGGCATCTTTTGGAACTCATTTCACCATCTCCGTCACCTGGGACGCCTTGTGGACTCCCTTAAAATAAAAGAAAGTCACATTATTAATAGCTAGATTTAGACAGCATTTCCTGTTCTTAAGATGACCGACTTCACCTGAAGCACAAGTTAAAGATACAAGACACTAGAATCAAGTTTGCAGATCAATCTGAAGCCCTGCTCTTTGTTTTGCTGCCATTTCATTTGCAGCCCTAAATAAGTCTGCACCTTAGTTCTGTTTTCAATAAAAGCAATAATATAAAAGGAACCTCTCAAGGCTTAGTGAAAAGGTGTTTAGTGCAAATCCCTTTATACGGGTAAAGGGACGGTGCAGCAAGGCAGCCAGCGCCTGCAAAACAGCTTAAAAGGAACACAACCAAGGAAGACACAGAGGGTATCGTGACATTGAGCAAAACATCATATAAACTTATTTTCTGGTTTTACTTCAGTTTGCAATCCTTAGTTAACAATCTTACACTAATTTCTGTGAGATGGTAACACAAAAACTTCAGAGTAGTTCTTAATTGTACACTGATCTATTAAATGACATTCACCCTCACATTATGGAAGTAACTACTACCAAAGAGTAGTACAAAAGCAAAAGTCCAATATTTGCAAAGCACACTCACATAAAAAAACCTCTAAAAAGCTACAGTAGTAAAGAAAAGACGGTTAACTTACAGAACCACACATGTAGGTACAAGCCTACACTGATACTGATGATTACTAGAGAGCGGAGCAACAAGTCCTGCTTGCAAAACACATGAAGTCCTTTCGGACCCACTCAGGTCACCCTGTTTAGCTGTATCTGCAACTCACCCGCTTTTACGGAGGGGTTGTGGTGGTCTGCAAGTTCACTCCTGCCCTTCCTCCACCAGAACTCAACAGATTAGACCGAGCAGAATTTGCACGCGGACAAAAAAAAAAAAAACCAAACAAAATTAAAAAAAAAAAAAAAAATCGAGGGAAATATCAGAACGGGAAGAGAGGTTAAGAGAAATTCTAAACCAAAACAGGATGTTTTTGCTCAATCTACCCATCCTTCAACCAAGAAATTTGCACGCAGCTTGAGGTGGGCAAGCATTCGGAGCACAGGAGGCAGGAGTGTTCAGGAGGAAAAACTTGAGGTTGATCCAATTGAGGGGGAAGAAGGAAGGACTGCAGATGTATTACAGACCCCATCAGGTGAAAAGTCCTGTAACTCACATTAATTGGTCCAATTTTGATGGGTGCCAAGGGTGCAATAACCACGTACTTCACCTCCTAGTGTACCAGCATGGTACACTGCAGACCTCAACCACATTTGAGAATTTCTATTACCAGATCTCTTCTATTCAGGTCTTGCATCCCCAGTAATTCACCTTGGGGCTCAGCTCCAGTCCCATGCTACCAGCCCACGCTGGTTTACAAGGGGAACCGAAGACTCTACAAGCACAGGAGCTATTTGCGGCTTTCATTTTAAAGGTGTAACTGAACCACACATCTGATACATGTGTATATCCTGTACATGGTGGGGTGGAGGGGAAGCATGTCCAAGCAACAACTCAAGCATATTGACTCACTATTTCAGGGTAGTGTAAAAGCTCTGTAAGGGAGGATATTGCAAACTTTGACATTTTTCAGGTTAACAATATGTATATTCAAAAAATCAAATTTCAGCGGTTTCACGTTGAATGACAGGAAGCGCACAATAAAGATTTTCTTAACAAAATCTCCCCAAATCGATCCATTAAAACCCACAAGTACCAGTGGCCTGTTATGCTATAGTCCGCAGAGCAATAAATCCCAAACTATACGTATGCAATTGCATTATCACATACACTTCAGAGTTACAAGTCCTTGAACAGGGAGTAAAGGTGTTCTCAGCACAGCTATGATCAAAACTGTTTGGATTCCTCACATTTAAACAGGGAGAATTAAAATACTTTTTTTCCTCCCTTCCTTCAGCCCAAACAATTTCAGCAAGTGAAGGAAAGAAGAGTAAAAGCATAGTTTTAGAACACATTTCCCAGACCAAATATCATTACATTGATGCCTCTAAGGTTGATTTAACTCTACAGAAAAATATACAGAGAAATCTAGTCTGCAGACAAGCACCAGTACTACATCATTCAGAACTTGGTCAATAAATAGGGCCAACCAAGGTCAAGAAAGGATGTTTTTAAACTCATCTTTGGAAAGTCTGAGCAAATATGAGAAAGAAAGCACTGGTGTTGGGGGGAAGAGAAAAAAAAAAGACAAGAAGATTCCATACCTACACTGACTTGAGAGATCTTTACTTTCCTACTTTTCATTCATCCAACAGGTATTTTGCAGAATAGGCTAAAACATCAAAACCTCTTTTCCAAGTCCTTTAACATTTAGGGCTTTGACAGTCCCACCTCCCAGGCCCAATTATACAGTTGCCTCATGTTGCACAATAACCTTTGGTGTTACTTGAGAAAGCAGAAAGCTCTTCCTTCCACAGCCTCTCTTCCGTAGGCACATGCATTTCACACTGCAGTTTGCACCTCTGCAGTGGCCATGCAAAATGTTTCAAGTGGATTAGAAATATCTGCATTAAAGACTGTTGCCCATCCCCAAGGAGATATTCCAGGATAACTATGTCTAGACAAGTCCTCAACCTTTAACCGCTTCAAAGGATCTGATCATTTGTCTCCCTTCCCTTGATAGTGCTTTCTTAATTTTCCACTTTTCCACTGATAAGGTCACACTAAACTCAAAGCCCCCTTTTCCAATCTCCAGCACAGCTCATTCTCCTAATTTTCATAATTCTGAGGAGCTCCAGATGGCACCAGTTGCCACCTCAGAGGAAGAAACTCAGGTGAACTGAAGGCACCTGTGCTGGGCAGCAGCAGGCAGGTTAGCAGCCCTGCCCCTGCCTGCTCTTGCTGCCACTGTCACACACTAGTTTCCAGTTCCCCTGTCTGACAGCAAGGCACTAGCTCAGGACTCCGAAGAAATTCAATTCCCAGCTTGTAGTGACTTGCTGTATGAGAAGTAGGGGAGAGTTATGCCTTACTTTCCCTTCCACCTTAGAAAGAATAGCTTCCCCTAGTGCAAGAAGATTTTTTTAGTATACAGTCAGTAGAAGCAGGATGCTTGGTTATAGTGTAGTAGCTGGAATAACAAAGGAGCAATTTACTGTTTCTTTAAACAAACCCAACAGCTTCTTTGAAACTCTTCATCTTGATTTCTAGCTACATCCTCTCCCCAGCCTCGAAGGAGCACCAAGCGCCTGCAATCAGAGCACCTCATTTACCCAAACCCCTGCCCTGCCCTCCCCCCCCTAGCAGTTATCACTGATAGCAACTTAACGGTCTGAAATCGTGGGGTTTCACTGCAAAGCAACCTCCCTGTGAAGCCAGCTCTGCCCACATACTGTACGAGGATTTACCGAGGAGCAGAGAGCCCTGCCACAACTTATGCACTTCACGTAGCCCTCTCCATACACTTCCCAGGGATAGGACTTCTACTGTGGTTTGTTGGGTTTTTTTTATCTCCCCACCCCCGAATTTCAGGAATGTTATCTCTCAGCATCTAGTTATCCAATAAGTTAGAAGAATGCAGTAAACCCAGCAGGGGGGTTAGATTGAATCACTGGCAAATGGATGGAAAAAATCCACTATTGTGTAGGACAAGGCAGTCATCGACAAGGAAGGCTGATAAAATCCACACAGCTCGAATTAACTTTTTTTTTTTTTTTTTTTTCCGGGAACCAGAAAGAGGAGTGAAATAAGTCTTGTCTGGTTTGATGTGATTTCAAGAAAGGTGCTGCTGGTCTACCACTCATCTGAGTGTCCTTTTCTTAACTGTGATAAAATTAAATTTCACTTGAATTGAGAGGAAATGGTCAGAACTCAATCTCACCCTCCCGGTTTTTTTTTTTTCCCCAAGAGTTTAATATCTTTGGTGATGTTACTTTCTCCACTGACTACATTTGATCAATTGTTTTTACCCAATCTTTACTAGTTATTAACATAACCATGCACTGCCCCAGTTAAAATTAACTCGTGAAGGATTAGCAAGTATCCACTCCAGTCCTAGATGTGAAAGCTTCTGCCATCAGCTCCCCGTTGCTCTCGGGCATTGTGCTTCCCCAATTATTTTTTTTCCCCTGTTCCCAGCTGAAAAGGTACGACTTCCAAGAACTTTAAACTTCCCCTTCTCCTTCTAGTATAAGACACCATTTAAACCATTTTAACTACAACAAAATCACTTCCTTGAGTAAGCAAAGCACACGACTGATGACTTACAGGAATACTCCAAAGGCCTTGATGTTTTCTACACTTAATTTATCAACAGCATATTTCTAAGTCAAGAATATGCCAGAAACGCGTTAGCCTTGGCAGCTCGGGCTGCACGTGTCCGCAGGTTCCCTCTCACGGCTTTCATTTGTTATCCAGCTACTGATTCACCCTTTTGATGACCCACCTATTCAAGAGAAATATTCGGCCAAGGATGGAATAATAAACGCTTCTGAGGCGCAAAACTAGTGTTGAAACAGGCAGGGAAAGTTAAGATCAGATGCGCTGGCTTCAAACGGAGCACGGGGCGCTGGCTGCAGCCGTCGGGGCAGGCTTCGAAGCTCCGCTCTCCGCACCATCCCCCTCCTGAAGGGGTCAGAAGGGCTGTAAAACCCCCGGGTTTGTGGCCGCCCCTCCCCAAGATGTCCGCGGTTACCTGCCGAGGCGCAGCCCGCAGCCTCGCCCGCACGGTCCCGGCGGCGCTCGGTCGGTGGAGGGCACTCACGGCCCGCGCTGCCGCCCCGGCCCCGCCGCTCTGCTCGGGAACCGGCCGCCCCCGGGCGGTGCTGCCAGGCGGGGCCGCCCCAGGGAACGCGGCCGGGCTGGCCCCACTCGGCCTCCCCCCCCGCATCCACCTGAGCTCAACAGCAGCCCGGACATTACCCATTATTTCCTAAGCGAAGGGTGTTTTCTAGAGCCTGCTTCAAGATAAAGCAGTAATATCCAAAAAGCAGCCGTTTCCCCCCAGAAGCCGCCGCAGAGACCACCCGCCCTCGGCCCTACCTGCTCGGCGGCGGCCGGTCCTCCCGCAGCTGTAACGGCGGCGGCCCCGGACCACACTTAACACTACTACAGTGTTTAAGACCGAGCTAAACGGCACAAACCCCGCTGCCAAGGTCAATTGCATGAGAGTCCTAATTGTAAGCCTGACATCAACTTACCACCCACAGCAAGCAGGAGGAGGCAAAGGTTAGAGCAGCAGCTCTGTCAAAACGTCACATGCCGCCGAGCCCAGCAAAAGGGCTTCATCACTACAACCAATATAATGTTTCACTTACGTAAAAGGAAAAACAAGCCGGGCACTCCCCCCCCCCCCAGGCTCCCAGGCACCCTCACCCTCCACTCCGCGGCAAGACCCCGGCTGCACAGCCCGTGGCACGGCCAGAGGCCGCTACCCCCGACCCGGCCGGGCCGGCCAGGCCGCCCTTCCCCACCAACAGAACCTTCGGGCAACCCAAAATAAAAATAAAATAAGCAAAACCGCCACAAAACTTGCCTCTCCTCGTTAAACGACCCGCTCTAAACTTCTGCAGAGCCCAAAGCACGAACCGGAGATTTAAATAAGGGAAGTCTCAAATTTTACCCTGAGAAAAAGTTGCAGTTTGATACTGTATTTTTAAGAATGAATCAGATTTTTAGTGGCAGCAATCCAGCACAATGGGCATTTTCAACCCCTTTGTGAAAATGCTAATTTTCAGTATGTAGTATTATTCTCCAGTGACCACCTGCTGATTTTTTGACCTGTTAATTGATCACCAGGTTTGCAGAACCGTTTCTTAACGCGCTGTATTGTTCACAGAGGTAGGTCCCCAAATCGCTTTGCAAAAAAAAAGGAACACTTGCAAAAGAGGAGATAAGGGTTTGATTTTATTATTACGATTATGTATATACTCGATAATGTCCCAGACAAAAACCCTGAGGTATTTAGACTTTGTTATGCACCTTCATCACTTGTTATTTACGGGCACACCTGGAGCGGGTGGTATCACGCTTATTTTGGAGATTTGCGGACGATAACAGCTATCGAAGCCGGAGCCCCGATTTTTTTATTTCTGAACGCAGAAGAGATCACGCCGGACGGGGTTTCAGTGTAGGGCCCCGCACCAGCCGCCGCCCCCGGGCCGGACCCCGCCGTTGCCCCCGGGCCGCAGCGGAGGGTCCCGGCGGAGCGGCCGCGGGGCGGCGCACGGCAGCACCGGACCCCCTGGCTCCGCCAAAGCCCCACGACCCCATCGTAGGCGGCAAGAGAAGCATCCCACCCCCCCACAAGCAAGGGGAGAGCTTCCCCAGGTCTCCCCGGCCTGTGCAATTGCTGCCCTGGCTCCCGGAGGGATTTCCATCCAGGGTTTTGTTGTTAAAAGAGGAGTGGGGAGGAAGAAAAAAAAAAAAAAGCTCCAACAAAAACAACAACAAAAAAGCAGCTGGCCATTGCCCCGGAGAGCACGGTGTGTAGCGATCCTCCCCTCCCTGCACACCTCCCCCGCCCCGAGCGGGCAGCATCAGGAGTTATTAACCCTTTTGTTTCAGCGAAGCCCCCGAGGTGGCTTTCCAGCAGTGGGCAGAGATTTACATGTGGAAACATCACCTCCATCCCCCAACCTAACCATATGCACAAAGGAAAACAGTCATGCATTAAACATGGGATTTATTGCCTTCTGGCCAGCTTGCTGTTTCTTAAGTCACCATTAACCGGACCCAACAATTGCACATTTCGACTCAAAGAAGAGAGGGGGGAGGAGGAAAAAATTAAGAGCCCGAACCTCCTGCGGGCTGGAAATAAGCAGCTCCTGTAACGTGCATTGGTATCGATCAGTTCTAGAGATCGACCACCTCTCCCACACACAAAACCATTCCCTTAGGAAGGCAGAGAACCCACAGAAAGTTCTTGGGGGACACTGGGAAGTGTTTGGGAGCAACGACCACAACTCTTAACAAACGCGGCCCAGGTCAGCTCGCCGCCAGCCTCCCCCTCCGCACCCGGGACGTGCCCTCCCGGCTCCACTCGCATTTCGGACACCGCGGAACCTTCCCCCAGGTCCGCGGCACCAAGGGCGTTAATATCAGAGAGAGAAACCTTCACCGGAGCCTAGGGAGCCGACAACCCCACGCAGCCGGCTGCGGGCAGCCCCTCCGGGAAGATGCTGCTCCGTCGAGGAAAGCCGGGCACGCTCCGGCAGCCCCGATCCTTCCACGCTCCCGCGGGGGAACACCAGCAAGCGAAGGCCCCCACACCCCTTCCCCTGCACGCCCACCCCCAACGGGAGCTCTGCGCTACTTTGAGCGCAGATTTCTCCTTTCCTCTTTCCTCACCCAGGCACAAGGCTGCGAGCTCCCCTAAAAGGAGGGACAGCGATTTGCGGTAGCGAAATCCCCCCCACGCCGCCCAAATACAAAGCGCTCACGCACACCCCACATTAGCTCACCGGAGTTATTTTAGGAAGTCGGAAATCAAAGATGGCTGGAGGTCAAGCTACAAAAGGTCCAGGGCGATTGTGATCTCCAACAAAAATAGTCCAAGAGTGTTTTCTTTTAAAGCCCCGCAAGAATCCTCGTATAACTACCCAGAAAGTGTTAAATACATCAGGGAAACTAAACTCGAGCTATTTCCAACCCCTGAGAAGATTGTTCGCAATTCCCTCCTCTCTTCCCCGCGCGGTTTGCCCCTCCACCCTGGGGAGACTCTTTGGGGTTCAACCTCCCATGAGGCTGCTCCCCGCGGGCAGCGCAGCGGGGCCGCCACAGCCCCGCGCCCCCCACGCTGGGCCCGGCGCAGGCTCCGCGGTACCGGCGGGGGGACTAAGCGGGGCATGGGGGGAGCCCAGCCGGGTAGGGCGAAGGACCCCACAGGGAGCACCGAACTCCGCGCAGGGCTGCACCCCGGGACGGCCCAAAGCCGAGCCCCCCCCCCCCCCCCCCGAACCCCGAGCGGCCAGCGCCCCAGTTTAGTTCCGCGGAACAACACCTCGCTGGGGCTCCGCGGAGAATTAAATGCCCCCCAAAGCCTAAGGGAGTTGGGGGTCAGGCTCCTGGCAGAACCCATGGGGAGAAAAAAGCGGGGGGTGAAGCACGAGGGTGGAAAAAACCCCCCGGCAAGAGCCCCTCGCAGCCCCGGCCGCCGCCTCTGCACATCAGGAAAGTTGGGACCCGCCGCGGCTCCGCGCCCTCCTCTGCGCCTCTTACCACTTGCAGCATCTGGGGGTTGCTCCTCGGAGTTGATGTGCTGGGGCTTCGCCTGCTTCCGTCGCGACATGGTGCACCAGCATCGGGAGCAAAATAGTAGCAATTATTTTCCTCTTCACAACAAATTCCTAGAGTTGGGAAATTACCCCCATTGGGCGGAATGCGCATGTCAGAGTAATTATGATTATCAATAATGCATTGCGATTTATCATGGGTCCCTGACAGCTGATTGGCCTGAGTCCAAGGGCTCACAGATTATTCAAATAAGGTCCATTGATCAGGGCGCAGCGGGGCACGCTGGGCGATGTAGTCCTGGCCCGGCCCAGCCCGCCCGCCCGCCCGGGCGGGCGACAAAGGCGTGAGCCCCGCCGGGACCGGGGCCGCCCCCAGGCACCCCCCGACTGCGGGGGGGCAGGACCCAGCCTGGAGAGTAAACAAACAAGCCGGCAGCCCGACTTTCCAGGCTGGTGAAGGACAATACCTTTGTTATCTCACCTGCGCTTTTTATATTGTGCTTTAAAGACTTTTTTAAAAAAACCTTTTTTTTTCTTTTTCTTTTTTTTTTTTTTTCCCCTCTGTAAAGCAAGCAGAAGCCCGGGACAATCCTAATTCTTCCCTTTGTCGTTAGATAAGGTGAAAAAGGAAAGAGTATTGATTACCCGAATAGGCGAGCCCGGGGTCTCCTGGTGGCGTGGGCAAGTTAAAGGGCTTTAAAAGCGGATCCAGACGGCGCGTAATTACGCTCAGCGTTGGTTCATTTGTTTAAAGGCTTCTTTTAAGTCTCACTTTCTGCGAAGCCGACAAAATTGAGCCACTAGTATTTTTAACAGCAAATAAAAACGTTAGGCATGTAAAAGGCTCGTCAAAATCTTGAAGCAAGTGAAAAAAACAACACTTTGAAAGTGTTTTCCTGTACTAAGTTGACGGTGCAAGTACACAGTGGAATTATTTTCATTCCCCCCCCAGCTCCCCCCTCCCGCTTCTGCTGTTGGGCTCCATGTGAAAATGCGCCTCATTGAAATCCTCCCCCGCAAGCCCAGCTGGGTGGCCCCTGGCGTTTGGTGGCACGCTGGAGGTAGAGCCCATGTGGCGAGATGTGCTTGCAGGACCCAGCTCAGCTAAGGCTCAGATTTACTTCGCTGTAAAGCCTCCGAGGGTTACAAAGCAGAGTCACCTCTACCCCTCCGATCCCCGCTGAAGCCAGCAGGACCTCGGATAAGCAAAAATGTGAGGATCCTTGAACGTATAGAGATGTGGATTGCGACATGTTTGTGGGAAACACGACTGCTTTTTGTTTTCATGTAGAACACCCCCTCCCCCCAGGTCTAAGAGTGAAAAATGAAATGTGTTGCTAGAAGACACTGGAGAGAGAGATTGATAGATTGATTTGGTGAAGAGACGATTTTGTTGATCTGGAGGAGCAGGGCACTGGGTGAGGGTTCAGAAGATCGTTCAGCCGAAGTCAGACTCAATATGCACTTGCCGTTGTATTCATCAGCAAGTTTACCAGGGTCCGTGCCTCAGTTTCCCATTCTTGAGCTGAGGATGACATTTCCCGAGCTGCAAAGCTGCTGTGACTATAAACATCCGAGCTTATGAGGTGTTTCAGAAGGGTGAAACCCCAAATCTTACTAGACAGGAGGAAGGTGGAAGGAGGAAGCAATGGTACCTAATGAGGCCACACAATTGCCACAGAACATTGCACAACGCCACAGTCTCATTTTACTGGTTACTTTACTGCCATTTTTACCTTGCTAAACCCCTGGGATTTGTACATTTATTCTATTCTAAAATTTGTGCCTGTGCATACAGTGATGCCAAATGTCCATGGTACTAATCAGAATTATCTCTTCTTTTTTTTTCTTTTTTTTTTTTTTTTGGGTGACACCCGGGGAGGAGGAGCTGTAGTTTGTGTGGGACAGGCATGAAAAGATCTTAACATTGTAGACCAAGGTAAACCACGTATCATGATCTAAAATGTTATATATCCTCTCGGGGTTTTGTTTTGTTTTTATAATGTCTCTTAAGAGGGTTTATTTAGCTAAGGATAATACAAACCTTAGGAAAAATCTTGCAAAGCAGAAGGTATCACCCTCCTCCTTGAACAGTTATTGAACATGGAGATCAGGGGACAGATTTTGTTTTTCAGGACACTTTCCTTGCCCTTTCCTCTGCAAGCAGATAATGGTTTTACAACCCTCTACTCTTGATGCACTTTAACGGACACATTACATCAAGAGAAACTCTGTATTTACGAATATAAAATAGAAGAAATTAAGGGGTATTTAAAATCGCTGACTGTTTTTATCTGGTGATTGCTCCGCTCCCATGTTGCCCAAAGAGCTTCTATATATTTGTTTGTTTAACCAGCAGTTTGAAATGCTCTTTGTTTCCAAAGTGTGTCCTGAGGAAATAGACTGTTAAACAAGATTGATACCAATTGATCCGAAGATAGATGTTTTCATTGATGAATTTTCTCCTTCTACACTTGATATGCTCAGTATAACCAACAGATTTTCAGTTATTGCACATAATGCTACCAACCCACACCAGCGAATTTATTAAACTCACTGTTTTATGTATCAAGCTGAGAGACAGACAGCCCTGTACAGTGTATCTATATTTTAAATAGGTGACTCATGTGGAGCATTTGTACTGAATTTAAAAGAATATATTATATGAAATCAATGGAAGTTTTGGTATTGATTTCAGAGGACTGGGATTTCACTCGGTATGGCTCTAACACATTGAAAGATGGTGTATAAAGTGTTAGTTTAAAATGAACAATTTAAAAAAAACAAGGGATGGTGCTTTATTTAGGGCTGGGAAGAGAACAAAAGTAGGAGAAAGAGCACAACTGACTGAAAAAGAAACAAGGAGGAAGAGGAGGAATGTGACCAAGGAAAAGCTCTCCTGATTATGTTTCTCTGGGAAGGTGTTCCCAGTCAGTGGTGGTTATAAATAGGCTACGCTGAATGATTACATCATATGCAAAAGTCATGTTGCTTGGCTTTGGCACGATCATATGGATTAGCATGATTACAGCTTCTGGATTTGAAAAATAGCAGGCTTCCTTTTCTGGCTTGACTTTTATTTATTTATTTTTTTAAGAAAAGTCCAGAGGAACAACCTTTTACCACCAACAGAGCTGAGGCATCATTCTTGATAGGCGTACTTCCAACAGCAGCCCAGCCCCATCCTCCAAGCTGAGAAAAAGAAGCTTTTTTAACACGGCACATTACGAGCACGTGGAACTGATTGCCACAAGGAACTGCTGCCAAAGGCAGGAACCACAGCTCTGCCCAGCCCGGGAAATGCCTGTCTTCAGGAATGGCACTGCAGAACCATCATGACTATGGAAAATCTGATAAGCATGTTTGTGGGGAGATATATATATATATGCTATATATACATATACTTACGTGTGTGTGTATGTATGTATCTCCATACACACACTTATATATATACACTTATGTGTATATATATATACTTATACATATTTATGTGTATATATATACACTCTTATGTGTATGTATATATCTCCATACACACACTTACTAACTCCCACCAAGGTAAAGAACATTGTCTTGAATTCTGTGCTGTCCTGCTCTGATCAGCTCAGTTTGTTGCTGGGAAGAACACACAAATATAAAACTTAGTTAATATTTTTTTCTATATCCAGAATCTAAATGTAAACAAAAATACCTTTTCCTAAGTTGCATTATGTATTACCTACATCTTTATAGCTTGGAGAGGGGGGAAAAAGTCTTAATACAGTTTGAGGCACACTTTCCTCCTGTATTCTTCCCCCTGTTCCTCTCTGCAGCTCATCTCCCCGTGTAGCCTCTCAGAGCTTATGTCCACTACATGGAAGATGACTCAAATGTTACCCTATTGGAACATGTTTAGGAAGCCCTAGGTTGCTGATATGAAGTTGACCGTTGCTCTGAGGCAATGTAAATCAGGGTGATTAACATTAATTGTTAGGCCAGTTAATCAAGATTGAATGCAGAGACCCAGACATTCAAATTCAGAAGTAGTAAGTATGTTAAATTGCACGTTGGTAAGTACTTATGACTCCCCCAGACTAGCCTCTAACAATCCAAAATCAGAAGACACTTTGAAACAGTTTTTACACTATTATAACTATGATAATTAAGGGATTTATTTTCTCCTACGTTATAAGAAAAAAAGGGTTACATTTTTCCTTGGTACACCCATCCATCTCCCTCTTTTGAACCTGCTGACCACTTCAGTCAAACAGTAAAGGAGCAGTTTCAAAGACATGAGTTTGTGCAAATTGTGTGACAACCAGCACCTGCCTAGGGAAGAAAGATCCAAATTAACGTCCTCGTTGAGAGAAAGAATTACAGCTCAAACCTTACCCACATGGCAGCCAGGAACCCCGACAACATGTACGTGCTGCTGCCACATCAACTCTTGCTCCAGGTCTGCACACACACATGTGCTGGCACCAGCCACCAAACGGGCTGTAGATACTGGACTGAGCAGGGAAAATGTAAAAGAATTGGGGAATGGTGGAACACAAACTTTTAGAAGCTGGCTTCCTTAGCCTACTGCTTGGGAACAACTTGTTGCTTCACCTAGTGATGCTTTTTCATACAGCTGCAGCTAATACAGCCACAATATCGCTGAAGTACCTCCTGTGTGGGAATTGTTAGTACAAATACAATTATCCTCCCTAGGGCAATGGTCCTACTTTATAGGTGTTTGCAGGCCAGTATAATTAAGGGACACACCTGTTCATGGATAAGCTTCTGGTTAAATTTATAAAGTCTCCTGAATTTGCTTCCTTTTTTTCTTATCACTGTGCTAAAATCTTCTATGCCAACTTTTTTGAACATCCTAAAGGGATCTAGGCACTGAATTCCCTTGGACACACAGTCCCAAATAAATAAGAGCTAAAATATTAAGTAAAGCAGTAATGAAGAAACGCAACAAAGGTAATAGAAGAGTTTGATATTTTCCTTCCATCACTAACCAAACACAGCGTCCACAAAACTGTTATTAATTGTTAAGTATGAGCAGCCATCTATATTGCTTTGAAACTTTCGGAGAGCAGCAAATCCTCTGTCTTTAGTGGTTGTGACTCTGCAGAGTCATCTGGTTGCCTCACACCCACTGTTCACTCCAGCTCCATTAGCTGAGATTACTGAAAAGAGATTACACTATTTTACATTATTATGTTTTAGGAATAATATTTCAACATTGATGATGAGACTGAAGAAAGGATGAGGAGTTCTGAGTTGGCAAGATTTTCACACCTCCATTATAATATAGAAAAGCAAAGGAGAAAGACAACACGGGAGTGTAACAAGCAAAAGTTGGTAGTTACCCTCCCTCTTGTTAGAGTTTCTTGTGCTCAGACTGACAATTCCAAGATTTTATAAACACTATAGAATTACCACCTTCATAATGGTATTCCTAATGCAACTAATGGGCTGCTGATTCCCGTGGGTTCTGGGCTGCTACATCTAAAAGGCATTTTACCAAAGATGCATCTGACCAAAGATGCAGGAAGCAACTTAATTTCAAGCCTCGGCTCTCCCAGGAAGGGAAGGGATAACATAGGAATTGTAACTTTTTGAAAGAGCCACCAACTGGCTCCCGACCAGGAGGAATGAGAGGCATGTGGGCTCGGCAGGTAAACAAACACATCTCGGGATGTTTGTTAAAATGCCCAAGCGTTTCATCTGTGCAAGAGTAAACATTATCAGCTCTATTTCTCACAGCATGGAAAGTGTCCTTGTGTAATATCTTGTATTAGATGGCAGATACAACCTGGAAAATGAGCTTTGCCCAAGAGTACAAGCCATATATTCTAAGGAGCAGATTAACTGCATGTTAAGTGAATAGCATTCCCTCTACTCTGTAATATTTGTCCATTTTCAAATGCTTTCTTATGAATAAACAAGATCAGAGGTAAGTGTAACTTGTCTCTGTGGTGCTGTCTTCACTGAATTTCATGACCCAATGATACATCACAAATAGTAACAGGAATCCTGTGAGATCCTTTCCTTCCAGACAAGGTACACAAACCTTTTTTTTAGCACTAAGATGTAATGGAGCCTTTGGAGATGTCTAATTATTCCCTTTTACAGGGGATATGTAGGGCCAGCAGTGGTGTAAGGGGCTCAGAATAACCAAACACTGGCTCGAGTGGTCTGTGATCATCTGTGCAGAGACAGCTTGAAACAACAGCTCAGAGAGAATTATGAATTTCCTTGTTCATGTCAGTGAAGCACCAAGATCGAAATTGAATTATTTTCACATGTCAAAATACCACTTAGCAGGGGTCTTTTACTTAGTAAAATTAGCTCTCATTTTCTGCTTTTATGACTATGAGTAATAAGAATTTTTCTTTTTTTTCTTCCCCCCCGCATTGTAGACCTTATTCCATTTCTTTTGCTACAGCAGTTTCCCCAGCCACTTTTATCAGTTTTGTCCCACTCCTAAATTTGGCCAGTTTCCATGTGGGTGAATTTAGTTTCTGGGATGCCTAATGAAGGACTGAACACCAATTGTTAGTGGAAATTCAGAGCATTAGTAGGTTTTGGAGGTGCCATCTGCTCTTTGGTAGCTCAGCTTTTAGGTAAAAACCAAAAATTAACAACAACTGAAAAATCTCCAAGCCCCCTGTGTTCAACTGTTATGGTTGGAAGGCAATAGGAAAAAAACCAAACCAAAACACTAACATGTAAAATCATTAGCAGAATGAAGTCAACACAAAATTATCCAAATGACGTCTTGAAAGAAAAAAGGGACAAAAATCTATGAATTGTACATTTTTTTGTGAGGTGTTATCTTCGTTGCAGAATGATTACTTAAATATCTAAAATGATCAAGGTTATTACTCTTTATGCCAGGAATGAGGGGGGAAATTGAGGGGATATAACAGAATGATCACTCTTAAACGTAAGGACAGTTTACTGAGTGGTATCCTATTTTCACAATGTATAGATCTTGCACTGAGAGTAAAGTTTGGAAGGAAGTCATCCCTTCCTTCTCATTCCAACTTTCCTATAGATCAATTCTCAACCAAGACTCAAAGATGGCAGCATGTTCTGTCTGCCACAGGTAATATTATCTCAAGAAACTCTGATTTGCATGCACATCTCCAGTTTTGATGAAATTTCCAATACCAGTCTTTTAAATAAATGGTTAAAGGGATTTTGCCTGGCTTTTCATAGAGATGCGGAATGAGCCCATTGAAGTTGAGAATACACTTTTGATATTATTCAGCATCTCTACTTAGATTGGACAACTAAAAAATTGAATTCAAATTTCCTTACACAAGAAGATTCATCTCCAAAAATTCAAACTACACGTATAATAATATAAATCACAGAGTACTTATTCAGTCTGGATGCTGTATAGCCTTGTAGCTATATTACTGTATTTAAGAAAACGTATGTGCCTTTCTACACAAGTCTTAAGTCAGATCAGAAAGTTCAGGCCAAACTGGCATTTTCTGCCCAGTGTTCCTGCTGTCAGACACCACTTCCAGCAAGAGACAGCATTGCTGCTCAATTTTCTCTTCAAACAAAGGAAACGATCTTGGAGTGTTAGTTCATACATTGTCTCCCCAAATGGTTGAAACTGCCTTTAGTCTTCATCAAGGCACCTTAAGTACAAACCTTAAAGCTGAAAGAGGGGGCCTGGGGTTGGCGGGTAAATACATTGAAACTGAGCAACTGGCACTTGGGACAGAACTGATTAAATTTAATAGCTGCCCCCAAGTATGACTGAACACAATAGAACATCTTTGCTGTTTTGTTGGCCAAGGTCACTTCAGCCAGCCAATTCTGGTATAAATTTAAAAACCAAAACACAAAACCACGGCCCTAAAGTATTGCCACCGATGAAGCTCAGTTGTTTCATTTTAGCCCCATCCACGCTGGCTGATTGAACTATTTTAGTTTTGACATTGGTTAGTTAACTAGAGGGATGTGTTTAGTTCCGAAGCCACATTGACGCAGCACAACTGGCTAGCAGGGCTATCACTGTCTGTATGGTTCCCGACAGCTCTTTTTACAATCTGTCTGCTTTTATACCTACAAGACCCTTCACACTGTCTGGTTGTTCCCTGTAGCAGTGTAAATGGTGCACCCTAACCATGGTGCATTGCCAGCGTATGTCAGGTCATCTACCTGCTGTCCGTCAATGTGTGCTGCATGGAAGCTCTTTGGGTAAGGCTTTTCTGTAGAGGGTCACAGCTGAGGGTGGGTTTGTGCATGTCCCTGGTTGCTCCAATGTGCCATGGACACACAGTGAGCAGCTGAGGTGCTGCTTGCTCTAGAGCATTGCAAGGTGATGCACTTGTACAAGTGGCGTTAGTGCTCCTGGGCCCACCGCTGGGGGGCTGGGATGAAGCACTTCAGAGGAAGAAAACAACTAGAGAAAGCTAAAATAGTTGTTGTATTTGGTGCAGCCCAAAACTCCTTTTAAAGGCCCTTTACAATTAGGAGTTTGGCAGAGAGTTAGCTGCAAAAACTGATACAGGGTTTGGGCATTAAACCAAGATCAGCCCCTTTCCCTTGCAAACCTCCCACTTTTCAGCTAGTTCTGGCTGTAACTTGGTTATCCCTGATTACAAGTGTTCAACAGCTTGAATTTTAATTTAGTTATGTTAGCTAAGGTGCAGTCTACTCTACAGACTTTAACTAGATTAAAAGACAAATCAACGATAATTGGAGTCCCTGATTGAATTAGATTGGGATTACAAATATAATTGGATACTACCCTGTTTGAGACACTTCAAAGGAAATATATCTTGAGAGCATGAAAGCTGAAAAATCAACAGACCTCTGGAAATCCTTGATCCTGTTTCCTGTGTGGATGTAGCTAGTCCTGTCTCGTTCCAGTGCCTTCTGCAGAGATATATTTTTTAAAAGACAAATGCACAAGTGGAAACCATAAACCAGACTTTTGACATACATTCACAAGTCAAAGGCAACATAACCTTGCAGCTTCATAATCTTGCCATGGTAGTGATACAGCCAGATTAGGCTAAAACTATGCCTGAAAGGAGCTTTAAAACCTAGTAACAAGTCCTAAGTATGGACTAATAGGCCTCAGGTTTTATTGTAGGATGTAAGCTAGGAGCCACAGTTTAAGCAAAGAATTCCTTTTGCTGACATGGCTTTTGCAGACATTTCCATTTGAAAAGAGCAGTTGGTTGAACAATGGTCTCGGCACTGGTTCAGTGCTTGACACCTTGCAGCATGTAAAGGACAAAAGCCTGAAAACTTTTTTTTTTCATATGATATCTTTTCCTGTTTGTGGCCTTTAGTCTTTGCACCACTGTGAGCCTCCAGTCACCAGAGCTCTGGTTAAGTAGGTCACACCATAAACAGGCTTATCAGAATAACAGCAGGCTCATAACTCAAGTAGGGAAAACCTAGAGAGCACATTTCGTGGAAGAGAAACAAAAATTTCACAGCCTCTCTACTAACCAGCCATGTGACAAAATGAAATTAAAATTCAACCCCCAAAATATCTAGTCCTATTTTAATATAAGCCTCCATAAAGATCTCGACATTATAGAGAGGGTGCTCCATTCTGGTCCACACACAAAATGACTTTAGGTCTCTTGAGCCTTCTACATCTTAGCTTAATTCAATCTCCTTAACCAGGCTCCTCAAAAGTCCCCATTCAAGTTTATATGGAAGTGAGTTGTTATGTGAGAGGTATTTTCAAGGGAAACTCTCAACTTGGGTTGCTTATTGTTCTTTTTCAGATGTTCCTTTCTTAACCCTCTCCTTTGGGCTACATCAAAAACTTGCCACTCATGTATCCAGTTGTACCCTCATTGCTTCACCCCCGGAGACTCAAAGTGCCTTCCACATATGAATCGTTCAGAAGATAAAGATGACCTCAGCAAATCTATAATTCCTTGACCTCTTTCCTATAACACTCAATCCTGGCTCCCTCTACAAAACCCCAAGAGCAGCAAAGCACCTTTGCAGGATGCTCAAACAAGCTAGAATATTAATAAATTGTAACCCAAATGCTTGTGTTTCCTCACAATCTTTTTGTTGATTAATTGTTAACAGTGTCTCTGTTTAAAGGTACTCCAGAACAAGTTGGATCCTGATTTATTTTTTTGACATCCGACAGGTATTTTTAGGGAAGAAGACAAATGCATTAAAGTAATTCTGTGTCCCAAAGTGAGACCTATGACCATGGAAAAAAGGAGGAGACATGGGACTCTTGGCTCCTTTGTGTAGCAGATCATGGCTATCTAGGAGAGGTTTTATTTATATGTCATTTGTATACACAAGATTTATGCTTGCAATTAAGTTTCAGTGTAAATTAGCCTAGCCTGTGTGTCTGTTTAATTGCAGGTGCAAATCAAGTCGGTAAAACATCTTTTTCTGCCCCTTTGGATTTGTAAGCAGCTCACATCTGAGCTTCAAAACTCCACGTGTATATTTTGCAGGTGACAGTTGTGCCTTGAATAAAGCAGCACAGATCCGAGTGCTCTCAAAGCTGCAGCTAGTAAATGGTCTCTTATACATTTTAATTAAAGTGGTTATTCGACAAGAAGCCCTTCTTGTTAGGTTTAGGTGCCTAAATTCACTCAATTTTGCACATCAAGAGAGTAAATCGTATCCAAATATTGATATATGTTGAAACTATTGATACAGCCAAACAGGTATCTTTCTTTCATTTGAGATTTTCCAATTTCTAAGCCTGGTGTTATGTGACAACTTTAACATGAGCAATCTTTATCTCTGTGCTAGTTAATTGAGAGGGGTCAGATTACTTTAAGGAGCCAATCACTTTGCAGTGGGGGTTGCTGTAATTTAGGACATCAGGAATTTTGACTCCAAAACTAATTCTTCTCAAACTTCTCTTTTCATCTCGAAGATTAACTTTTAAATTTTCAGGGAGGATAGATGGGGTGGGGGAAGCAAACCAGAAGCACCAAAGAGATTGGCAGTCACCTTGAGTGTACTAAAGGGTGACCAAAGAGAGGAAAAAACCTGCAATTTCCTTTATTTACTAAGCTTGCTCCATTCCCGATTGTGTATGACTTGGCAACAATATATTGATTTTTCAGAAGTTTCCTATTACAATTACAAAAGAAAACGAAATTACTGATTGGAAAGGAAAACTTCTTTGTTCCTTTTTGTAAAAGAAACAGGGTTTTTTTTGTGTTTGGAAGAAATAGAAATGCATTAAAAGAAGAAAAAGAAAGAAGAAGATAATGCCACAGAAATCAATACAGAGAATTAGGTGAAATAGAACATCTTGTATGTTTTTTAGAAAATCATTTTTCATACACTAAATATATTTGCAAACTCATGTCCTACAAACCTTTTCCAGTTGCAATTTGAGTCTGAAGCTATAGGCATCCCAGTAGGTTTTAAAATGGCTGAGATATTTTTTATTATTATGGGAAAAGCAACTTGGGCCTTCAGAGACCACCTGAAGGAACCTTAAGAAACACACCTGTGTTTGTCATCCTTACAGCCATGTCAAAGTAGGTATGAAATTATTGCCTGAGGGCTGCAAGACCTGATCAAGGCAGGGTGTTACCTCTGTATGACATACTGAAAGAAGAACTCCATGACAAGGTGGCACATCCTCACCCACCACGTACAAAACACTGAATGCTGGTTCTCCCAGACAGGCTTTATGAGAGAGCCTTAACTCAATGTGAATAATGGTGAAATCAGGGCTGAATAGCTCAAACTTTGAATGCTGCTGCTGCTCTCAGAAATGGTATCACCACCCACAAGAATCAGGGAGCAGTCCAGCACCCTCATTCCCCCCCACAATTTATTTTGGGCAGTCAGTGTGCTGGGGCTGTTTAAACACAGAAGATGACAAAGCCCAAGTGACTTACAGTCAGGAGACCTGATGTTTCCTCCAGGCTGGAGTTAGTTTGTGATGAGCCAAAATACCTGTCTGCTGCCTTCTCTGTTTCCAGAGATAGGAAGAGGAAGGATGGTGACAGTATCTTTAGACGGGGTTTTCACAGAGCCCAAGCCTCCCAGTTCAGCTCGATGACATTTGAGTATCAGCACTAAACAGCATCATGGCTAAACTAGCCTCTGCTCCCACCTCTCTTTTGTTATTTTTATGCTGTGCTGGCTGAAAAGTAACTCAGTAAAAAAAGTTGCTAGCTCAGTTGGATCATTTCCTCAGACCACAGGCACAAAAAAATGCTTGTGGGTCCATCCAGTGAGGAGAGGAGATGTGTGGGGCTGGACCAGGCCAGCCATGGGCTGCAGCCTCCTCCATCCACAGCACCCACATCACCCTCCCTTTGGTTAGCTTCTCCTGCCATGAACTGGGCAGGATCAGGTCTCATGTATGCAGGAACAGTTCTGCTTTTGAGAAGACCATACAGGGTTTTCTGGCCACCAATGTAATTTCACCTCTAAGAAAGGGGAAATTAGTCTGCAATTATGTAATTATCAGCCACCCTGAAGCTGGGTTAATGCTTCTGTAACTCTTCCAGAAAAGGGAGAGCTCTGTTGGATGCATAATGTAAGTATAAACAATGGAAATTTCTCCCTCCAGCTTTGTTTTCCTCTATATTTTTTAATTGCATTGTCAGGGTGGTGTGTAAAGAGAACTGAATTCAGATCGGTTGGCATTTACATCAGCAGCTGGGGGCTGGCACTGCTGAGCTGCCCCTTGCCTCCTTGGGCATTATTTCAGGCCCTGCCTGTATGAATGGAGCTGCTTCAGCACAAGGAATTTTGCTGCAATAGCCCGGGGCAGCCATACACAAACAAACAGCCTCTCGGAAGAAATCCTCTGAATGAGTAACCCAGGATACAGTTTCCTGGGCTAGCCAGAATTTACCTCAAGTCCTGGAGTTGTATAGTGTGGGCATAACTCTTTTAAAATGCTCTGCTCCCTCTCTTTGCAGTGAAGCACTTGGAGGAGTTCCCCAAGGTTAAGCAGCTTTTCAAATATTTAGGTAGCTACAGAGAGTTAATCAGGAGCAGCAGCTCCAAAACAAAACTTCATGTAGATAAAGACAAGAAGGACCTGAAATTTCATGAAGCAAGGGAAGGCTTGATCACATCACAGCACAAATATCAAGTTTTCTTGTCCCAGGGGAGGGTTGGAGCCTTCCCTGTGATTTCTGCCATGACTCTGTAATGAATTTGCACCACTGAAAAATCCTGAAGGTGCTGATTTACTAGGTCACTAGCTAGCAAACAGCCAAGGCACCCACAAGAGGAAAAAGACAAAGTAATCAAGAAATTCACCTGTTTGGTCTTCACAAACCCTAAGGAGTGGGATGTCCAGCTCTTCCTTTGTGCCATCATTCCACAGCCAGAGAACAGCACCTTCTCACACACACCCCCTCCAAACCTGTGGCTTGTTCCTTGGGCTGAGCCAGAAGCTCAGGTGAGGTGGGGTGGGGTGGGGTGGGGTGGGTATAAGTGGGCTCAGTGTGATGGGCAGCAGCTGAGGCTCTGGCTCCACAATGCTGGTGGCCCACCAGTTTTTTCTTCTACCTTAACCCCTACTTTCAACAGTTATTCAAGAAAAAACAATTTTATTTATTCAAGCCTTACATGTAATTATGTGTTATTGGTGAAATATGTTCAAGTTCCATCCATACATGTACAAAATAAGAGGAAAAAAGTTATAATTCATTAGTGCCTGCTTGAGGAGGTATTTATGCAAACTTCCTTAATTTTGGGAACCTACTATATCATGGCCAGCTGATGGCACTTCTGAAAATGAACAACTACTATTCAGAGCACTCAATGTTCATATCGAGCATTTTCTTGATACAAACTGTTCAGTTTTGAGTTACTAATTCCCATGATATTTGATGTTTCATTTAGAACTGAAGTTTCTAGAGAAACAAATAGTTGTAAGAGAAGCCTTTCTTCTGCAGATCTGTAAAATAATCTTAAAATGTGATAATAAAGAAAAGCTTGAAAACGTGAGGTCTCTGTGGGGTTCACCCTAAGGTCACACAACCCTGGAAAGTAAACAGAACATTTCCAGTATATATGTATCTCCAGTATATATATATATATATTTCCAGTATATATTTATCTCTAGTATTTATAGATATCCTCTTTGTGTGTGTATATATATTCATAAATATATTGAAATCTCAGACAACATTTAGGTAACCTATTTCAGAGCTTTTGTGGTAATTGAAGCTAATATCTGTATTTTTGTGTTTGGTTTTGTTTTTTTTTCCCTCTGAATACCTGTGAGGCATAATGCCACGTTTATCTCACCCTTATATGAAATTTATTCATCCAAGCCCAGTGCATATTCAGTTTTCCAGATACTATCAATGATACGTGAATAAAACAGGCAGAGGAAATCAGATTTCAGCCTGCTGGGAATATGAGCTTCAGTCTCTTTCTGTTTTAGTCTGATGATCACAGCAGGTAAATAGATTGTGGAGATACAACTTGGAAAAGGTATTAAAAATAAGGAAAAGAAATCTGGAGGGAGATAGATGGCAGGAAGTGAAGGAATGGGCAAATAAAAAGAAACATGCATTCTGGGGCTGGGGAAGGACGGACGCCCCTGTGATTGATTGGCTCCAAGTGACAGATTCTTTGGAGGCAGAAAGATGCCTCAGCAAGATTGAGTTTAACTAAGTGGGCAGATCCACGGTGGGCCTCTAGCCATAAAACAGATTTGCCAAATTGCCTTTGATTCATGATGTTTATGAGTTTAAAAAGCATGTAAAATATTTTCACCTTTTTTTTTTTTTTTAGGAAAGAATAAACATAAATAATGTAGGAGAAGCTGAGTTCAGTGGTGTGAAAGTGGCACCCACCTGAATCCTAATGAATCTGAGATTAGGGCATGTGGGATTGGGCCCGTGTAGGGTAAGACTCTGGGGACAAATCATAGCATCCAGGGAAGAAAACTTTTTTCTAAGACGCTGGTTATTGCTGTGCTTGTAGAGCTCATCATCTCTGTCTTCTAAAGACAGAATCTCTCTGCAGGGCATTTGCACTGTACCTTTACTGCAATGTCTGAACACCAAAACTTGCTTTTAGGACAGCAGAAATGACTATGTGGGACTAAACCAGGGGAGGGGAGGGTGTCTATCTCATTCAATAACCACTTTTGATACTGGACATCATTTGATGCTCAGGGAAGGTGGTGTGGAAGACTGTGCAAGATAATCAGCCACCACATTGGGTTTCTTCTTGACCTGATAATCAGAGTATAGATTAGACCCTGAAGCCTGAGGTTACACAACCTTGCAGAAATGCCATTAGCAATAACTGTTAAACAAAGATAGTTCTGTCATACAGCCTGTGCATGAAACTTTTAAAATCCTCGTCTCAGTGGCCATGAGTCCCACAGTGCAATAAATCACTTCACTGAAAAAGCATTTCCTATGAATTTGCTGTCTAATATAATAAAATATCTCTTGAATGTCATGTCCCCTTTTTATGTGTCTCTCTTCAAATTTTAAATGATTTTACTTCCTGATGGAATCGGGCTATTGTTTAATCTTTAAAAGCTTCTTGCCTGATTTTCAGAAGTGCTGAGCACCCACAAATGGAGTCACTGGGCTCTGTAAATGTTCAAGATTTTTTTAAGATCAAGGCATGGCTTTGATGCTTAGCCAGTTCAATGATGCCATTGATTCGAACCTATTTCCCAATTAGCAGACAGTGGAGGATCACACCTTGGGAATATGTGCCTCATAAAGGGATACACTGTCAGCTCTAAAGCAGCATTTAAAGAATTAAACCCCAAAATGAATTCAAACCCCAGTTGCTGTTTCTCCAGCTAACAACTTACCTTCTGCATCTCTAAGTAGTATGACTAATTACTGCCTGCAAACATATTAGCAAAAACAGTGCAAGATTGGCCGAGAATCCATATGTTACAATTATTGGGTCTCGCTGTGGTAATGTGGGTGGGCTGAAGGCTGAATTTTTAAATAAAAGATGCACAGGCAGAGAGCAAGAGTGCAGTGGAAGCAGCCCGTAGCACTGAGGCTGCTCTGTATCTGAACTTACTCAATGGAAGTAAAATATTTTGCTTATAAAGAATTTTCATAAACATGTCTTCGGATGTGTATTAGAGATACGTCTTAGGATGTGCATTAGGAGTAAGCTAAACAAGATGGTATAAACACAGGAATGGCTCTGTAATAGGAGAATAAATGGCCTGCCTCTGCTTCCTGAGCCCCGGCGGAGGCTGCGCGCCCGGCGGAGCCTGGGCTGAGCCAGGAACCGCGGGAGATCAATCGCCCCGGCCAGGCCTTGGGTGTGTAAATCTCAGAGATGCCTAAATATAGACGTGCATGGCTAACTCCAGGATCCCATTTTTAAAACGTCTTCAAATTGCAACCACATCTAACTTACCTTCAGCTGAAATTAAAAAGGGCAGATCTACCGCAAGGGACGTCTCGGTGCCAAAAATATCTAAAAGTTTCTCAGGCAGTGGAAAGAACAAATCAAAGAGAACAAGGAGATTTTATTGAGTTTACTGTTAAACATTTATCCAAAGTGTCCTGCCAGAATCTGAAAGGTATTTAGGTGTTGAAAGGTACAGATAGGCATGTAAAAGGGTTTTCAAAAAGATTCCAAGCAGGTCAGGTGCCCAATTCCCACTGAAATTCAGAAATACCTCAAAATTAGTTTCCTTTACCTTTATCACCCAGTCTTGATTCCCATTAAACCCTAACTTAGGCAGACCTCAGCTAAAAAAATCAGCTGTTCAGCATTTAAATCTGGCAGATGCCTAAATATAGCTGCAAATGCTTAATTTGAGACTTCCACTAAACTTATATTTAAAATTACTACCACATCTAACCTATATAAAGGCACAGATCCACACAGAATAATAATAAAAATAGAATTCAAATGCTTTCATCCAGATAAAGCAGCAATTGAATTAAAATCTACAAGGATTTTTGGAGCCAGGGTGGACAGTGTAAGTTATAATCTAGTTTATAGTATAAAGTACTAATTATATGCCCATGGTTTTCATCAGACTAAAATGTTGCCTGTGTGATATAAAAAAAGTATGGTAAAGATTAATGTAATTACGCATTTTATAGTTGAAACCATGTTTTTAATATTTTGTAACTAATGATAACTTTAAAGGGCAACTGTAAACATATAGTATTTTTGAACCTTAATAGGTTGAAATAAATAACATATGGACCAAAATAATGTGTGAGGCCTGGATTACAGTTTTGCTAGCATCACTTTTAGAAGTACAATACTTTACTGACAAATAAGGCCAGCAAAAAAAGCCAGCTCAATATAAATTCTAATATTGAACAGAAAAGGACTTTTTACTAGTGAAAGTGGGAAGTGATTTAAGCTAAACTGACAAAAAGCCAACACTTCCTGGGCTGGTGAGGTTCAGCAGTGCTGGAGCAGCCCAGTTTCTGGCACTGCTGTATTAGCAGCCCTGTGAGGAATAAATAACTGTGCATTTCTCAGCTGTCAGCACTACCCATGGAAAGGCTACAAAATAGATTAGAATTTCCACCTATTTTATCTAACTCTCATCTCCCTTGCAACTCTGTCGTGATACTTTGGAGCAAGGCACACCTTGCCTTGGCAGCGTCCGTGGGTTGTAGCATCCTCTCCCCAGGGCAGGATCTGCTCTGCAGCCCTGGAGCTGGTGCTGAGAGGGAAGGTGAACTCCAGTGAAGTTATAGTAAGATAAACATCACTCCTGCTCTTTCTCTGCCTCATCTTCAGATGGGAATTAATGTCGTTACTTCATCACAGGCGGCTCCTGGGCAACATATGACAAACACATTAGAGGAGGGGCTGTCCTGAGAAAACAACAAAAAGTTTGCTTTCTTGATGGAGTAATTAATTTTGATGATTATTTTTTGAAACAGTGGCTCGGTTCTGTTCTCTGCCTGTGGGTAGGTGTTAAATTATTCCTGTGAGAAAGGCAGCTGAGGGTAAGGGCAGCAGCTGTGGAAACCATTCATGCTCTAACACCACTGCTGCCACATCCCCCCTGAAAGCCCCACCATGTAATGAGCAGAGGCAATTTCCACATGACAGTAAACAAAGAATATCTATGTGAAGATAGTCTATGTGAAGTCACTCTTGTCCAACCTTTTTTTCTTTTCTTTTTCTTTTTTTTTTTTCACCCATTCCTCTGTTTATTTTGTGGCCTCAGCCTGATTAAGGTCCCCTTTTTGTGTTTCTGCTTGGTCTCGTAGGCTGCATCACTAACAACTTGGTGCTATTTAGTTTTATTTGCTCTTAAAATGAACAAGGCATTCTTAGGATGTGTTATGTGATACTACTGTTTTGTTACTTCCCCCGGATAATAAACAGTCTGGAAATTAATGATTTATAAAGGGTTAGTGTTTGTGTGACAGAAACTAGGACAAGTGGCTTGACTCAGATCTCACTTGTGCCTGTAACTCCAAATACTTTCCATGGTTCACCTCTGATTTGCATTTATTTAGAATCCTGCTCTATGCACTGCTTTTAACACATGCAAGTCAAACAAACTTTTAGCACTAATGTAATGGCCACTGATGAAGGAACCTAGAAGTCATAGCTATATTTTCTTTGCCATGAAATACATACACAGCTGAATTATATTAGGGGGCACCATTCTGCTTGGTAAACTCCAACCAGGCCTTGTTTGCTGTATAAATAAGCTTCAGCCCTGCAGGACTTAGGAAGACAGAGTATCAGTCCCTTGCACAATGCTGTTGGGAAGTGATTCTCCCATGGGCTCAGTCGTCAGCTGCACATCACAGGCTGTGACTAACCTTATCTGCAGATTCGTGTTACGGCGACTTTGGGGGCAACTGTGGTTTCCAACAATCCAGGACTCCCTCCACATTGCTTCTTCCACCCACCACAGTCCTGGCCCATCTAGTTGTGAAATCAGTCTGTCCTCCAGTTCAGGGAACTGATCCATCTTAAAAGCACACACATACACACAAAAAAAACCCACCCCAGAGGATAGAGAGTCAGCTCAGGGTGGGAACTGGGAAAGGTGCAATGGGGCAAGAATGCTCCAAGCCCTTACTGTCACCAAGCCCTTTCTGCCATCAAGCCATGGTCACAGATGCCACAGTTCAGTCCACAGTATTTGGACCCTTTCAGTAGTTATCAGGTCATGCCAACACAATGTGGAATATACTGCCTGGCACATAAGGCTTGATCCTGCAATAAAAATTAATTGTCTATTAACTCATTTACACTGCGAAGATGAACTTACTAATACCTGCACGCATCCTTGAGTGTCAGTTGCCTTAGACTTGATTTCAGTTCAGCTCTCACTAAACTGTACAAGCTGGGCCCCACTCAAATCCCCTATTTAATAGAAAAATACTCAAACATACCCTTAATAAATAAAATTCATACTAGGTGATGCGACACAAAATTTTGAGATCACTGTTAAAAACCAAACATTGCTGTGAATGGCTGTTGCTCCAGCTGAATTTTGGAGCAGCTCTCTAAGAAAAAAGCCCTTTTTTACACTGCGCACCTGCACAAATCTCATTAAAACTCCAAACAGAAATACTAGAAAACAGTTCTCATGTGAACTCGCCAACATTTTCATGATACAAGTATAACTCCTGGGCAGAGCACGTGGGATATATAACACCCTCAAACAATGGGCTTTTGTTAATGAGCTCAGGAGAGGCTCCAATATAATTTACCATACAATGGTGCAGTGTAAGGGATGTGCAAATCTGTAACTCCCCTCCCCCTCAGTGTTCTGTGGTTTTGAAACAGCACAGTAAGATCACGTACCCTAAACTGCAGATGTAGGGACAGAATGGATCTATTGGCCACCCCCAGCTCAATTACTGAGACTCTGGGTCAATGTCTTTAAAATACTTCCAGTGTCATGGATCAGTGGCTACGGGAGAAGGAATAACATGATGTTATGTGTGGGGTTTTGCTCACGTGCCCTGTAAGTGCTGTACAAGGCTTGAGGTCTTTCTTGGGCTTTCTGAGAACTGCATATGGATGGGTGGCCCTTGACTCATCACTGTTTTCTGCAGGGGACCTGCCCTAGGAAGGGACACCTTACCTAACTTCGGGGTTTTGGCAGCAAAGCGCATCAGCAGCTTGCGAATGGAAAGATTGAGAGGTGCTATGAACATTGCAAATCGTTACTGTATTTTTCTAAAAGATTAATGTCAGTTCCTCAGGAAAAAGGCATGTCTACAGGCTGCTAATTTATTACCAGTAAAGCTTGGTTTAATAAACTTGTGGTAAATATTTTCTGCTTTTAAGACCCTTTAGGGCTTCAAAGGCTCCCATTTGCTTTAGGGTCCCTAGGGATGCTGGTGCCAATGAGACATGTTTCATTAATTATGTTGCACAAATAAGCCAAATATTGCACAAATGTGTGTAGCAACATTGTGAGGAATGCAGCAAGGACCCTTCCTAACTTCACACAGAGCAAGGCTGCCCAGCTGGGTGCTCTTTTGAAAGACAATTAGGGCTTGAAGCACACACTTGGGTCCTGTCCACACCCCAACATTTTATCATTACTGTTTAGTTCAGCACAAAATTGCCAATAGTTTTTCCTCTGGAATTCACAAACCTCAAGCTGTCTCTCCCAGTGCACCGCCCTATTAAAATAGGAATAGAAAGGAAAAAGCAAACTGCAGAGATGTAACAGATCCCCCACGTCTCGTTGGGTTAGAAATTATGCAAATATTGTGAGATACCAGAGGATAATGAAGTCTGAGGTTGTGTGCCCGTAGGTCTTCTCTGCCTGGCTGAGGTTGAAAGCGGGACATCTTGCTGTGAGGAGCCTGGAGGTGAGATGTTCTTGGGTCAGGTTCAGAGCCAGAGTCCTTTGGTGCTGGAAAAATGAACATATCAGTGCTGCGAGCAGATATGCTGCAGTAAAACTAAATACATCAGAGAAAGGGAATAACCAGAGATATTTCACAGCCATTAGTAAAAGGTCACTGAAGCCATGTGATGATTGCACCTTTCAGAAGAAGGACCGTTAGAAGAGCTACAGGCAAGGCTGATTTTCCCAGAGGGGCACACTGGGATAGAAACTCTCATTCTGATTCTCACCTTACCTTTCTGCTTGTGTAACTTGCACATAGACCAGCAAAAGGCTGCATCTTGTCTGGGCAGGTGAAAGCCTCCTGTTAAACAGGCAGTTGATAAACTGAAAAGCTGAAGATAAACTCTTGACCAGTCCCTCTCTAAACCAGCTATTCTCGCAGTCTGTGTTTTCCTGGTAGCTGAGAAGAAAAAATAGCAGAAGCTCTGTGATAATTGGAAAATAGAAAGATGCTGTTTGACTGGCTGGACACATGAGCAGTTACAGAAGCACACTGAAGTACTTACAGCTGAGAGAGACCTTAAGAGCAAACGTTGACAGTGTGCCATATGTCAGGGCACGTGCTGCTTTATATTACTTGTGCAGCTTTGTGAAGGAACTGTACTTGGCTTGTATATGAATTTTAAATGAATTGTTAACACATTTTATGAATCTGGTAAAGGGGTGCTGATGTGGGAGAGAACACACGTCTGTTCTGCAAGATGGAGTAAATAAATCATGACTTTCACAAGATAAAACTTTATTGAGTAGCAATAAATGACAGAAATACTTCTAACAGCATTTAAAGCCATGTAAAAGCAAGCACGAAGGGCTGATTGCCCCCAAGTACGTGTGCTTGTAACAGCTTGTGTTGCACTGATGGGAGAGAAGGTGCTTTGCCAGAGGAGCACTGACTGTCACACGCTGGCCGTCGCACCATAACTCCCCGCCTCTCTGGTCCATAATGCCTTTCAGCACCTACATTTGTTGCTCACAGTATCTACAACATTTTGGTGCCTTTCCCTAGACAGAATCCTTCTCTCACTCTGCGCCTTTTCCCATCATAAATTCCTCTGCTCCTTTGTCCTGAGGACAGTTTTGGACCAGAGGACACATCATCTGTGCTGCCCTCTTGGCTGGGTTCACACTCCGAGCAGGTGGGTGAAGCTGTTCTCTAGTGTAACACATTGAGGATCATCAAGCCAAAACTAGGCTGAAAAGCAGGCAAAATGAATTAGGATAATTTAATCTTGAAGTTCTGAATAAGAATACCTTGACTCTTGTCAGTGCATTTTGGCCATTCATAGTGAGGTGGGTAAGAGCTGCCTGGTAGGTCCTCTGCAGTAGGGGATGGACTCCAGAGCATCTTGGGCAACACACACAGGAATGGTACTGCTAATTTTGCCTAATTTGCTGGTGACTGACATTGTGTTACACAGAAAGCATTGGAGATCCAGAGGAGAAAAATCCCTGAATTGCTATCAAAAAGCAGTGGTAGCTTGGGCAGTGTGGACCGGTGTCCTAACACACAAACCCAAGGCATCCTCTCTAGAAATATTTACTCAGCTTTAAAAGACAACTGCATAGAACCTGGACTCTGAAAAGAGCTTTTGCTGCTATTTCCACCAGCAGTGCCGAATCCTCTCAGCCAGCAGCAGATTCTCTCTTTTGTTAGAATGTAACCAAATAATTTATGTGGACCTTCAAAACTGGAAAACAGTAATTCTGCATTATTGACATCAACATTATAGATTTTCTTTACAACTTTATTAATCAAAATCTCTAGGTCTAAATGATCAGTTCCTGGATTGCTGCTAAGATTACTGAATTCTGTTTACACCTCAGGTATTCTTTTCAGCATCCCTCTGTTCACAAGGCATTGATTTATGGTGCTAGAAGCCTGTTTGTCTTCCCCTGCCCTATCATGATGGCTTTTAGTATTTGCTTTTGTCTAAAAGCAAAATCACTACCTTTTAAAAAAAAAACAAAACAACCCAAACAGGGTTTAAAAAGGCACTTTCTCATTCACTGCTTATATTTGTTTCTCTGTCATTTAGAGAAGAAAGAACAGAGGTCTGTGGAGGTGGTGTTCTGGGGAACACAGTATCTGCCAGAACGTCTTTCCCTTCTTCACTGGGTTGTATGTCTGTGTTTGTCTGGGTCGTGGGTCTTTTTTCAAAGTGCATCAGCTGAACCCCCAGCCTTCAACAGGGTCCTCACCTGAGTGTGTTCCAGAAACTCCTGCTTTCCAGAAACACAAAGCCTGTAGGATCTGTCACTATACAAACACTGTCTGGGTTGGTACCCAGAGTCCTACCTTTATTCACGTTGGTTCTGTCCTACAGTGCTCTTCCTCTGCAACATGCTCCTGCCTCTGCATGTCTTGGGGATCATCTTTTCTCTGCAAATTCATCTCTTCATGTGCCAAGGACATTCAGGAAGGTTAGTTCTGCCCTAGGTGGAAGCTGGAGGTCCAGATGCAACTTGAAAAGGAGCCAGTCTGGTCTTCCTGCAGAGCTGCAAGAGGAATTACAAGACAGACAAGCAATGTAATACTGGGAGATTTTAGAGAACCAGGACTGATTTCCACACAATGTGAAGGTGGGCAGCAGGAGTAAAAATTTGTGCCAGAGTATCAGACCATTTATCTGAAGTGCAGTTTGTAACAGGAGACAATGAAGACCAAAACAGCAGCTTTGTGGGTGGAACACACAGAATGTGCTATTTTAGAAGTAATTTCATTTGACCATCAGGAATATCAACTTATTGGTGAAGCCAAGTGTGAATATATGCAAAGATACCTCCACTTCAGACACATTTTACCAGTTGTGCCTGATAGTCCTGCCCTTTTAAAGAGCTTAACTTGAAATACAACTACAGTGATGCTATCCAAGTAAAGACATTACAATGAGACAGCACAGATATTAATAATCAGGGGGTTATTCTGCAGAAGGATTTTTTTTTCTCCAATATTGAGTCAAAGATACTTACCTAAACAGCTTTTACTTCAAACAGGCATTTGTAAAGTGAAAAATATCATCCTGCTTTAGCCCAGCATGATCAGATTTGTCAAGACAGTTCACTCAGTTTGTAGGTGTGATGGTGACCCAGTGAAGTCAATGGCAACATGGCCACTGTACTCAATGGGACCAGGACTGCAGTCTGTAATTTGTGAAATTAGGAGTCTCAAGATTTAGGTGTCTGCTTTGATTTTGCCCCAGAACTACAACCTGAACTATTTCTTTGCTCTTCATGTATTTTGGGATGATCATAGTTTGTCAAAACTAAGAAATGAAAAAAATACAACATTGTCTTATACAAAGACCCAGGCAAAAATCATTTTGTGCTCCCAGGGAAAGTTGGCACTTTGCACAGACTCAGATTTCATGCAACTATTCCTTTAGCCCAGCTCAGCACTTAAAAAAGACAAGAGGAATTTCCATCATCCCAAATGTTTCTTGGTTCCCAGAAAAACTCCCCTTCAACCTCAGAGATACGCACAGAAGCAGACAGATGAACCTTTCTTCTCAGTAAAATAGTTGTGTAGAGTAACAACATTTTTTAAAAAGAAGTCACTTGCCTGATGGATCCCTTTTGGCTGAATGTGAAGTGAAATGAGACCTCTTCCAATGGGGCAGTCTTACTTTCCCTCTAGTCCATTCACTGCAGACTTGCAGCCCAATAAATCTGATCTTCAGCATATCCCCAATACCATCAGCTGCTCAGGGCTCCTTTGAATGCTGTGTGCACAGTGTCGATATAACAGAGACCTGAGATAAGTAACTTTATATATACACGACAGTAACCCCTTCTCCATCCAGACATTTTTAAAACATCTTGATATGGAATTAAAACAGAGATGTGAAAAGAGGTGAAATTATTCAGGATATACAATGGAGGAATTTTATTACCAAGCTGACTGTTATAAATCAAGTGCTCTGTAAATGCAATAAAACAATTGTTTAGTCTGCATGATTCATACCACAAACCTCAGTATTCTGTGTTTTGATCTTATTGCAGCAATAAACTGTCTAGACAGCAATTAACAAACTGTTTTTTCTTCAGATGTTTGGAGTGCCTTGGCTGCCTGATCAGCACTCAGAAATATGGGGCTTTTTCTCTATTCCTATTAATTATCAGGTTGATCAAGAAGCACAGTTACCCATTCTCTGTAATCGTACAACATTTGTCTTTAAGTGAATTGCTATAGGAAAAAATACTGATAATATTGTTTTTCATTAGTACTAAGTAGCTAAGATAAAGATTTATTTTACCATGGTGCTCTAGAATGAGCTTTAAAGTATAGTTTGTACTTAGCAATAGCATGTCATTTTAGACCCTCATTCAGTAAAATCTTTATGCACGTGCCCAACTTTAAGCATATAAGTGATCCCAGGAGAACATGTACATTTACGTTTTGGTGCACGACTCTGTACTTTGCTGAGTTATAGCCAAATAATTGATCCCTCATATATAGTTATCCCTTATCTTTTTATATAATAAGTGGAGCAGATGTGTTGTGTTTTAGTCTTAAGCTTAGTGGCTTACCAGTGGGAGGTGAGATGGAAAGGGGTCCTAAAGCCTAGGACAGCTTCTGGAGGAAAAACGATGCGTGACAAAACCCCATAGAAGGAGAGGAAGATAGCTTCTTCAGATACTCATTTCATGCAGGTGACACAATGAAGCCTTTAAAAGCCTGTAACAGAATTACACAGAGTTTAACAGGAAGGTAAACAGAACTGTCTTTCCCATGGTGGCCTGTGCAGGTGAACCCTTTCTCCTCAGGAATGATTTAAGGTGTGAGAAGCATCCACTCTGCAGCTGGACCAAGGGCATCATGGGCTGTAGCATGTTTGTCCAGCACAGACACAGGGGCTGTAAATGTACATGTCTGTGTGTGTTTATGCTCATAAAGCAGGGAGTGACTCCTTACACACTGTTTCCCTTACACAGCCTTGGGCTTTAGGAGGTCGATGGAACTCTATAAAATTTACAGGAGATGAAAACAAACAGTGCCCGATTTTCGCCGGGTATAAGACAGCAAAGGAACATTTTGTTGGCTTTCGGGGCATCCCCGCCTGTTCCTGCAGCTGGAGAAGCCGCTCCGCGCCGGCGGCAGCGGGGCCCTGCTGGACAGCTCCCGGCGCCGGGCCGGGCACCGCCGGGGATGCGAGGCCGGGGATGCAGGACCAGGGCTGGGCATCGCTGGGGATGCGGGGCCGGGAACCGTCGGGGCTGCGGGACCAGAGCTGGGCATCACTGGGGATGCGTGGCCGTGGCCAAGCACTGCCAGGGCTGCGGGGATGCAGGACCAGGGCTGGACATCACTGGAGATGCAGGACCAGGCATCACTGGGGATGCGGGGCCAGGGATACAGGACGAGGACTGTGCATCGCCGGGACTGAGGAGCTCACCTGTGCACATACACGAGGAGAACCGGGGTGGCAAGTTCTGCTGGAGCAAGCTCAGCTCTTCATGCAGTGAAGTTGCAGACAGCAGCAGCTGTAAGAAACAGAAAATTCAGCTGGGGTGCTCTGCTGGCTTTAATTTGCAGAAATGACACCATGGGACTTGGCTGCAATTCTAAGTCAATGACTAAATATGTGAGAAAGCAAAAGCAACATGAAGAAATTCAATTTGAAGTTGCTTTTTCAGAAGTTATTTGAATAATAATTTTTTTTTAAACCCATACAGTTTGGTTTTCTTTTTTGTTTTGTTTTTTAAATGTTTTCTCTCATTCCCTATTGTGGCAGTGGGAATGGGGAAAAATACCCCAAAAGCATACAGAAAAGAGAGATAAAAACTACAATCAAATCTGGTTTGATTATACTCAAAAGTGGAACGCTCATAAATCAGTTGAAATGGAACTTTTGGACTAAATTTATAAAGTTTCACAGTTTTCATTCCATGTTTCTAACCATTCTGGAGTGCTGTTTTGCACCTGCAGAGGTAAAATATTTTATCTCGATGTAAGAGAAAATACTATGGGACTGATTGCAATAAAGCAATGTGTAAAACATGCTTACCATCCTGACCAGCAGGAGCAATGCAAGTGGTATTTTTGAGTCACAGGTTGTATACAAAGACATGAAAAATACACTGAAACTTGGCAAATTATGTGGTCTATATGAAGTACTGCAAGGCATATAATTTGTTATTGATATCCATACTCCACAGCATCTTAAAATAAATCACTGATCTCTCAGTAGTGGTGATGACAAGGTGACCAGTTCTTGCAGAGAGACCATATGACTTTGCTGTTCAGATGCTAAGGACTCCAAATACCTCAGTTATTAATTGATCTGATCGTGCTCAGTTATTAATTGATCTGATCATGGTGGCCCTTGTGTTGCAGATATTTGAGCTCCTGTATTACAGCTTCCTTTGCTTTCCTGGGAACATTTGCAAAAAATAAACACAGTCCTGTTGAAATTAGGAGCAAGTTTCAGGCTTCATAGTTACATAATTTATCTCTACAACTTAAGAACACAGGCAAGTAGGAAGCTTAACAGCCCTTGCAACATGGGCAAGTGTCCTCATTTCATTCCTGAAGAAAAAACCCAACCTAGAAGCAAAGAACCCAAAAGCTTGGCCATGTTCTGTTTTATTTCCACAGTAATGGCGGAAAAAGAAGATTCTGCAAATAAATATAGGAAGATATACATCTTACAGGTTATTAATTGAATAATTGATAAGTCCAGCACATGGTAATTACAGTGGAAAAGTCTCTATCAGAATTTGTCAGTGATATCTGGAGGGGCTGGAGCAGATGTGAGGGGAGACTATTTAAGTGTGACCCTGGGAAGTGTGGGACCCACTGCAGGAGTCAATAAATGGCCCATAATCCACTGGCAAATACTTGCTGTTTGGTTTTCAAATTTCAAAGAGTTTTGCTTAAAGAGCTGTACACAATTTATAAAACCCTGCTCTTGCTTCAGCTTTTTTTTTTTTTTTTTAAATGAACTCCTTCCTTTGGAAAGCTTGAAAAGGAAGTTTGCTTTCATTTTAATTTGCTTTTCCTCTATTATGTATGAACACAAGACAGATTTAGCAGGATTGCCCATGAAGTCAGAGCTGCAGCTTTGATAATTTTCCCTGGAGAAAAAACTTTGTCTCAGGGTGGAGGGGTGAAGATGTAGAACTGTGCAGCCTTTCCAAGCACTTCTTAGGAAACATGCACAGCCAGTCAAATCAGATTCTGAGCTCACTAACCTTGACAGCGTCCCTTTAAATTAACTTTGCAATCTGGAAACACACAAACCAAATGTTCTAAAGAGTTTATCTGAAGAAGCAGCAGTGGCAAAGCCAAGATTTGCTGCACTGTTTGCCTGGTGCAAGGTCTGGAGAGCTCTGAACACCCACCTTGGGGGGATGTGACCTTCCCAGGGACTCCCTCTGCACTCACTCACATGCCCTGGCCCAGGGCAAGGAGGGCAGGAGGGGCCTGGCTGGGAAGCTGGGATGAAAGCTGGGTCATTTTAAGACATTTGCCGTCAGTAGCAGCATGTGAAGCACAAACAGGAGGCTTATTTGGCTGCACTGGCTGAGGTGGGGTCTGCTCTGGCACACTGGCTGGGCAGGCTGGTGGGATCCTAAGCTGGTCACATGTTCCCTCTCACAAGTCTAAGGCATCTGTCCTTTAGCCCAGTAAATTGCTCCAGTGTCAGGAAAAGTTGCCTTGGCACGGGAAAGGATGAGGAGTGTGTACAAGAGGGGCCTGTTCCCTCTGGTGGGGGCTGCCTAGGAGGTGCTGTCAGCAGCAGGGACTTGGAGAAGCCTCCACCACCCTGCAGCAAACACCAGCCCATGGCCTGGAAAAGCAGGGAAAGACTCAGAGGTGCTGCCAGATCACCACTCACCCCTGCCTTCTGAGGGTATGCATGGATTTAATCCACACCAACACGCTCCCAAAACATGAATCATACTTTGTTCTCTGGCTGTCCTCAGGACTTTAGCTCATTTAACACCCCCACCTAACTAGGCACCCTGAAAAACCCCTTGATGGTCATGGTCAGAATATTTTTTTTTAAAGCAGTTCAATAAAACTTCAACCCATTTTTCATGTTTTCATGCAGGAAGAAAAGAATCCCAGCATCTTTTTTTTTTTCCTAATTTGTTTTTAAATTTTAATCTTGGGCATGAAAACAGATTTTACCTGTTCACGTGTAGATTTTTCTTAGGCTTAAAAAACCCCAAGCAAACAGTGTGGAAGGATGATGGGTCTTAGGAAGGTGGGTGGAAAGGAAAAATAAAAAAAAAAAAAAGAAAAAAGAGATCTGATGTGTCTTTTGTGCTGCTGCGCAGAAACTGCTGCCTGTAGTGCTACAGCCAGGCTTGCTCATTGTACAGCCACACAGCAAAATGATAGTATTGTTAAGATAGATTGCTGGATTTCATTAATCTCTTTTACTTTTTTCCCCCTTTTCTTTTACGCAGAGCTAAGCCTGTGTTTTTACAGGAGATGGAAAATAAGGCTTGTTTAACTACTTTTCATGATTTTTTGTAGAAGCACAGAACAGCCTCTACAAGAGGTAAATGCTGCTGTGACTCTGCCAAACTAGACCCAGCTGATGCAAGCTTAATTTTTCTCTCATATCATTTTTTTGTTAGTTAACATGGGATCTCTCAAATAACAAATAGTACTCCTAGCACTCAGCACACAATCCAGAAAATCTTTAGAAGAAAAAAAGAGTAAATTTTGAGGACCACAGAAGTTGTTTAAAACAGAAATGCAACATCCCCCAAGACTCACCTGCTTTATAGTTTTATTCCAAACTCTAAATTCAGATCAACTTCTTCCAAATGCTCCTGTCCTTTTCCAAACCAAACCTGACTTTACTGAAAAGCAAGAGAAGCCCCTTAGCTCTGACTTTTATAGCCACGTCAAGGAAAAATAGTTTCACCTGGTTTTGCCTCAAAAATATCAGGTGATGTTCATTTATTTCAGAGAACTACAACTCTGATAATTAACTTCATGGATTTAAGTGGGTAGACCCCCATATTTATCGGAACCTGGCAGAATATTCTAATGACTGCCATTTATCTCTCAATATCGAGTTTTATATAGCTCTCAATATAGCCTGAAAGAAAGACAAACCAAAACAAGCTTAAAATTTCAATATTCCAAATACATTTTGTGGCATTTTCTTCCAGTTAGTGCCGCCAAACAGTGAATCTAATTAACTGGACACAGGAGGGCCTTTATGAATGGAATGTAACATAACCATACAAAGTAATCTCGTTACATTGTAACAAGAGGTTAAATACCACTTCCTGCTATGTAGTAGCTGTTAAGTATAGTATTGATGAAAAATATGCTAATAACACCTTCTGAAAAGAATAGCTTAGTTCTTGTTAGCTAATCTCCGCAAGCTGTTTGGTAAGCTGCTTTTGTGGTATGGTTATATCACATGCACATCAAGCAAAACTATTCTGTTATGTCTATCACCCTGTTTGAAACTCGGGGATTGTGGTTTTTTTCCACGGGGAAGATTTACATATATATACATATAAATATATACGCAGACAAATAAGCAGTGTTTTGATCTGTTCCTCAGCACCCTCCCCACCCCCCCTGCCCTGCCCTCCTCTAAAGGCTCTGGTGTGAAAGGAGCTGCCCAGGCTGGGGTCCCTCAGCACCAACAGCCAGAATCAGACCAGAGTTGGAAACAAGAGCCTGGGTTGGCAACCTGGTTCATGTTGAAAAATCCCCCAGAGTTTCCAATAGGAGTTTTTATACAGATTTATACAGAGAAACGAGAATCGGGCTCGTTCTTTCACTTGTAAATCAACAGAAATCTGCTCATAAGTCATTACTATTTGCATCTAGGGAATAATTACTGCTCAAAGCCCAAAGTTAAACCTGAAAGTTTAACTTAAGAATAACGTCCAAAATGTTAACAGTTTTAAATCGCAGCAGCTGGAGTGGATTTTCACAGTCACTGAACTGATTTGCAGTTGTATTAGTCAATCAGCATCTCTCATTAGGTGTCTATAATGCAGGCAGGGACACCATGCTAAGCCCCTGTGTTTCTCCTGTGCATGGGCCCATCTTTATCTGGAGAGTAACGCTCTGTTTTCTTTTCTCCCTCTTCATTTCCATAAACAATATGCACAATTCTCTGAGCCATTCAGTCCGCAAATAAAGGCGGAGGGCTAAGTAAATTTGCTTCACACCAATTATTTTTGTGAGGTCACTGAGTTAAGCATTAAAGAATACTGCTGTGGATGAGCACTGGGGAACAGTATGATTTGTGCTATGAACTGGACAAAAGCACTCAGTGCATAGCAGAATTCGACATTTATTGGGAAGCTTTGTTCCACGAGTTAACAGAAGAATAATCCTTTTCTTTTAACAGCGATGAATTACTCATTTCACCACATAACCCAGCTGCACTGTAAGTCACTTTTGTGAGACACAGCATAGGAAAGAAAGTGAAAGATGTGTGATTTCAGGGAAAAAAAAAATTAAAAAATAGATTGCTTAGTTCAGTATTAAGCTGTTTTGCTTCTATGCACAGCGTGAGGGTGAGCAGTCGTCAAATTATTGTGTTGTGTTTTTATGCAAATATAATTACAGAAGGAAAGCACATTTTAAAACAATCAGAAGGCAAGTGAGGAGCCAGGAATCCAGCGGTTGTGGATTTGCGTTGCTTTATTGTCACACTTCTCACAGCCTCTTACACCAGCCAGAGCCTGGCCCCACATCAGGCTGTTGCCTGTGTATGGCTGGTTTGTGAGCAGTAAGTAACTGTGACAAAATGCTCTGCACATGGGTAATTGCTGATGATTGCACTTCAGACAAAGGGCTCAGGCTTGAACACAACAGCAAGGCGATACTTCCCCGATGGAAGACAAAATTATACAGTGATTATATTGCTATTAATGGAGAAAGGAGTAAGTCTTAAGACTTACTTACACACTGTACTCAGTGCAGGGTGTGAGGTCAGAATCAGACCCTGCTGTTTCAAGGGATTTCAAAAATCAAACAGAAAAATGTGACTGTGTCTGAAAAAGTTAGAGATCGGGCACAGGGCAGAATTGATGGAAATTTGATCTGGAAAAACCACATCAGGATCTAATATTTTACCATGCTTCCTAGGAGATACGGCTACAAAGTAGTACCTGTGCTGGCAGTTTCAGTAAAGACCAGGTTGCTTTATTTTTGGACACTATTCTGGTACAGTAGAACACAAATGACTGTTACATGTATCAATAAAAGGAAGGCAATCAAATGACACATTTTATTATTTAGAAAAAAATATCTTTAAAAATGTACATCTAAATCCAAATAAAGCACACGGTGTGCCCTTTGAAACCCGATGAAAAGATGAGTGTAACAATGGCCTGAATTCTCTGTGCCCAGCTGTTTGTGCCAGGGTGATACCCAAAATCCAAGGTTTCTCCCTCCATCACCATTGGAGATTTCCACCACACTCAGAGGACCAGAGCAAGGGAAGTCACAAGTTCCCCTGTGTGGGGTTGAGGTGCAATGGTGCATCTGCTCACCGAGGCTGCTCCCATCACGCTCCCTCCGTAGCTTCCCAGTGAGTGCAGAGCCACACTCCAAAGTCAGGCAATGAGCCACCTCCTGTTCGGATCAGGGGGCTCGGAGCTGGCTACAAATCCTCTTTTGCAGCAGCTTTGTGTTTTTCTGCTCTCTTTTTAACAGATACACACTCAGCACCTTTGGGGTGACACGTGGGGATCCTGGAATGACAGATCATAGCAGAGAGTTTCTTATCAGAGGCACAACAGCATTTGGAGCCATTTGTTGGTTGGGTTGTGTTGGGGGTTTTTTTTTGGCCAGTCACTATATCAAGTCTTGCCTACTGCTTTAATTAACCATTTAAATGACTTCCCTCCTCTTAAATATGCTTTAATTCCGGGTGCTGGTGACCGAACAGGATGCTCATTGTACACCTGAGTGGTGCTGAGTTTATATAGCATGTAATGGAGAAAATTGCTCAGGTTTATTAAAAGAGGATATCTCCTGTATAAAAAGTGACTTATTAAAGAGAGTTTTTAATCTTTCTCTACTTTAATGTCTTTCTTGTTTTTATTAATAATAGAAGTGATTAGGTCTCTCTTAAAATAGGAAAATCGCCCTGGCGTTATGGCCTCATTGGGTCACCTCTTTGTTCAGACAGTGAGAGTATCACTTAATTACTGTCAAACAGACAAGCCTGTCCCTCATCCATTTACAGTAGTTAAGTTAGTAAGGATGAAGCCGATCAATACACATGATCCTGGTAAAAGATGTCATTTTGTCATTTACAGTAAGACACAATACAATGAATGCAATATTTGCTCTTTTCTTGAGCCGTCTGGGTGTCAACGATAACATCCAAGGTCTTTGCCTTTGTCACAAATATTTGATTGTCTCTTCAGCACCCTCAGTCACTAACAAACACCTCTGACATCTACTGGCTGCTGCCCATTTTCAAAGCGAAAACAATGCCAAGAACCACACATCCCTCTGCTGCAGAAACTTGTGAAACTCTTTGTTTCATTTTTCCCCACCATGCTGAATAACCCTCTTGTCCCATATGTCAGTAAATTTGAGTTCCTTTACACTTTCCAGATCTGTGTGGACCAGGCGAATGCAACCAGTGCTGACAAAGGGACTGCTGCCTCCAGATATTAAGCATGAGCGCTGCTTAGAGAAAAAAAAGGATTTTCATAAGTTGATTAGTGGCTGCTTGGAATTTGGTGCTATTTATTCAATCTCAGGACTGAATGGGGAATTTTCCTTGAGTCATCTTCCCATTCTCTAGTGCTGCAGACGGGATGAGCATGCGGCGCAGGCATGACATTGCTGCTTTTAAGGGGAACACAGAGTGTAAACAGTTCTGAAATGAAAATAGCAAATTCCACAGTTATGACTCCAGTAAAAGTTACTCAGGCATTTAAATAATGGAACTTCCTACTCCCCAGATATCTTCCTTTCTGAAGAATTGTCTCAGGAAGGGATAGCATCAGGGATCATAAATTGTCTTTTGGCTTTTCAACACTTTACAGGCTCCCATGCATCGCCAACAATAGGACTGGGGAATGACTCTTAACAGCTCATTAAGGCTGTTTTTGCCAAATGCAAATAATAAAAAGGCCTCTTAAGAGGCTGTCTCATTTTTATTCAGAAAAGCCTACTACAGAATATAAAAAGATGCCATAAAATGGAAATGCAATAGAAGACTCAGTGCAGTTATCTTTGGTGTCCTTTGAAAGATTTCCAGGCTAACTTCAAATCTCATGGGCATTTCTGGGTGGATTGCTGAGTGATTCTGCTCTGCAAATACGACAGTTAACTCGGAAGGGCACTTAAGAAAAAATAAAATCAGATACATACAGACACTCTGCTGGTAACATACACATTTCTGAGGCGTAAGGGAGTGGAAATAAATAGGAATGAGACTTTAGTGGACTTGCATCACATTTGCCACAATTTTATTTAACATTAGTTCCCAATTCACTTCCCCTCCTTTGGTCTGACTCTTCAGTGCTTTTGACCTTCCCACAGACAAAGAAAATACACTTTGGCTATGCATGAAACACAGTTTGGTGTCCCCAGACAGGAAACTCTCTCCCCATTTATATGCTAAGTGTTGGACTAGAGTTTCTTAGATTAGTGCAAGCAATGGCAGGAGCACTACATCTGAGCATTTGCTGGAGTTTCATGGCTATTGCCCCCTCCTGCCTCCATGCTCCTGCTTGACTCCTAGTGCTTGGGTGGCTCATTCCCGGGTAACCCTGGAGTAACTCCTGTCTGGGTGCGGGACCTGGTGCCAAAGTCGCCTGCGAGAGAAATACGCACTGAGGCCCAAGAGTTTTCAAACTGATTTTTCTCCTATTTTCCTCCACAAGAAGATGCAGGATTCTGGTTTGAGCAGCCTGTGATGTTAGTACTTCATTTTTGGAAGTGTTAAACACATCTCCCTCTATTATCAAATCCCAGTCAACATATGCACCAAGCTCTCTGCACAAAGATGTCCACTAGTTTCAACTGAATAAGAAGACAATTACTTCAGCACGGGTTTAGAATAACTCAACGAAAACTAATAGAACAACAATTTATACCAGCTGATGTACCACTCCAATTGATTTACACCAGTGACCAATGCTAAAGTATTTATAAGAGATTTAGATTTACTTCCTTTCCCTCACATAAGTATTTTCTTATTGGCTGATAGAGAAAATAAATTCCAGAATCTGAACATTTGTTTAAACCACCTGAATTATCTGAATACTGGTAGGTTTTCCTTATCTTTATTACAACCATTGTTATTTATTATGTAATAACAGTAGAAATCCCCCAGTGAGACTCAAGCTGTTGTTGTGGGAAGCGAGTCCATTACCAGAATTCCCCAGAAGCTTGCTGAACATTGCCATGGGGAGCTGCTGTCTGCAGAATTAGGATTCTTCATAAATTTGCTCTACTCTTTAAATCAAGCTTAAAAATTAACATGAAGATTGGACTTGGTAACTTTTCTTGAGGAAGGCTTGAAAAAGAAATGAAACAAAAGAGAATTCCACAGAGTAAGGCTGCAGAAGTTGGCCCAGACAGGATCCATATCTGGAAATTACTCTTGGGCCAGTGCTGGCCCAAATTAATTCCTACATCACTTTCCTCACTACTCACCTTTGTACAACCTGAGCCCGTAGGGTCACATCTCTACAACTAGGTTTGATTTTCCCTGAGAAGAAATGGGGGGGGGGGAATACTAAAAAAATAATGAGAAAAGAAAAAATATCTTTGGTTTTGGGTTTTTCTCTGTTGTAAAACTTGAGGAGAGATTTCTGTCTGTGTTCTGTACAGTTGCTGATATAATTTGCATGACCGTACATTGTGATTTATTGCAGTTTTCACTGCCTTGGCCTTTCAGAATGGAAGGGCCAGGCAGACTTGACTTTTTAACATGCAACTGAACCAGAACCTTGAGGGGCCTTGGAATATTTTCCTAACTTCCTGAGAACCCATAAAAATGTGTCTTTAACGTTGTGTTATGATGGGAGGCTCCCAAGAAGCAGCATAATAAAAAAAGGCACTGAGTTCTTAAGCACAGGAATCCAGCCCATCTCCATGCTCTTGAGAAGCTCACTGCCTGGTAAGTAACTTCTCCCAAGTCTCCTCTCCATGTTCCCCACCCTCCCACATTTACAGATCACATTGATTTGATAGTGGTTCATTGGCACTATGCCCTCTAAGGAAAGAGATGGTAGGGTTAAATTGTCCTCAGTTTTGAAAAACTGCTGAGTTCCACCATATGGACTGCTATATGGCAAGGAATATGCTTTATTGGCATTGCTTGGAGGTTTACAAGCAATCTTCTTGAAGTTTTAATGGTTGCGTGGGTGATTTATCCTGTCTTGAGAGTCAGTGCTGTTAGGAGGCACCCAGTTCTTGAGCTCTTGCTTTCCTTTATTATGAAAACCTTTAATCTTTCCTACATGTACCATAAATAACCTCATTATGGCCACACAGAGAAAATGTAACAGTTCCCATGTAAGTTTTGACTTTTTACTTAACACTTTTATGAGCTACTACTTTAACTTCACGAGGGGGATGCTTAATATACAGCAGCAGAAATTTGGGGTTGAGGAGCAAGCTCAAGAATGAAAGTGTCATATACAATTTTGCATCTTTGCAGCCATTAAGTCCGGTGTAATTTTTCAGCCAGGACTGCTGGCATGAAGACAAGCACTCTTTGCTTCCTTAAAATTCTCAAGGGCATCTTGTGATTCCAGTGACTGCTTCAGAACATTTGGAACCCAAATATCTAGTACTTCAACCTAATATTTCTCCCCCAACACATTACTTGAAATCTATTCAGCACCAAGATGTTTTCATGGAAAGAAAGAGGGATGGCTGGGATGAGAAGCACTGATAGAGTTAAACTGAAGACAGAAATCTTGAGGTTCACAGCAGGACTAACATTTACTTCAAGTTATCAACTGCATGTATTTAAGACAAGATCCACAAAAACTGAAGGACATGCAGGAGAAAGGGAAATAATGATAAATCTTGTAGCTCAGCTATATCACCCTTTTATATCACCATTTAAGGAAAAATGAGACACAACGTCCTCCAAGGCATCAAATTTTTTCTTTAGCTTTAGTGATTCTGCCTCAAGGGATTTTCTTTAACAAAACCTTGTCCCAAGCAAAAGAGTTGGCCTTTGGGACTATGTGGGATGTAGATCACCACACCCATGGGTGGAAAGCACAAGACAAATCTCAGATAAGGAGGGAACAATTAGAGAATTCAGACTGGTGTTTCATGCAAAAGGACGTTTAAATTAGCATTAACCAGCAGAGCCTATATATTGAGATAGAGGGATCTGTAATTGAAGCAAAGCTCTAAGTGCATCTCTTGAGCTAATTGCCATCTCAAAGATTGTAAAAAAAGAGAGAAAAAAAAGGACTGGAGGGCAAATTACAACTTTGGAGCAGGGATGGACTAAAGTTAGAGGATGCATGTGAGAGTTATGCAGGGAATTTGCAAAGGGTTGGGCAGTGTTTTATGGAACATTTGCCCTTAAGTTTTAAATATGTCCTTGGTTGTGTAAAGGGGGCAGGGAGTGCAGGGTCAGAAATACCTCTCTTCCTGGATGGAGGACAACTGATTGGAAATTAAGTACAATAAATGTATAACATATTAAAAAAATAATAGATAAAAATAGACCAGCATTTACTTACTCTCACAGCAATGCCACATTGTGAAGACTAAAGCCAAGTCCCTAGTCCCACGTACGACATTACACCTTTACTTGGGAGATTTTCACTATTTCCCAGAGCACACACATTGTCCCCAGCAAGAAGCAGGAGCCCAGATCTGACAGACCAGTGGCAAACTGGCAAAAACTACATCCCTCTCTAACATTTCCAATAATCACAACTGGCTTAATTAGCAGCAGCTCCTCTCTTTTGGAAATGCATTAGTACAGAATGTAGAAGGGGATACTTCATCAACATGGCCAATAAGGTGTCCAGTTAAAAACCTAATAATAAGCATATATTGTGGAAACTTCCAGAAGTTCAGACTATTAATCCAATCCATTTGCTTTCTGTCACACTTTGTTATCTTTTCTCACATAGAGACCGTAGCAATTAGGAAAAAGAAGCACCTTTTTTGCTAGAATTATTTCCAGCACATTCCAGGGAAGGGAGCAATAACCCATCCTGCAACATGGTGCTGAAAAATGAACTTAATTTGCACTTATGGAGAAATAGTCTCTTTTGGGAAAAAGCAAAGCAAACCAAAAAAGACCTGATCTCCACTGGAGTCCATCCAAAGAGCTGCTCTAAACACACCATCTTCCCCCATCCACATGCTGCACTGTTGGGTGCACTGGGTGGACGAGAGAGATCTAACTCTCCTGGCACATGCTAAACATCTTACTGTAGATGGCATACCTTGTCTGTGAGGAGTTAGTATTCAGAGGTCATTTGCTGGAATAAAGACAGATTATATGAGTTAGTAATATATTATCAGATATTTTACTATCAACACAATCAGTTATCAACTTTAACAAGCTGATCTGACAGACAAACGTGCTATAACCTCTCTGAAGGTCAATTTTCCCTGTTTGGGTCTCACCATCAGCTCCACCTGTGGCTGAGGCCACACAGTCTCAGAGGGCTTACTTTAACTCAGCAACATATTCCCATAAGTCTGGGGCTGTTTCCCAATTTTGAAGATGGTGTGGGGAGAGGATTGGGAGCTGATGATAGTGGGATGGAGGAGATTAGGCAGCTAAGCCATCCATTTTAGTTCCAGTGATCAAATTTCACAGTCTTTATCTGAAGCACTGACTAGCTAACTTTTCAAGTGAGGGTAAAATAAGGGAGTGCAGCTATAACCAATAACTTAATGCATGTTGATCACCACCACAAAATTGTCATCTATCCAAAGGTGCTTGTGTCTTTGTGCTGGTATGTGTGCTCGGGCTGGAGAGTTTGATCTTATAAATGCTTATTTTTGTTATCTGCAGGATTACTTATAGCAGCAAGCTCTGCTCCCAGTTGTGATTGCAATCACAGCACTCACAGTAAGTATCACAGCAGAGAGATGAGGTTTGTAAAGATCAGCATAGATATCGGCAACCAGATTCTGCTCTTAGGCAAACAAAATGCTTAACAACTGAAGAGCAAATGCTGTACTGGAACTTTAGCTAGAAATTTCTTATGAAGAGGGGGGAAAAAAACCCAAGTCGGGAGAATGAAAAGTCATTGTTGCCCAGACATTTTACAAGGAACTGTAAATGCTTAGTATTATAGGTGCCAAATGCTATGAAACACAATTAAATGTTATTAAGCTTTTTTATTGTAAGAGGGAACTTTTTCTAACAAATAGTTTTTAACTAGCAGCTTTACTTGTTTATCCTCAAAAAGAAAGATCTTTACATGTTTTATTTAAAACTAAAAATGCAGTGTTATACATATTAACATTCTTTGAAAGCTCCCAAGAGTTTTCCAGACCTCCCATAGGTACCCTGAGGGGAAAATCAGAACCACATATGGGGAAGTGTGGGGGTGAGAAGAGAAAAAAAAGTTAGTTCCACTTGGATTTTAATGCATCTGATCTCAGGAGGCATGGAAAAAAAAAAAAGTGCATTTTACAAGGTGAACACTGTGTTGATTTGAGATCTTTATATCAGAAGGATCTCAATCTCATGTCAGTTGACTGATAATACATCCCTACCTTTCAAAATCAGAAGCAACTACCATAGCAACAAAATATAAATAAATGTACACAGAAAAACCTGCTATCACAAAAGATAATGAGGTAGATTGTTATAAATGGAAAATACTGTAGTTTAGGTCCCCAAAACTTCAGAAGTGTTCACAGTGGTATTTCTGTTATAGGAAAGTCTTGAGGTCAATTTTAAATACAGACTGTGATTTAACTGTTTTGGTCTTTGTTGTTATTTTATTCTAATGATTACATGCTCTATAGACAGACCTAGACAAGTCAAGTTTCTTGTGAACTGCTGAAGTAATAAACCTGTTATTTAAATGAACCCTGTAGGACCAACTGTATGAAGATGAAATGAAAAGGTACAGAGGAAAGGTGTGAATTTGGTAACACAAAAACCCTGCAAATCTCTCTGACTTTGTTGCCCTGGGATCAGAAGCTCACATGTACAGACAGTATTAGAACTGCTGTCTTTGAACTCACAGAAGGAGCATTAATGGCATTTCTCCAAGGATTTGCATGGACCCTGTCATGATGTCTGCCTAGCTGAGACGCTTCCAGTGTTGCCATTGGTACTTGTAACCTGGAAACCTCTTTTTGTTTGCACATGGAGTAATATGTGTGTGTGTTCTGGAGTTCTTTTGGTTAGTTTGACACCAGAAGATAAATAACACAGCTACATATTAGAGTTAAGAGTCAGCTGTCACCCCATAATGTGCAAAGATATTCAGAGAGTATTGCAACAGGGTAAACTTGGTGTAAAACTGCTACAGATAGATAAAAGTTAATCAAACTGGCTTCACTCATAAGTGGGTAAACCCAAGAACTTTTATGTGTGCTTAAAAAGCTTAAAAGTTTCATTTTCAAATAGGATGACAATTAATTTCCATTATTCTGCTGTTTTTTAAAAAATACAACAAATCAAAAAGAACAGTAACTTAACATTCCTGCATAGTTTGTTGGAAAGAGATGACACAATGGTTTGAGCTCCAGGGCTACCTTAGCATTGCAGAAAGGTGCCAGAAGGGTCCTGCCAAATGACTGCTCTCTTCACCAGGGTCCACAGTGCACATTTACAGAGACTCTCACCCAACAAAGTGCCAGCACTGGGCCAGGACATGGTGTGTGATCATTAATCTGCTACAGCCCAGGCACCTGCTCACCAGAAAATGACTGAGACCTTCCTTACTCTTTTCTCAAAAAGGAATTTCAAGAGCAGGAATGTTTTCTTATCGAAAGCAGCAACTTTCAGACAGGCAGACTCATGACTGCTGAACCAGATAAAGTAGCTATGGAATTTATATGGTCCCCATTACAGAGTATCTGAATATGATATGTCACAATATCACGCTGACATTGGGAAACATTTTAATCTGTGCATTTCACTATATAAAGGGTGAAACTGAGGCAAAGAAAGAGCAGCTGAATTGATCAAGGTTGCCCAGGAAGTTCGCAGCTGAGGGAGGTCTTGAACATGGGCTGGCAGAGTCCTCAACCAACACGCCACCCTCTGCACTGCTCTATCCTGTCTAAATTAAGATTTGTGAGATTATAATCAATGATAGTGTCTAGTGAGCTGTGTTAACTACAAGGAGATGTTATATCTGAGGGACAAACTGTTGTCAGAAGTCTGTAAGAGGTTCTCATCTTGCTGTACACACCCCTTTCATGCCCTGTACAGAACCTGTGCTGAATGACTCCTGTGTCACGGTGAGCACATCACAGCCAGCAAACAAATCATGCATTTAAACAGCAGCTCCTGCAGACTGGTAGCCAGATTATATCCTCTTGCTCAGCTGTCAGTACTTGGCTGTTTCTGTTTAATACAGCTGGAAGAGTGAATCATGGACTGCAGCTGCCCTGTGTCATACCTTAAATTGTCCAAATCATCACACTGGGAGGTTCACAGTGCAGGATTTCAGAGGTTTAAGTAGAGTGAGTAAAGACACAATAGGCATGGGGTGGGGGGTAAAGGCAGACACACTGCCTTAGCTGTTAGAAAACAATGCTCTTAGAAGCCAATCAGCCATTGACCATCACCAGTCTAACCTCTTACCTTCTGTCCTCGCTTAACCCACCCCACATGTCAGGGCTAACTTCTACACCACTGCATTGAGCACTTGAATCATACATGTCTCCTTTGTAAAGAAGTAAAAAAGAAATCTCTCTCAGGGACTGGAGGAACTCACAGGCACAATCTGACATGCTGGAGAGACATCCTGACCTAACTGAATTTCCTTGTTTTCACAGAATCACAGAATGCACTGGAGGAACCTCCTGGAGTTTTTGCTGGCAAGAATTCGAAAGTTCCCTTTGCTTTCTTTTCTGGCCCAGCCCTGCCTGCACTGCTGTATCTGTGATTTGTTGTTGATAGGTTTCTACTAGTTCCTTTTTCAGGGTGAGCCACACACTTTCTCTTTTTGGTTATTACATGACCACAATAACGGCCCCTGTTACACTGAGGAGCAGTTGAGCCTGAGAAGAGTGAAGAACGCTTTGAATGAACCCCAGTACTTTGTGCTCAGAGATGTTATCTGTTGCTCAGCAAAAGTCATTTTTTGTGCAAAAGGAGAGATAAGATAATATGAAAAACATCAGGCGTGTATTTCCATTTCTTATATTCAGATATACAGAGGTTTAAACAGTTATAGAGCACTTCCTTAAGGTGTATTGCAAAAGACATTTTTATATATTCCTAGTCTAATTAAAGTCCAAGAAACAAACATGCTTAGGCAACAAATCAGAAGTTGATAGACACTTCCAACTAAGTTGAAATTATTTATACTCTAGCAAAAACAAGCTAATAAGTAATTGTTTGTTTGTGGGCATACTAAGAAAAGGGAGCTATTGGATAAATATATCCATCATCATTTAATAGACTAAAACATACCTACACAGAGGGTGAGAACACATGTAATATGGTTATATGATCATACGGCTTTTGTAAACCTAACAACAAATCTGGACCCTACATCTGTAATCTCCTGAATTGGGTTTGGAAGCTGATTGTAACCAGCCAAACACAGGTTTCATAAAAAATGTGAAAGATAAATAATCCCAATTTACTTTCACTGTAAACAAACAAACAAAGTCTTTTAATTCAACAGAGTTGCTTCTGCCATGACGTTGTATTCAATGTGAGTAAGGGTATCAGAGCCCACCATGCAGCTGTTTCAATGCAGCTAATCAGGGTTGGTGGCTTGCTATTAAGACTATTAAGAAACAATGAAAACAACCCTAAATCTACCTGCTGATACACAATCCATGAGCACATCCTCCATTTCCTTATGTTATCTACACTTTTAACTACAATTCCAATATTCTTCGCAAAACTCCATGGGTTGGAAGCCATGAGCCAAGCCTGAAGTTCATGCACAAGCAGTTGAATTACAAGCTGAGATCTAAATGATGTATAACATAGAAGAAAAATTAAATTAAAATAGTTTTGTGGCATTTTTCTCTCAATATCACATGAGAAGACAGAGAAATAGAGTTCAACAGTGCATGTTAAAGGGATATAACTATGCCAGCTTCGGGGCTGCAAACATTTGAAGTCCAAGGGAAGTTTAATTTCTAATGCAAGAGAAGCAGTTTCTGGTCATCTGAAGTCAGTGTGATGTTTTGGGATATTACCAATTCAGCAAGGAAGTTGCTTAATGCTTCAAATAAAGAACTTAAATCTAAAGTCCTAATGTTGTGTATATATATATACACACACACACACACACACATATATATATATATATATAGTCCCTTTGAGTCAGAAGATGTCTTGGCACTAGATTTGCTCCAAGAGCAAAAGGACAAAAATACAGATTCTAAATAATTGTGAAGAATCCCAAAGACTTCAGATCAGAAAGAGATTTCACAGAGGCTTTTACCTGTGCTAATACCAGAAATTCCTTCTCTTTCTTGCAGTTCTAGGAACATGACTATTCAAAATAAAATCTGTATTTATTCAATATGAAAAATACACTCCAGGAGCAGATACAGACTTTAAAATGTTGTGTTACTAGGACAGTTTATGAGTTTATCAGAATACTGATATTTTAATGCCACTTTAAATTTGGAGTTGATTTATCAATTTGTCTAACATGACCACAATATTTCGGGTTTGGTGGGGTTTGTTTGTTTGTTTTCCAAAAGGAATCAAAAGCAAAAAGCCCTCCCCTCCTTTTTTTTTTTTTTTTTTAGAAGACAAATATTGTGTTTATGTGATTTTTTTAAAAAGGCAAAATACTTCCCCTCAACATTTATGAATTCTCTCTGTCCCAGATGATTGTGATGCTTCTGAATTAGGCAAACCATTTGGTGTGTGCATGCGAGACCACAGAATGAATTTTATTACAGCTACAAAACAGATTTTCAGAAGTCTCTTAGTAACTGTGAGCAGATGAAAGGGGAACCAGCTGAGATCTGTGCACTGCAAATTGTTTCCCCATGATTAAACTATTTCATCCTCCGGGCTAACATCTCTGTACTTGTTTGGCAACAAGTGATAATGTTAGTGATAAAAGCCTCTCCTGGATGATCAGGGAAGGATGATAACAATTTTTATTACCTTTGTTTGTGGTTAGTAAATGCTTATTTTGCAGATATTTTCCCCAATACAATGAAATATGAGTGATTAAAATAAATAATAATAAAAAAGAGGCTCACATTGGCATAATGCAGCATTGCCAAAGCTTGTGACGTGTTGCTAGAGTTTTGCCTTGGGAAGAATGCTGAGAGCACACTGGTAGTAATTAAGGAGTACAGTATATGGCTCTGTTCCAGTTTGGCCAAATTATTTTTGCTTTAATAACAACTTTTTTGGCTTAATTATGAATAATTAATACAGATTATTGCTATGTGTAACTACTTATCATAAACTTCAATTTACTACTCGCAGCAAAACATACAGTTAACTACTAAACTTATAACTGACTCTGCTATAGAGTGAGAGAGAAAAATACTATTTATACTCCAGAACAAAAATAAATAAATAAAATGTGTTGAACAAATGAACAAAATTATGTTCATTCCTTTGCTTATCTGTTGCATTTTTTACTCATCCTGGACAAAGCACTGCAAATGTACAGGCATTGTTTTCAAAAGTGAGTCTAACTGAAAGCAATGCATTTACATTTTTACCAGGTCAATGGGAATTCTAAGTGTTCAGTGTCTTTGCAAATCAAGTCACATTTTTAGATGCTGTAAGCCTGAATTTTGACTAGTACTGAAAAGTACAATTTAGAGCTGATGTTTACAAGCATTCCTGAATAAATGCTTAAATATAAATTCAAGTGCTAGTTTTCAGCCATCCGGATTTACAGTTTTGGCTTAATTTGGGCATGTGTGTGTGTGAAAACTTCTGGAAACAGTTAAAATCACAAGTGTAAAGAAATATTTTGGAGTCATTTGAAATCAGATAGAGATTAAAAAAACACCACCAAGCCACAGGAAGCTGATACCAACATGCAATCATTGTGACAGGAATCGGAGCACTTGGACTCCCAAGTGCAGCAGCTCTGCCTCCACATCAAGCCACCCCTAATTTCAGCACGTGTAAATGTGTGCTTGGGTGTGTGGGGGCACCCGGGGAGCCACTTCCTACCTAGGGAAGGTTGATATGCAGCCTATTCAATCCCAGAACTTTTGCTACTAAATGGTTTTCAAATACAGTTCATTTTCATGCCACGATCTTTAATGAAAAGTGCCTGCTGAGTGCAGTACAAACCATTTGGTGCCCCAGTGTCAGGGGAGGAAAAGAACAACATTCAGTAAAACTGAAGGTTTTTATTATCACGTCGTAAATGAACAAATGGCATCTGTCAATACAAAGGAACTCATAGGGGGTATAGAAAGGAAGCTTAGTTATTACACTCAGGGTGTGCTGCTGAAGTGACAAACTGGAGTTTTATTAACATGCCAGTTATAGATCTCCTCTTCCTCCCCCACCACCCCAACCCTTTTCTTTTACCTCCTTCAATTTGGTACATACCAGAACCGCTGTAAAATGAGCTTTGGTCAGACAGTGCTCACTGTTTAATGCTGGAAGTTGCCATCATCACTAGGAGTAATTAAAAAGTGGGAGCCTCTGTATTCAAAATGAAAACCTGGCCTCAGATTTGGCCCCACATCTGGGAGCATCACTACATGGATGGGGCAGCAAGCCTCCCACAGCAATAATCTCATCACAGTTTTTGTATTCAGGCAATAAACATCTTTCACTGCACTGATAAATGACAAAGGTGTTTATGAGCTTCAGGAAATGTTTATACCAAATGTAGAAAAACCAGAGATGGGATCGTTGATGCTAGTGAGGAACTGTGTCCAGAGCAGAGATGCATAGGGGAACAGAAAGGGAGGCCCAGGGGGTGGGAACCTCAGCAATGATTTTTACTGGAAGGTATTAAGGCATTTTTCTCATAAAAGAGTTTAGTGGCCTTGAGCAGGTGTGACTGCAAGCTGGCAAACGCCAGGCAAAGAGGCAGTGCCCTGAGGTGAGGCAGGGAAGCCCTGGGGACCCCAGCTCCCTGCCTGGCAAAGGAAGTGGGGCTGGAAGTGTCCCCCCCAGCCCCGCTGGGATCCTGAGCCCAGCTGCAGGTTCACAGCAGGAGCATTTTGGTGCCATAGAAAGGGAAAAAGCTGATGTTCCTCTTTGAAAAAATCATACTATTAGACCTACAGTATACTGAAAACTGCTTAGCAAGCCAGACCTAAATCATGTTAGCAACCATGCAAATACAGGACAGTGGGCATTTTTAATGGAAACAAGGAAATCCCAGAATCACTTATGTGCTTCATTAGTTTTTTAAACTGCAAGGACAGGTTTGTATTTTATGATTGGCAAGCATCAGAGCTGTGTTTAAAATGGAGCATGAAAGGAAGTGCCTTTCGGTTATAACTATAAACAACAATTTCAGTGAGACTTCCTTTATAGACTGCCCAGAACAAAAAGTCAAGCTGTTTCTTGCTGATATATATATACAAGCAGGAGTTTCATACTATCACCCCAGAAAAGGATTCTATGCAAAGAAGCCTAAGGAACAAAACTCCTGGAGCTGGGAGATTCAAAGATGCATAAGCAGGTCTAGATCAATCTGCAACTCAGACTGACCTTGTAAATCAAGGCTCGCTGGTGCTTGGCAATGCACGGGAATGCCAGGGTGGTTATGCACAGCCTGGACTGGTCCATTGGATTCCCTCCCCTCACAAAGGAGCATGCTTTAACTCCCGTTTCAAAGACTAGTAGGGTGGACATGGTTCCCCAAGTTTTCAGAGAACATTACAGTTCCCAAAGGGTGTGCTGTCTCCTGCAGTTCCCACCGAGGATGACGCACAACCAGCCTGTGTCATATCACTAGCAATGAATTACAGCCCTAAGTGTCGGAGCAAACTCATCACAAGTGGAAATTGTGCAGACACTGACATGGGCTTCTTGGGATAACACCTACTCGTTATTTTTCACCTTCACCTCCCGATGCCACCTTGCTCCAACATTATTAACATGTCATGAAAAGAGAAGCCTATCTCTCAGATAGGCCATGATATTGAAACACCCCCCCCTGTTTTGTCAAAGCTATTTGGAGGCTAAGCTACGTTCCGCTTGTCTCTCCAGTGGAGATCATTCCCTCAGCTGACACAGCTCAGTTGGCCCCAGACCCTTTTCACACCTGCAGAGAACCTGCCCCCGCCACATGTTCATTGCCGCCTGTCATAAAAAGATTTATCAGAACCTCTGCACAAAAGCCACATTTCCTTTCAGCAATCGACAAATTTCCTTTCAGCAATCGACAAATTAAAAAACCTCTTAAAACCATAATCATCTCAGGGATGTTGCCTTTTGTAGGAGTTGGCTTTATGTGCCCATTTCCTTCTCACGCAGACTCCTGCTTTTACAGCTTAGTGACAACAACCGCTTAGCTCCAGTGTCTGCTGCTAAGGGAAGGGAAAGCAAACCCGGGTACCTGGCTGAGACCAGCCACCTTCTCTCTTCACCTGGAAAAGTAACATCTCTCAGAGCCCTCCCTGAGATGTGGGCACACACTGATGTAAATGCTTGGCTGAAACAGAAGGATCAAATCTGCTAAGTCTAAAACACCAGAGTACTTCTTCAGCCCTGACTGAGCACAGAACATTTTGAGGGGTTCCCATAATATTAAAGCAGGAATCTTGCCCTAGTAGTCAACGTCCTCCAGCAGAGTTACACCAGGTTTGTAAAGAACAAGTTACCTCTACACTGTCAGGGAAGTGGATATGCCTTCTTGGAGAGAGGAACTTGCCTTCAGCAGAGTTTTAACTCAAAATTAACATAAAATGCTAATGGGTAAAAAAAAAAAGATTGCCAGGCTCTTTCAGAAGCTTGCTTCTTTTTGGTTTTATGTGGTGGGAGATGAAAGGGCTCGGGAACAAACATCAATGCTTGTTTTAAATTACAAGAAAAAAAAAAAATCATAGTAATTTCACTTGGTTGTCCCTATGATCTTATGTTTTTACCTCCTGTAAGAGATTTGCTTGCTGGGGAAAATCTTACAGAAAGAGCAGCTATTGACATAAAAGAGAATGTTTAGGGAAAGCAACTTTTAAATTAGTAATTTACATTGGAAACATGATAAAGGTCTAATCTAGGAAGAACACTTAATCTCTGACATCGCGTGACTTTCACATCTCTGGACCTGTGCACATTTCAAAGCTTTTCTGAACCAGAATCTTTAAGGCTTTGTCTTCACCGATACAAAGGTGTCTTTTTACAACCAGCCAGTGAGCCTGTGGTGGGGATTTTACAGTGAGATAACTAAGTGGAGACAAGGCACTTTGGCGTTTACGGCAAGGAGGTGAGGTCATCGCCGCTGCTGACATCACCTACTCACCACGTGCTAAAGCAGCACTGTCTCCTCTGGGGTTTTACAGCAGCTCCTGCTGGCTGCCACCCACCTGGAAAATAAAATGTTACCAAGGAAGACCCAGCACAAAGGTCTTTCTGCGCTGGGAGTAGAGAAGGTGAGCTAACACCTGACTAGAGGTTCCCTAAGGGCCGGATCCCATCAGCTAACAAGTTAACATCCAACCAGCTCTGCGTATTCCAGTTATAAAAGCCCAAGGTTAGCCCTTGTCAGTAAGCTCAAAACTGGAAAGGGACATGTATGCACAGCATTTCACTCAGCTTTTTATCTTTCTAGTCTTTTCTGTTGTATGAACAATTATATTAATGAAGGTTTCCTGCATATTATGCATTCAGATACTCCACAGACCAGTAAAGACTGAACACATTACAGCCCTTTCTGCAGTCTGGAAATACAGCTGTCCTCCTCTGATATCCAGCTATTTTCATGAAATGCATCATGATCTTTGAGACTTCTGCCTCCTCATCAAACTTAAGTCATACCAGGCAACAAATTCTAGAGCTGGCTGAGGAGAAATATGAAAAGAGATAGGCAGACACTATGTTACCACACGGGTCTCCTTTCCCACATAAATCAGCACAAAAGGCTTTAAATTTATAAAGACTTAATTTATACCACGAGAGCTAGAGACGGGGAATACTAATACTGACTAGCCCTGTAGGTGCTACAACGTGACCAAAATGTTTCTTTTGCCTGGTTGTTTTGACCTTGATTGTACAGTAGTTTGAGATGGCTAATGAGTTAATTACTGTGAATGAGATACCAGTCACGTAAAACTTTCCTATTTTCTCTCTTAATGGAGATTTATACATAACAAGTCAAAGCTCCTTTTGTAGCTGATATGCATGTGACTCAGTCACATGAGTAGTTTAAGCACAAAATTCTCCCCCCCAAATTGTCATGTACAAACAAAGGAAAAATCCATTCAGTTGAGAAAGGGGAAAAGCTTCAGCTGAGGGGTTTTTTTATTTTTTTATTTGTACTTTTTTATTTTAATAAGAAAGCAATTACTTGAATCATGTAAGGAAAGGGGTTGTTATGAAAGAAAACCCAAGCAACAGCCATCCTTATCTAAAGACCCTAAAATAAATAGGGTGATATCATCCAAAGAAGTTATTAACACATAAACTATACTGAATACAAGCACTGTGACCCACGGTCATCTCTCGTGCAGTATAGTGACTACAAAAGGGATATAAAATGTATGGAACTTTTTTTCACCTTTTAGCTCATGCAGTGGTAAATTGTCTCGTCCTGCTGATACATTGCTGTTTGTCATGAGTGATCTAGAAATGAAAGGAACAAACACAAAACAAATCACTGAAACATTTCACACCTCATCATCAAACCCATGTCCAGAAACACTGTGGAGAACTCTTTTGTTGTGCTCTACCAATAATCATGAGGGGAGAATCAGCCCATATATTTTTTATTAGAGGCACTAAAAATTCTGCTCTCACGGGATAAATCTATAGTATAGATCTATAGTCAGTTGTTCGGGGGTTTTTTAAGAAACAAACCCAATACTGATATATAGGTACTAATACCTGACATCTTTTCTAACAGCTTTCATCTAACAAACTTCACAAATTATTGTCAGTGAGGCAAAACGCTATTGTGGAATGAGTACAATTAAACCTGGCTACATGAGAAAACTGAAGCACTGAGACAATTTCTGTGCATTTTCCAATACAAACTAACAGTATGCTGGGAATTCTTCCTCTACTCTTTTTGCATTTGATAAACAGCTTATTTTACTATTTAATGTACTTTTCTTTTGCTGTTCAGGGGCAGCACTGTTGGCTTTCTGGGACAGGCACACTGTATTTACACGGGATCAGATAAGCCCGAGGCTCACTTACTGCAGTCTAGGAGCCAGACTGATCGCATTTAGAATAAGAATTTCCCATAGTGTTACTATTCATATTCAGAATCAGAGAAATGAACCTGTCTAATCTCTAGAAAAGCCTGTTAGCGTTGCACTAAAACTGGCAGCACTTGAAAGTTTCCCATCAGAGAGGAGCCCCAGCAGCCTGTTCTCCCCAGCAGAGTTATTGGCAGCACTGCTAAAGAAGCATCTGAGGTCTACTTGCTGGTGGAGAGGAGGTGGCAGTTCAGAACATCTCCTTCTAGTCAGATGGATGCGGCCACTAAGGACACCAGTTGTGCCATGTCTGCCAGGGCCACCCCATGTCTGCAAGGGTCATTTGAGGTCTTGGGTTTTGTCCGGAGGGCCCTTCACATGGCTTGGGCCATGCACAGTCTCCACACACTGAACTGAGCTAATCAGAACATAAAGCAACTTGGACATGTTGTTCTTGTTGCAATTTCAGGTGGATTTTTCCTAGTCTTCTTTCTGTATGTCCCCACAGCAGCTGTGCTGGTACACAGAGGCAAGAGTGCCTAAATCCAGTATTATTATATGCACACGTATGTGCACCTACATAACCAGTGAATGTAGACATATTGACCTCAGTCTCCTGGCAGACCCTGCACCGAGGCTGGACAGAAGCCTCCTGTGCTTGGGAGCAGTGTAGCTCCTTCTACTTTGGAGGTACAAAGAGGAAAACCACTGAATTTTAAGAAATGTGTTTTGTGTAAATATCTTTTACCCTCTTGCCATCCACCTCCCCTGCTGCTCCTGGCATAAACTGCTGCATTCCTTTAAGATTTATGAAAGATTATTTAAGTGAGAAGTGAATGTCTCAGCAAACGACTAACTGACCTTCCACCTATGATCATGACCCTAAACCAGATGAGCCTTTTGAAGAAATATTTTGGATTCAGTTAGAAAATGGCAGTGTAATTGAAACAAACTTGGCTGAGCTGTTCAGCACTCTGGAAGGACAATGCTGTGGTCAGGAAACCTTTGTCTTCTGGAGTTAAGTTAATGGTCAATTTTTCCACAGACAAGACAAGACACAAGGAACTTTTCAGACTGTAGTGGCAATAAAAAAGTGTCATTTGTTTAAAAAAAATATTTCATGTCCAGAAAATAGCTTTCATCAGACCTATAAATTAGCTAAAAATTAAAGTACTTGAAATTTTTGAATGGGTTCGGGGTTTTTTTCCCATTAAATTGGCTTGCAGTCCATATTTCTAAATGGGGAATAATGGGCATCTAAGAGTTTATCTTTTAGTCTCACAAGAGGTATCCAGGCATTTGATCACTAGTAATGCCTGCATTATAGACATTCATACAGTAAGAGAGAAAGAGGTAGGAACACTGGTGACATGAGATGCTGCAGCAGTGGGTAGAGAAACTGGGCTTGGAGACTATATAATGATGGCAATTCAAAATTCTCAAGAGCCTCCTAGTCAAAGGTCTCAAACACAAATGAAGTTTTCTGTTACCTCTATGAACCAAAGCAGGTTTTGGTTCACGTTTAGTCTTTGGTCACTCCTCTCAGTGACAGAGTGACGTGGTCAGAAGTGATCTGCACAGACACACACGTGAGGCAGCTCGATGGTGCTAAGCGGGGCTGGGTTCTGCTGCCCCGTATCGGGAAATATCTCTATGGAAAGAGGCTTCGGTGCTGAACAGTGTCTAAGTTATTGCTTTGGTTCTCACATTTAAACCAAGGATTTTAACCAGGAAAAAAACACATTAAAATCTCAAAGCTGATTTCATAAAAGGATTGACTTGGGGAAAAAAAAAAAAAAAAATCTGAAGTGAGGAAAACTCTCAGTTTAAGACACAATGAGTTTACAGACTATTACTAATTAATCCAATTTACAAACTGGAATTCAGCCCAGTGCCCTGGGCAGAGGGAGCAGTTTACATCATCTAAGTTTTGGAGAAAGAAATTTTGAAAAATGCAGTAGAAAGTGATGTGCACAGACCTCAGTGAGACCAATACTCTCGACTCCTTAGGCTTTTTTTCTTTTTCTCCCCTTTCTTTTTTTTTTTTTTTTAATTCTCTAAGTGCTTCACTTCTGATTCACCTTCAATATTATAGCCTAAAATGGTCTAGTTTTAACATTCCAGGCTTACTCTCTTCTTGTGTGTTTTAAACTAAGAGAAAAAAAAGCAACCCAACAATTTATCACAAACAGCAATAAGATACAGCTATAGTGCAAGGTCTAGTTAGACATTTTAGTCATATGACCTTCATCTTTGCAAGGATCTATTGTTACATTCCATTTATTTTTGTCAATATTGACATCTGACCATGGACACAAAATGATCTTTTTTTCTTGCCTATACTCTCCTGTCCAACTTTGCATTAAGAAAGCAATTGAAAAGCCTAATGCATGGAAAGTGAATCTTTTGTATTCACTATAATGCCCAATTTTTCCTTTGGAGTTACCAAAGCTGTCCAAACAAGAGCTAGATTTTCCCTTTCAGGAGAGAATAATGGAAACTTTAAATGAAATCAGAAGGTTACTTGACCTGTTAGAAACTCTGAGGTAAAACTGATGTGAAATTATAACGTAAAGCCATGTGAGGCTGTTATATAACCATAGTGCCTTATACAATCTCATATTTTCTACTGAGCTAAAAGTGAAAAAAAAAAAGCTCAGAAAGTTGGAATGATTATGCCAGCTGCTAAACTATCATATATTGTGTTGTTGCCAGAATGTGAACCTGAATATGATTTTATTTCAATTTACTCACAGTGAAAGACTGATTATGAACAATCAAACTATCAAAAAGCCTTTCAAGTAACTACCAAAAATATTGCTACTTGCAACTGAATTTCACCCAACACTTTGCAAGATGAGTCCTGAGTACATTCTGCTCGCCCCAACAAACATTTCCACCCCAAAAGCAAATCCTGGACTCCTGAACCTCAGCAGCATTTTTACATGCACCAAGTCCCAAATGTGGCATATAATTTCAGGTATTCAGAGTCCAGCTATTGCACCCTCATAGAAGGACTATCAGAAAGCAGTGATTCCACCTAAGGGAATACAACCCCTCCTTGCAAGCATCTTCTCAACCTCTGGTAGGAGAGTGCAGTGAAACAGAGAGGGAAAAAAGCTGATTTTTACCCACTTCAGCAGATCTAAACCCACCAAGCTATAGCACCAAACATGCAATATAGATGAAGTTGGTACTTTTGTTCCAGGTTAGCTTGGAGTGTGCTAAATAAAGCACCATGTTAGCAGTCAAATCCTGGAACTGAATCAGAAGGAACAGCATTTACTGCATTAAATCTTCTTCTAGCCCCCTAATGTTCTGCGATAGGCATCCACAGAGAAAGGAAGCTGCACCGTCTGTGGCTTTATACGAGAGGGCAAAAAAGGGAAAAACTGTGTTTGTAGCCATTTTACCAGTGAATCCATTTAATGTCAGCTTGTCTCTCTGCTGTTCTTGTTCAGCAAGAGAGTTTGGGACGTCTGAGACATTGCTCATACTCATCACAGCCAGAGAAGGAATCACCCTGCTTAAGATCACTACAAGTCTGAATGATGCCATGATTACAGAGCTGCACGGTTATACACCCAAATAAACATACTTTTCCTATAGCTTTAAAGAGAGAGCAGAATTTGTTATGAAGATGACAAACAATATATGACTACATTGCTATACATTCATTGCAAGCTCATGTATTTCCCAGCATTATACAATGGGAACACATGAGTCTGTCTTAAGCTGCCCCCCACCCAAACAAATACATATTCTGAATAGGCAAAGTAGGTGCAACACAAATCTTTTTAAATAACCACGAAATACTTCACAAACTTGGGGAACTTTTGTTAAAAATAGGCTCCAGAAAAAAAAAAAAAAAAGTGTATTTCAACAGCTATAAACCCAATTTATTTTTAATTGCACAAGTATTAAACTAATGGGTGATATTGTCTCTGCTTAGAAGGGTGTTTGCCCTTTAAGCCGAGTGCCTTTTTGTCTTTCTACATGCATTTCACCACCATTTCTTTCTGATGAAAGTGTTTTCTCCCCCAGTTCTGTGCATTAGGTTGACAATGCACAGAATTGCCAGACAGTTTTGTCGCTTATGCCATAGACTTTACTATTCCTTTGAACCTTGCTCGGCGTAAAAGAAGTTTTTCTTAATAAGTAGTTGTTCATCCTTTGATATGCACATCTGGATGTGCCTCTTATCTGCAACATGGTAATGCTGCTTCCTGAAGATAATGATAAAAGAACAACTGCAAATAGCCAAAAAAAAAAAAAAAAAAAAAANAAAAAAAAAAAAAAAAAAGCAGCCCCAAATGCCTTCAGATTTCTTTTAAAAATTATCGGGGTGGAGAAAAGGGGAAAATTCTCTCTCATCATTTCTTTGGCCTTTTATAGTAGCAAAACAAACAAACAAACTCAAAAAGCAGAACAAAGAAAATGGGTGAAAGATTTACATATAGGAATCGGTGCCATTGTAAGTGGGATGATATACAATGTATTTGAAAAATCTTATATAGCTCTAATAAGACCTTGTTTGGATCTCAGTTTGCTACCTATAATAAATCATAACATAAATATGAAAAATCACCAATTCGAAAACATATTTCCCAGTACAACCGATAAGGAGGACAAATATCTATGGCTGGGAGTGAGCACTTCCAGGGTATGTTACTGTCCTGTATTTTGTACCGTGGAATTAGCAATATTTTCCTTAACTTTTAGAGTAAAGCTGTTTAGCATCACTTTAATCAGGCCTCTGCCAGTTCTCCAATCAGTTCCTAATCTCAGTTTCTCCATCTATTTTCACCACTGGGTGTTGAGGGAAATGATTGGCAGGGGCAGGATCAATCCCACCACACACAATACACTGCTGAAATGCATCCCAGACTCCAGTGCTTTCCTGCATAAGGTGTGATTTGCCTTTTCACTAACTGCCTAAGACAAAGCGCTCCAAATAAAAAGTTTCCAGGTCCCAAAGTTAATTCACAGAAATGTCTGCTTTCCCCATGACAGGCAGCTGAAGCAATTCCCTTATCTCTGTGAATATTTCACAGCTGATTTTCCCTGGGAGAAGCCAGGAAATAGCAAATCAAACTTTGTGGTCCCTACATTCAGTCGTTAGCTCTGTCTGCTGCATATTCCATACAGGGAGGAATAAAAGGTGAACAGCAGAAACTCTGCTCCTTATACAACTGCTGCAACCTCAGAGCTGAGGACAGAGGTGCTGCTCCAAGTACTGAATGCACCAGAGATTGTGGTGCTGGACCCTTCTTAGCCTTACAGATAACATTCATGAATTGATCCCTCATTAGTATGCAGCAGGCATGGGAAAATGATAAACTCCTATTAACACTGTCATGGCAACTGAAAAAATGGCTGCTTTGGAAGAACAAGGTCCACAACAGAAGAAAAGCAAAGGCCTCTTTCCTTTCTTCTGTTTGACATCTGTTGTTTAACATACAAAATTGTATTATAGTGACACACACTAGCACAGGCATAGTTAAAGGTTTGTCGGTGATTGTTATCATTATCAGCTCCTATTTTCAGGGCTTACGTGCCTCATCTCTGAAATTTCACTCTGGGCTGCAACCTGTCATACAGGATTTCAGCCCAGGAGCAAAATTTATCGTACAAATTTTGTCTGGATTATGGCTGAGCAGAGAATAATAAAGAAAAAGTTACTATTAATTAATTCTCCTTTGTGACAAAAACCTCAGAATACACTGTACATTTTTTTAAACCCAGTTAATTTAAGTACACCTCTGAAGAAATTTAGAAGTCCAAGATCTATTTTAAACGTCCCATCCATTTTTAGGGTGATAAAGGTACCTAAATCAACTAAACACATTGTATCTATTAGTTTAGTGTTAAAACATTGTTAAGGTGGAATTTATGTATTTGATATGAATTACACTTTTGTCATAATCTACTGAGTTTACTTCCAGAAAAACCAACATGTGTCATTTCCTACTGAGCTCATGGTTTGTAACATGAATTTTTACCACATATAGATAATACCTTGTGTTGTACCTGACTTTGTAGTTCTGGTGACATTGGGGCTCAATTTTACTGTTTTTAAACTGAGGACAATTACCTACGTTATAAAATATTTCATCTGTCACCCTATGAAGCAAAATAAGTGCTAGGTATTGTCACGGAGTCTGAATTGATTGGTCAGAGATTCAAAAGGCTAATAATTAGTCCCCTTTCCTCATTAACTGAATCCAAATGAGTGAAATCCATAGGCTGTGATGCTGTACTCATGAGGGGCTGTGGGAGGGGAGGGTTCCTGCTCCCCAGGCTGGCTCCTGTTCACTGACCCTGCCCTGGCTCTGGACCCCTCCAGGGGCAAATTTAACTCCTTCATATTGGCATAAGACCAAACTCCAGTAACAGCATGGGGGACAATGTGGAGACCTCATCAGCAAGTCCCTGCAGTGGAAGCTCAGGCCTCAACACTCGCATTTACAGTTTGACAGAAAAAAAAAACCCAAAACCTCTTATTAATGCCAAGTTAGTTTTACTTGGGTCAATCCTCAATCTGGTTTGTGGTCTGGACACCCCACAGCCCCCACCTCCAAAGTAGGCGAGCACGATGTGCTGCTGGTTATCCAACTGCCCACCAGTGTGGTCCCACTGGGACCTCCTTGTAGTCACACTTCAGGTGTTCCTTTGGCCACCAATGTCTGGCCAGCCAGGCACTGTCCTCTGAAACTGGACTCTAATTAGGGCCCAGTAACAAAAAAATAAATCATTTTTAAAATGACTGCCATAATCTTTGATATTTTAACCTCTGTGTCAACGATTATTGTTACCCAGGCTAAGAAACTCGAATGCCCGGCTATGTGCTCAGTTACTGGCCCGCACTTCTCACCCAGCAGTGACCATGACATCTGCTCCCAAGGTCACACACCAGGATAGCCATCTTTTGCCTTATCCCATTAAATGGCACATTTACAGGATTAATTCTTCTTCCAGTGCTTTACAATTATGTATTATGGGCTGAGGTGCTGCTAAAGAAAAAAAAAACCCACGCCAACAAACCTATCAGTACCAAGGATCTGGTTTAGATTGTATCCATGTCTCCTTCATTTCCATGGATCTGGGGCAGAAAGTTTCTGTTGACACAAAGGCTCTTCTTCCCATGGCCTCCTGTCCTTCTTTCAGAAGATCCATTTTCTTTTAAATACAGCCTTCTCTCTTCCCACTAATCACACACATTCATCTTACCTAGGTTGCCTCTCATCACTCTTAGCTGCAAGCAACATCCCAGGATTGTCTGGCATTAGGATACCTCCTTTTTATTCAACAAACTGCTATGGGACACTGCACTGGACAAGACTATGATATCTTTAACAGGTTTGTACACGGGCTGCAAATGAGTTACACCCCCTATTGACACACTGCATCTTTGTTATCTTCTGAAAGGAACTCTAGAAAAATAATAAATTTTGCTAATTATGAATTTTGTGAAAATGAATCACCTCATATCTGTGAAATTTGGTGATCAGCAAGCCAAAGAGCGACATATGCCTGAATACGATCTGCATCTCTCAAAGGTCTATAAGAAATGCTTTTTTTTAGTGTGCACCTGCATCTATTAATTGCTTTCCCACAAGAACTCCCTCTCCTTAAGACTGAAGCTGTGCTGTGTGCAGATAAATGCGCACAGAGGTGATCTAATTTAATTTCCTTTCATTAATAGCTTTCCTCCATGGCAACATATCAACTGTGACAATAAGGACACCTGAGTATACACATATTCTGTGCAGTCTCCTTATAGGCGAAAGCACGTCAAGCTTATTAAATGAAACAAAAAGAGAATTTTTAAATGTGTTTCAAGCAGTTTGTTGAGAGTTACTTGATCAGGGTAATAATTTCCAGCAGAAGGCATGGGCTTATATGCAGTTGTAGGCAAAAGCTAAAATGCAGGCCTAGGATTTTAGCTTTTTATAGCTGCTGCTAGATCTTCATTATCCCTGCAAAGATCTTTAAACAAAGGGGGGAGAAGGGCTGCCTCTTAACCCAGCTGAGGGTGGGAGGCGGCAGCGCTCCCCAGCCCAATAAGGGCCAGGCCAGAGGTGTGAACCCAGCACTGCCATCCTCCCATTACTCTCACCCAGTTGTTAACTACAATGCTGGGCTATTTAAATGCTAATATTATTTAGCATTAAACAATCATTCAGGTTGGAGTCCCGGATTTTCTGAGGGGGGAAAGAAAAAAGAAACTCTGAAAACATTGCCTTGCTGTTCCCCAGGACAGCTCCTCACTCATATGTATTTTGGGCAGGACGTGCTGACAGTGCCTCACAGTTGATATATGGGGCTTGGTTTTTTTAGTTCTCTACGTTTGCAGCTAAATCTTTGTCAAATATAGACAACTTTTGCTTTTACCTATTTTTCTGTCCTTTATCTGAGAGCAATTTTGCAGGTTTTCTTTGTGTCAGATCCCATAACACTCCTATGCTCCCTTTGTTATTTTTAAGGGGAAATTTGGAGATGGAAGTCCCATCATAAGTGGATGAAGTGCAAGCCCCAAGTTAAATTTCATTGTATTACTCACTTTGTGAAGAGGAGAAGAAGGAGGAAGCATACTTTTGTGTCTTACCATTTCTTAGGTAGCAGTTTCTTTACAATCTGTGTGTTGAGTATCACACCACAAAACCTGCCATTGTTCAGATCCTAGGGGCTGGTCCAGGCAGATGACAATCAACACCAAAACAAATAATCACTGACATTGCAAAATAATATCTGTATAGAAATGCTGCACTCAGTTTACATCACTGGAGCTACGATAATGCACAAAAAGGACACCAAAACCTGCTACTGTCCAGAGAAAAGAACAAAACCAGAAGCCTTTGAGGTGGCTGGACAGGAAAACCAAGTCAGATGAAGAGCTGAACAAAATTCCTAACTTCCTCATTGCCACATTGACATCTTGGATTTAGAAATACCTTTCTCAAACCAATTTTATTTCCCTTCAGGTTCCAAAAAAAAGAAATCCTGAAAATATAAATACTCTTTGTTAGTCCCCAGTAGCTGCTGAACGAAAGAGATGCTGCTTTGCTGGCCACCTTTCAGGTGGAAGCAATACTCCTGGTTTCTAGGAAGGGGGAAAAAGATTGGGAGACAGCTGCTCTGATCTGGGGATCTTTGCTCATCCCAGCTGCCAGCCAGTTGGGAAGGAGCTGGGAGTACTGGTTGCCCTGGTCCTGCCTTGTGGGTCTGTCGTGGAGCTATAGATGTTTGATGCCAAGACTCACGGAGTGGTTGTCCAAAAATAATACAGTCCTCAGCAGCAAAAGGGAAATAGAAACAAACTGGACACCTCTCTCCCCATCCCCCTTTTGGCATTCTGTACTTTGAATTAGAACATTTTGCACTCTCCTTCTCCCTCCCCATTTACTGGTCTGGCAAATGTCTAAATGGTTTGGGAGTGAAACTGCCAACCTACTCAGGAGGTCTGCACATTTGGAGCACCATCCCAAAGCCTTCTGAGACAATCTGTCTTTGCTGACATGCTGTCACAATTTCGTGAGCTCTGGTTTAGCCCATGTACAAGCCTCTTTCACATTTATGTGTGCTCTGATACTTGATGAGAGAAAGCTACTTGGGTTGGGTCTAAAACCTCTTATTAAATTAAAAAAATAAAATAAAACATCGCAAGTTTTTGTTTTCAAATCAGATTTTCTGTTCCAATTCTGCAAACTCAGGAGGTGGAGAGATTTGGGAAAAACACACTTATCTACAATGAATATAAGCCCTGAGCTTGTGAAGACTCATGCATTGCTAGTTCCCATGCTTTTTTGTTTTTGAATTACACAGTGTTTCCTTTACTGCAAAGGAGACAGTGCCCCAATGACTCTTTTAGAGCCAACAGAAGCAACACAAGTTGTGCAGCAAGATGAATTTTCATTGATGTGATAATCTTCTGAAATACACTAATAAGTAAAGCAAATCTAAACGTATTCCTTCAAAAGAATTTGTTGCATTTAGCCCCAGTGACAGTGGGATCAGAGCTGTGCACAGCTGATACTCTTCCTACAGAGAAATAAACTAAATGCAGTCTGAAATTAAATTAAAATATTGGGAACTTATCCAGTAGCAGACATCACTTTACAGCATTGCACAAATTAACAGAAGAATTTGCTTTATAGGGTTTCTACTCTGAGAAGTGACCATGCAAAAGGCATTTTTGTGCCAAGGGCCCGATTCAAACATATAAGTGTTGTTCTCAATTCAGCAGGTTTCCATGGGTGGCAGCACAATTATTCCTGATAAATGGTGGTCCAGGACAATATCCATCTTTTGGAACATATTTAAAGTCCTACCTGATTACTCCAGTGATAGAGTTTTACCCCTTTTAGCCTTGCAGGACACATGCAGGACAACTTTCCTCAGCACTAGAATAGTTTATGAAGTTACAGCAACTGGGCCAACACCTCTGTTTTGAAGGCTAGACAGAAGAAAGCAGATCCCCAAATTCAGTGTATAGAAGGAGGGAAGAAAATCTATTTTGCCTTTCTCTGTAGTAGGTGAGGTTTCATGGTTTATGTCAAAGGCATATATTACTGTTGGCCGGGGCAAACACTGGGGTTTACTCACAGTTACAGCCAGTCTGGGAGCTGAACTAGTGCTCTGGAGTAAGAGGGCTCCTGGCACAATTTTCACAACAGTGTTATCACACTGGTATGTTCAAGCCATCAAATTCCAGTCATGAGAAATGCCACCTTGTCATGCCAGTTTTACAGGTAATACCTAAAAAATCCCAGACTTGCATTCCCAGTGTTGTTGTTACTATTCCAGTGCTCATCATCAGACCTGTTTCACAGCCTGTAACTATCTTTGAATTACATTTTACTCCAGAGGCGCTTGGGGCCAGATAGTAACTGCATTTTGTATTACAGATGTTTCAAACACAAAAAAAGGCTGGTAACTGATGGTAATGAAAGATGATAAGCTGGCAGCTTAAAGATGGAACGTGCACTATGTGCCCAGAAATAACAAGGGTTCCTAAGGTCAGTCTGACTTGTCCCATCCCAGGGAGGTCTGCACTGGGGAGAAAGCTGTTTAATACTCCAGAAATTCCTTAATAACATTGCCAATAACAACAACAATAATAAAAATATGGTACAGGGTGGTTAGAGCGAGACTATCAATTCTTAGAATAGACTGTTAAACAGTAAGCAAATGAGAATGGCCATCAGGGATTGCTGCATGCTCAGAACAAACATGCATTGGAGACCTAATAATACCAGGAAGTTCCCTTCTGGAGTTATTCCTCTATAATTGTCGTATTTTAGGAAAGAGGTTACAGTGAGTTCTTCGTTTTACAAGACGCAAACAGTGCTTATGGAGGCACCTGGTCCCTAGAGGAAAGTAGCTTTTCTTAGTGACTAACTTGGAAATCTCCACCCAGTGCGTTGGTTTCTACAGAGCCTGCGACAAAACATCTTCAGCAGTTCTGAACCGTGCAAGGACCTCAGGGGCCACCTCCAGGCAGTGTCTTCACCACTGGCCAGGAGGAGCTTGGTGAGTCTGAGCAACCTGGAGGACTTAGGTCTAAGTAGCTGGGAAGATATTTTTAAGAAAACAAAATATTTCCTAGCCCTCAGTATAACCCTGTCACCAGGGAGGCTGCAGAATACCACCTGGAGAATCTTCCTCATAACCTTGGGACCTCTTTAGTCAGGTCACTGGAGGTGGTACTGAAAGGAAAGGGAAATTCTTAATTTAGGAGGTCTTCTCCCTCTCTAATTTTCTCAGTTTCACGGAAGTTGATGCAACACTTGCAAAACACACTTCAAGCCATCACATCTTGATTTGATGTTCTGGATTTAAACCATAAGAAAAGAAAGGAAACAAAACCATAGTAACACTACGCATCCTGCTTTACAAGCACTCGAGTCCATTAAAAATGGCCAGAAACAAGCAAGAACTTCATATAGAACTTCATTATCCTGTGGACTTCATTGTGTATGTTTCCTCTGTATATCTCTGGTCGCCTACTAGCTGAATATCTTTTAAAAATCAAAGCCCAACACTATGGGAACATGCTGTGAGGTCTTCCTTAGAGCACAGACAAAACACCAGGTCCAATCTCGCAGAGATCAGAATGCTCTTGCTACAATCCAGGGGAAACATTTTTATACGTGAGTCACTTTAAAGCACATGAGGAATTTAAGGAGCTTTAGGTCAGCTGAATAATCTGAGAGGATACCATGACTTCATTAAATCCATGATGCATAGCAATTCACATCGCATCATAAAAACTGATGGGGCCAAACCCCACCCTGTTAATTAACTGATTTCACCACTAAAGTTTTTCCCTGCCCTCATATTAATAGAGACCTTGAAGTCTGTAATGGCTGTGATAAGATATTTGGTAACGTTGATGTAATGTACTTTTTCTTATCAATATGCAAACAGGACCCTAATCTATTTATCTCCTTCACATTTTATTTGGGGGATGGAGGCAAGGAGGGTTGTCTTTGAAGGTTGCTTTCAAACTTTGGTATCTAATGAAACCAAGTTGACTTCTAAAGCAAATAGTCATTGTTACATGCAAAGAGGATTGTTCTATGTTTAAGTAGTATTTTCAAGTTTTATCAAACGATTTTTGAAACAGGCTGCAATTACACATAGAATTTATTTCCTACAGAGTGTGTTTGCATAGATCAGCTATTCCAAGCACCTTTGTCAAAATAAGGCATAGCAATGCACAGCTGTCCCTTAGGAGACTTAATGTATGAGGCTAAGTACATAATAGTCTTTAATTTTTCAAGGGGAGAAGTCACTTTGAAAGATGCTAGGAGGGTTAATGCCAGGGAGCCAGTGACATCTGGACAACTGCAATCAATTCATTTCAAGAAAAGTACAGTGGTTCGGATTGCAGGGAACATTGATCTGGGCAGTAACAGCTCCTCTGTGCCATCCACCCCACCCTTGTGTCCTGTGTATGGCTGCAAATCCTCAGCATGGCGATAGTTTTACAAACATACACTCTTGAGAAGGTTGAAAAGGGAGCTAAACAAAGCAGAAAAATGAGATAAACTGATTTTTCTTTACCCATACATTTTCTCTCCTTTTTTTTTTTTCGGTCCAGCAGTTCATTGCCAAATCCTACACCCCATGCAAATGAAAGAACAACACAAAATCTTGTACTTGCAAAAGGAAGGATGACCTCCTATCCTTCTATTTTCATGATTTATTTAAAGGCAGGTCCTATTTATTTATATTTCAATGATCAAATATTCCTCTTGTTTTGGGGAAAAAAAGTCACAAAAGGTAAAGGTACCAAGATATCTTTTAAGTCATTTTAAGCCAGAGTATCTCAGCAGGGAAGCCCTGTAGGCTGTTATAAGGACCATCTGTAATACCACTGGACCTCAACTGCTCCCAGTCCTTCACAGTTACCCCTTTTCTCTTTAGGCTCTTCTTTTCAAAATAATAGCAAATTGATGGTGTGTATTTTCTCTGTGCTTATCAGGGGATCATTTGAAGTTGAGCCATCTAATCCTGAAGATTTTTTAGCTAAACAAAACTTGTGCACTTTATCGACTTGGACTGTGGCATGTAACCATTAGTATGAGCAAGACTCATGGATGGCCACCATACCTCTGGGGAATGAAGCATTTACTATCTAGGGCTGCAATCCACCCGGACGGTTGGTTACCAAAGCGTATGTATTCTGCATTTTCACTGCTGAATTTTCTCTGCCACTCTCCATTTTACCCTGGGAGATTCACTGTGTGAGTCCCTGCACACCACAGTGCATGCCGTGCTTCTGTTTCATCATTTACACAGTTCAAATCTTTGTTTTTAAGAGTATCTGTAAGAAACAACAGGGTATTTAGCCCTGGTAGATTACCTGGGCAGTGAACTGCCGTCATTCAGAAGTTTGCACTTTATTCCTGGCTCAACTGGCCAGCTTCCAGCCATCAGATTTTCTACCTTCATTTAAGAACCCTCTATTTCCTTTTGTATAACAGGTGATAAAACTCCTCCCCCCTCACCTGGTGCCTTCCACTCATGCAACCAAGAATCAATCACCAATTTTGGCCATGCCATCTCAGAGAAGGCAGAAACTCAGCCCATTTTCCCCTTTTCCTTTCCAAACCTCAGAGGCACAAGGTATAGGTGTCTGTCCTGCAGCATGGCTGACATATTAATAACAGTAAGTATTAACTATACAACAATAATAGATGTTTGCCTGTGCTCATCTTATCTTATGATTCACAATGCTCTGAAGCTGTTATCTGTTCTTTTTATTTTGCAGCTCTCAGTCAGGCCACGTGTCATCTGTAAACTTTAATCACTCATGTATTTACATAAGTCTGTTCTCGCAATAAGGAACAACACAAAATAATTGTAATTTCATGATTTGGGGATCCCACATTATATTCTTTAAACCTGCTTCACTATACTGAAACTCAGTGCAAGATCAGTATTTTGTAAGTTCAGTAGCTCTTTTCCATGTGAGACAATCTCAGTAGACCTTTACCTGCTCCCTTTCCTTTCTTTGGATTTGGTATTGCTTACCCCATTTTTCACTTATACTTTGCAGGTGTGGAAATATCAGAACTTGTAAACAGGGAGAAAAAAAGACTGAGGAGAGTATGTCTTGCAGTTGCTTTTAGCGGAATTAAATATGCATATCAGGAAAATAATATTTCCAGCAAACCCACTGGCTCCAGTTCTAGGAATTGGCTACAAAAAATTAATTTAAGAAAGTGTAATTAAAGCCACGGACATTCTGCAAACAAAAGTCGAAGAGTTGAGAATTTTTCCACAGAAAGGTTGGCTATATATAGATGAAATCACACCTGCTTTCTGGCCACTCCTGCATACACAGATTGATCATTCCTGTGTTTGGAAGATTTCATTCTGAATGGATCTTTAGAAACAAGAGAATACACACATTGAAATTCATAAGGAGAATAATTCCTCTTCATTTGAGGAACAGGCAGGATTTGGTTCACTTCCAGCAAAGGACAAAGAAAACATTTTAGCAAGTCTCTGACTGACACCCGCAAACCGTGTGTCCCGCACACACCTCCCATCCTGGCCAAATGAATGTGTTCACACCCTGCCATATTTTCCCAGGGAGACAAATGTGGTTTTATAATGACCAGTTATCTGCAGCACTGATGATATATCAAGCTGTGGAGAACACAGGGGCAAAGGTTTTCAAAATTTTGTACACAGAAGAAAGATTTAATGGGTGGAGGTCTGTGCTGAGCAACCTGGCTGCAGAGGAGGACACCCAGCAGAGCCCCACGCCGCTTCCAGGCTCCGGCATGCTCGCCCCATGGTTCTACAGCCTTGGCCTCCCAAACGCATCCGGAGAAGCCCTGTAGCCACCACAGCCTCCACAATTAAACGTTTATTTCCTGAGCATTTATACAAGGCTTGTCAAGCTGCAAAGGGTATGGAAAACCCACTTTTGTGGGACTCTGCTCCAGAGCTTGCCCTGTCTCCTCTGGATCCCAGGGGCAGTAGGATGCTCGGGAGTGGGGGAACTATCTTCTCCTTTCTGATTTCTCAGCTAAATCTTTGGCTGCTTGTTACTAGAAAACAAATATTAGCATTGCTCAATCATAAGAGAATAGTAAATACTTAATTTCTACATCAGTTGTCATTCACTGTGTTTGAATGGGACATTTGTTTTACACTGTGTGGTCCCTAGGTCACTGGAACCCCAAATCTCCTTGGCTAGACAGACCACTGGTCTTGCACAAATACAAATGTGAACTTACTGACTTGCCACCAAGAAATTATTTTTGAGTATAATGCTTAAGAGTGTTTACAGTTCAAATACTAACAAAACATTTAGAGGTACACATTTCAATACAGTATATGGGAAACACCTGGTCTCAGAAACATTTGGGTAAAAATTGCTGTCAACCTTCTGTTTGTCAAAAGGGTATATTTATCCTCTGACTTTTTGTCATGACCTCTGCATTCTGAAATGAATTAAAGGTTTATGTGCAGGAATGCAGAGAGCAGGAAATCAGGAAATAGCATGGGAAATGGCTTTCCTGTCCCCTTTCACTGCTTTACGTACTGTAACGTCATCGAGTGCAGAAATTCTGTCAGTTTATATTGACATCCTTAATTTGGGGTGTGCATGTCATATCGCTTTGTTCTCTGCTCCTGGAGCACCAGGAGGATCTATTAAAGGATACAGTGTTGATTTAATTTCAGTACAACGTAGCAAAAGGCATGTTCAGATTCATTTCTGTGGCTAACTGGAAAACTAGACATGTTGGAGCTAGTTAGACACAATTAACACTCACTTTGAACCATCTGCCCTTGCACACGTTTCTAAAAGTAAAAGCAGAAAGATCAAGTCTACCCAGGAAGCAGATGATTCATCTAGCATTTTCATCTGCACAAACTGATTTCTCTAAAGGAATATTCAGTGTGGAAGTACAGCCCATAAACTAAGAGTACAAGAAAAGAATTTGAATTTTGTAAATAATTTTCCATAAGACTTCAGTGCTTTTAAGCACTACAACAAAGAACCAGGTGGGCAAAGTGCATGACCTATTTGATGCTTAACAGCCTTATTGAAATACGTTGAAATACTGAGTTGGGTGGAATCGCTCAGTCTGGCTCTCAATGGTAACAACAACAAATTGCCTGAATTATTGTCAAGTTGCAGCATTGAACTAGAGGACATGTAATTAAAAAAAGGAAAAAAAAAAAAAAAAGAAAAAGAAATAAAACAGGTTTTACAGTGGCTGGATACTTCCCATGAAAATTTATCATCAATATTTTCTGAAAGTATTGGGTAACTGCTGGTTAAATATCAAATATCTTTCGCTCAAGTACTTAAATATGAGCATCAGAGTTCAACCATAAATTAGCTCCACTTTGGCTTGGTGGCTTTTTGCATTATCTGCAGTCCTCAATGGGAATGGGGAAAGCTCTGAAAGCAGCAGACCTCACTCAGTGCTTTATAACATCAAGTTCTTAAGGCCAGCCCCGAGACCCTTAATTCTTACTCCCTTTTCTGCTGAATTTGACAAGAATTGTCATGTGGGACAGTAAGGGAGGTCTTATACTCAGTTTTCTCAGCAATACGTCACCTAAGAAAAATGGGTCAAATACTACACTTACAGATGATCACAAAATGTCTATTACTATTGTGTTCAGCTGCACTCATCCTCTGTTAACACTACTGTAAAAATCTCAATCTACCTACATCATTCAGCTCCCTCCTCCTCCATACAATTTGTTATTCACTCTCTATATCTGAATGAAAAAAACAATTTATGCTAAATTTAATATTTTGGTCTTTATGGCATTGTTTTGAACAAATCAACCAGCATGGTTAAATCATGCAAGTTTTCATTCAACTGTTTAAATAATGTATTTGGAAGTAGATGGGTGTTTACAGGAAGCTCCAAAATAGGAATGTATATTTTTATGCAGTAATTAGTGATTGTTTAATATACCAACTGGGAAGGCAAAGAACAGCATAAACACATAATTGTTACCAGGCAGGCAGAAGTAGAGCATTAGGAGATAGCATAAATAGTCAAACGTGACCTCAAAAGGTCAAAAGAGAACTAAACAATTTTGTCACAGCACTTGCTTATTTAAGTCAATGCAAGTCCAATTTCCTCTCTGCTGTTTTGCTGGTATTTTATACTGTCCAGTATTATTTTCATTTGACAAAGATACACACAGAACCAGTTTTCCCAAGTACACTTACAAGTTGTGTGCAACAATTAAGCAAGAATCTAGAGTATTTTGCAAGTTAAAGACAACTGTTCTAAACATAATGCCATGTAAAACACTGAACCAAAAATGTCCACATTATATTAATTTCTAACAATGATTTACTGAGGTCAATGACAATAAAAATGCAAGTCAGCTATGGAGGTATTTTGTAACCTAGTTGATCTTTTTTTTAACCCCCTTCATGCTGCAATGTACATGATTATCCTGGCACTGAGTAGCAATAAAATTTTAAATTTAATCTCTGAAACAAACAAATTTCACTAAATTCATTCATGTTTTGACCCCCACTCTCCCCTGTAAAAGAATCCCCTTTCTATTTCAATGCAAGGCTAGGATTTCACTGTGGGGGAGTAGCCCCTATGTATGAACCACATGGAAGACAGGATTATTTGGTTACACTTTAAATCATGTTCATTTTCAGAGCCTGTTCTTCATAACAAATAGGGCATTTTAGCCTCATATTCTTTATCTCTCTTTTTTTTTTCCTTTTCTTTTCTTTTTTTTTTTTTTTTTTTAAGTTTCCTTGGAGTGATTATAAAAATCACTTAAATCCTGAAGGGGAACTATGCCTCAGTGACAAAACAAATTTGCCACAAATCATTTTACAAAAGAACAGCAGGACTTTAGACCAAACTCGGGAACTGTTCCTATTCATCATTCATTTGTTTTGGAAACTCCACCCTCCTCCTGCCATGTTCAATATCTAATTGGCATTCTGACACTTCAGATAACTAAACATCTGCTGCATGGATGCTTCTTAGAAGTCTTTTGTTCTGTAAGTTGGAGTTCAAGGGATACAACTCACCGATACACTAGATTCATGCTATTGTTAGGGCAACTACTCTTCCTGAATGGAGAGAAAATGGTCGAATAAAAGCATTTTGCACAAATACTTCCCCCTACCCTTCTGATAAGCTTCCTAAGGGGTTAGTGTATTAAAATTCAGATGTCAGAGTACTGCTGTGTCTTAGCTATTTCCGCAGTTTAGGAAGTCAGGGTCTTTGCAACCCTCCTGTTAACAGCTGTTGACAAAAGGTTAATTTCTGTTGCAGTGTCAAGGAGGTTTCATCACCGAGGAAAACTGAATGCAGATTCCATTTGCTTTTTTTTTTTAAATATAGGAGTTCAATGAATGTAAATCAACAAGGTGGGTATCCACCATTCGGTGCTGCTGTGAGACCTTAGGAATTAATATTTTGAAAGCAGTTCGGAATACATGGATAAAAAGATGTTGTAGGCTTGTGAATCAATATTATTATTGCATCAAGAAATAAATCATACATCTAATTTTGTGAGAAAGATTTGCATGTTTCTGCTGCTAGGTGTTCTTTAGCCTAAAGGCTTTATTGTGTGATGAATTCAGCCAATATTGTGAATAAATTATCTGTATTGCAGTAGCTTCCAGAGTTTTCAGATCAGCCTCTGTGTGCTGGGCCCTGTTCAGCCTATGTAAATGAGAAAAAGCCACCACCAACCTCATGTAAGGACAAAACAGGCAGAGGCTGTGAGAGGAGGAAGGCACAAATTGGTACCTAAGCTATGTGTTAACAGCTAAGGATAAACCCCACATCCTTCTGCTTCACCATTAGACTGTTTGTGGTGTGGTTCCTACTTAATTGTATCTGAATTTGGCTCTCACCCAGAAGATATTTCACTGTTCATAACTACAGAAAGGACATTCCCTTCCAAAGTGTGGCCCTTGTTTCTAGAAACAGGTTTTAATGCCAAGAGGAGCTGGGAAAAAATACAAGACCTAGAAGAGTTGCAAACATCAGACAGAGGGCAATGGATGAAACTCCTCACTGCTCCAAGGACTCTTTGCCAGGCTGAGAGCTGCCCAGGTGATATAGCAATCCCCTACCTGGCCAGATTTCCAAGCCTTGCTTGGTGCATTTTTTGCTCTGAAAATCTAATGCTTTCTGAAATCAAGTTGCTGTAAACTCTGTGAGGCAGGTTACAGAGGAGGGCACTGATGAATGCCCCTAAAAACCCATTGTGCCCACGCTGCTGCATGAAAAAGACTGCTGAATACACTGCATAGGAAACAACTCACGTCATTGTCCTTCTGCACACACAATCACTCAAATGATGCATGTAAATAAGAGATTTTATAGGCACATTCACTTTGCAAATCCTTCCCATCTATTCCAAAAGAGCCACATTGTAAACATTAACAGGCTGATCGTAAGCCTGAATTTAGCAGAAAGGCTTCCAGTAACACATGAGTGGGACTGAATTAGACAGACTGACTTCTGTATTCCAGATACCTCACTGGTTACCAACCTCAGACTTTGGCCCTTGCAAGTATCCAAAGCGTATGAAATCTCTTCTGTAACATGTAAATACACCAGCCAAACAGAGGAGGAAGGAGACAAAATTGTAAGTATCTCTCTAGACAGAGAAAGGAGTGGAAGGAAAAAAATAAATCATAGCTACTTATTTAAATGGATGGCTCTGCAGGATCTGACAGAGACAGAACAGTTAGTTCACAAAGGAGTCACATTTGATATTTTGCCCCTGCTATTTTTGATGAAGGACTGGGTAGTTATAAAGAGCAGGATAAGATAGGTTGAAGTGGAATAGCCATTTGTACCTCTTGGTAACTATGGCCAAAAGTGATCTTGTTGCTCATTGAATATGATTTATACTCAGTGTGGATGAATCCAGACTGGCAGGATGGAGTTAACATATGGCTTTGGGAAATCTGGATTTAATTCCTTGCTTTCCTAAGCAAAATCTTTCTCATTCTTGGCCAAGTAACTTAACGATTGGACCTTCAATACATATAGTCTAGTGCTGTTGAATGCAAAACGTGTTTACAACAGGGCATGAATTAGCAACCATGTTGCGTTTTCCTATATTTTCTATGGGGATATCCTAGTATGTGACTATGATAATTAAATTCTCCGACTAATTTTACTGAAGTCAGTTAGCTGGAAGAACCCTAGTCCTGGGTCTGCTTGGCCAGCCAGGCACTGAGTGCAACCTCAAAAGCCAGGATTACTGGCAGCCAAGACACCAGGAAATGAACTACATGAGAAATTACATTTGGGAATTTGGTGCAGCCTGGATGTGGACCAGAATCCATCATTTCAGTAACCTCATAAAGCATATTGTTGGAGATGAGCTTCCTTTCTGGTGTCTGGAAAACAGACTGTAAAATAACTCCTTCTAAGGCCACTTCTGTGCCTGCTTTTGAGATTTCAAACCCTTTGGTACCTTCAAATACGCATCTCTTCATCTGAGCATGCAAAGCGGGAACATTTCTGTTTATCTCAGTTCAGCACACAGATCTGGATCCAAGAGGAGGCAGTGTTTCACCAAGAAATCATCAATGGCATTTCTGCTTCTCCACAAAAACTTCTGCCTACAAGTTTTCTGGCTGGTAAGTCTTTCATAAAGAGCAACTGAGCACCTACTAAGTGAAGAAAGGGAGAGACCTGGAGCTCTTTGTGTTCCATGTCTCCAGTTCTCTTCTTGCAGGCTGGTAAGACCAGCTCTGTACCAGGAAGACCAAGGTGAATTATTTCCAAAAGAGTGTGATAGCCCCCACATGTATGTTTTTCCATTGCTTGGCCCAAAGGGTCCTTGAAGCATTTTTCTTTTCCTTTGTGCCCCCTCTCATGCCTGCTCTTACTCTTCTCACTGGATCACTTTCTGGACATGGTCGTTGGGGGGCTTCTGTCAGTCTGTCCAACCTGCTTTTTCTTTTCTCCTCCCTGTCTTTTTTCCTTGTAAAGAAGAGAGATGAACATCTATGTCAATGAATCCCTGACCTACATAGAATGACCCTGAGGAGTCAGAGATAATACACAAGAGTAAATGAGGTCAAAAATGGAGAAAAGCCCCCACACAGTGAACTTCCTAGTGAGGTTTAGCTGCACCAGGACTTCCTGAGAAGCAGTTGGCACATGGTTAAGTTTCAACCTCCCTGTGTTGTTTAAAGGCTTTTGAGATTCTTTACATAAGTTTTTGGCAAGGTTTATTACCAAAAAGGGTAACCCCAGAGAGGCTGATAAGGGAAGATTTCCTCATGCTCTCCTTCCTTCGCCCCTCCGCGATGCCGGCACGCTTGAGTGGACGTGACAAACTCGGTTCTGCTGAGGACAATGCAGTGTGATGGCTCTGGTGGCTCCTGGTGCAGGACCCACCCCTCTGCTGGCACCACTGAGCTGCTGAGAGGACATCCCCACTGTCTTGCGTGGGAAACAGGGCTTGGAACAGCCTTAACACCTTAGAGATGTCAATGCCCAGCAAGGGAAAGCTTGATCCTGCGATTTAGCAAGGCTGATTTAAAAAAGAATAAATAGGCATCTATAGACAAACATAACATGTCAGGCCATGCATTTAAGCTGCTCATACCTGGCAAGAAGGGTCACATGCAAACCATGCTAAAGCATTTCATTCGAATCAGACAGCCTGCAGCTTTCTCACAAACAAAAGGAAAAAAAGAGAAAAAAAAATCTTTTCACAAAAGAGGTCTGAGAAGTCTTACCTGTCGCTGAGAAAGCAACAGTGTCAGAATCATATATATTCATCCCCAGCATGAAACAGGCTTCTTTACTGACGGTAACATAACATCCAGGTGTTAGGCCTCAACCCCACTTCAACTATTGTTTATTGCTATTGCATGGATTAATCCCTGCTGTCAGTCCAGTCTGCGAGATGCTCTCAGAAAGAAAGGTCTGCATAGCATCACGAGTGTCAGATCCTGCTTTGATACACTTTATCTTCCCTTATCCCTTCAAACTCACCATGACTACTCTGCCTGACATGCTAAAAATGCTTTAGAATTGGTGCATATAGGCTAAACTCTGGTTTCAGGGGGAAGAAAAACCTGCCCACCCCCACTTTTTCTTTTTTTTTTTTCCCCCCTTTTTTGACAGAAATCATTGTTGATCTGATAAGAAGTTTGTGGAGTATCCAGTTACAAACTGAGAATCCCCAGAGTCGGTGATTCATTAGTAGTTATCCTAGTGTTACAGGAAGTAAACAGCTTTTAGATGTGCATTTTGCATCTAATTATGTCACAGTCCACTGGCCTTCTCAAAGGTGTGTTGTTTTTCAGGGTAATACATTAAAGATAACAGATTTTACAACAGCTGGGAAAAACGAAAATAGAGAAGTCGTGGAAGCTTTGTAAAAGAAGTGGGAGATCTTTGCTACACAGAGGAGACAACTGGGTGTCATTTGGAAGGATGTGAAACTTTATCCAGCAAAAAGGTGGCTGTCAAAGCCTCTCTATTTTTGTCTCATATTCCCCTTCCAGAAAGATCCTGAATCCATTTGGTTTTGTACTCCCCCACTAACATTTTAGTGAATGCTCAATGGCTTTGCCCTGTCCTCAGATTGACTGAAGCAAATGATCCTGGCTTTATATCACAGGAGGAGAGGACAGAGCTGAGCTCAGTGGGATTCCTCCACTTGGAAGTTTCAGTCTGCTGCTAGGGCCCAGAAGCTGAATTGCTGTGTATCCAACACTAATGATTTTTTGACATAAGTTAGCTGTCGTTTCAGCTGAGTTGAGTTTGTCAAGACTCAAGAAGCATTTTCTCTAACAGGCTGGATGCCAACGCATTGCTCCCACTGCTAACCAGGGAGCCTTTGCCTGTTGCCCGCCTCCTAACCCAGGTGGTCATGACTGTCACTCACCCACTCCAATGTGAGTGTGGCAGCAGGTCTGGAAAGACCCCCGCTTGTGACAAGAGCCCTGGGACCAGCACCGTGTGGGGCTGATGTCTCAGACTGTCACCAGCGATGGGCAGGGAAGAGTCTGGGTGCACTGAACATGGGTCACTAAATTGCAAGCCTAGAGGGAGCCAGAGGGGCAAGTCAAGGAGAACAGATTCTCCTGGGACATGGGCTAGTGTGATGGGAGAGATGCTCTTGCAGGCACAGCCTGCCAAGACCTGGCACCATCTGCAGTTGCTATGATCTTCACTTATTTTCAGAGATGCTAAAAAGGGGACGACAGTGCATTCTAGGCACAAACAACGACATTCCTGTGAACGCTGTCCAGGATGTATTTAAGTAGGGGATGACTGATCCCATTAGTCTGCTAAATCCCAGACTCAGGGCTGCAGAAAGCAGCATTCTTAAAAAACAGGCAGCTTTCTTTAGTCTTGCTTTTAAAAAAGAAATTAATAATCTAAGTTACATTTAGGTAAATCATAATTTGATACTGAATAAAAGTCAGAGGTTTCATTAAAGCATTACAGCACTTTTCCCCTACCATATCTCCCAAAATTCTGTTAACCATGGGCCAGGAAAATTTGTCCAGTGATTTTAAAGCACCTGTGCATCCCTTTTCAATTCAAGAGATTAATGTTCTGTTATTTTGCTCTGTTACAGTTTGCTGGTTTTGCCTAGTCCAGGGCAGTGCTGTCTGACTCCCTGTCCTCTCTTCTGCTCTTTCACCAAATTCAGCTATCATGAGCACCAGCATGAAATATCTTCCTCCTTTGCCCATTTGTAATGATGGGCAGCAAAGACAAGCTCCATCTTTTACTAGTCTATGCACTAGTATTTCTGCTGCCAGCCTGATGGGCTAAACATGTCATGGTGGGTGCCCTTGGCTTCCCAGCAGTGTGTGTGCATTCATAGGAGCCTTTTCCTTCATGCTCTAACACACTTCACTGCAATCACCTGCCCCCATCTCATGCCAATCTCTTTTTACTTGATAAAAGCAAGAATAAATGTCTGGACAAATTTGCCTGTTCCAAACTTCTCCTGGACTGAGAATCAATGGCTGGGAATGGAATTACAGGGTGAGGTTGGAGGATGAGTTCGGTTAATAGTCACTTAGGCTTTTGCCTTTCGTCCCCTCCTTCAGCACTTAAAATGCTGCAATGCCACAAACCAGACAACAGAAAACAAATAAACAGGGGATACAGCTGGTTTTCCATCACCTTTTGCCTGCATAGATTCACCTATTTCCACCAAGGAAAACCCAGGCAGCTGCTCCTGCCTCCATCAGCACACTAACAAGTTATCTCCTTCCTTCCACTCCATACACAGAAATCTTGGGAAATTGATCTTCCTCTGGGACCCCTATTTGTCTCTCAAATTTAGTTGCAGTTGTACAATTCCTTGCAGTAGGAAGGGGGATGAAGGAGATGGGCACACATAAACAGATAGGTGCACAAGGAGTACAATCATGTAAACCTCATTTCCTTAGGAAGGTGAGGGCAAGGAGCTGTGTGGAGTAAAACAGGCACGGCTGTTGGGATGCTCAAGTGCCCTGCCATGGGCTGGGGTGGTATTTTGCTCAGAGATGGTGTGTCCCTGGGGGACAACGTTCTCCTGCCTAGCACAGTGCTGCCTACTTCAGCTCCTCCCACCCCTGGCAGCAGCATTACACACCACTTGCAGCTTGTGCCCCAGTTCCTCCCATCCGAGGGAAATTAAGACTTCCTTCCTCATCCCAGCAGAGCATTGCTAAGATCTTCCTACCGTATATGAAATATTTAAGATTTGCTGATGAGAAAGGATATAGAAGGCCACGTTACTTCCCTGCTGCAGCTGGACCCTACATCAAGAATGCACACAATACCTGAATTTAAAGAATACTTTTTTTTGTTGTTAAATCAGCATTTCAGTAATACAAACTGAATCAATTTGTTTAAATTCACAGCTACAGTAGTGGTTATGTTTCTAGGAAACTACAAAATGAAGGCATTTTAGAGTGCATTTTAAAAGAAATGCAAAAGCCCTGCTGGCAGTGACAAAACAAAGTTTGAGCTTAGAATGGAAAATGGATGGGTTGTAAATAACAGTGATGTTAAAACCTCAATTGATTCAGTTCCACAGTTAATCTATTATATTCTTCCAATGGAATTTGTTTTGCTTGAAAGGGATTATATGAAATCATAACCTTCATTAACTTTGAGTGATTCATTTTTTTTTGGTAACCAGATGTTTAGTTACAGCTGATAAAGCATGAAAACCTGCATTCCTCACAGCTTGCTCTGCATGGGTGTGTTGGGTAATGATGACAAATATTAAGGTACAACATTTCTTTGCTGACATAGCAGTGACTGATCTGCTTATCAGATTCAGCCGGGAACTAGAACTCCAAAAGGAGGGGAAATATGAATGTATCTGATATAAGCTTAATAGATCCTGAGAGTATTTATAGCTCAGAATAGACTGGAAAAAAACCAAACCAAAACAAACAAATTTGAAGAGAACCCATACTGCCATTCTGTGGGGCAAAGAGGGCAACGCATGGCTTTGAGGAAATGTGATTATTATCTAGACTGTAGAACTCGCAGGAGCCAAATTTCTCTGCAGAGGACCCTGCCCAGGAGATCAAGATGTGCCTGTGAACGTTTCAGGGTAGTCAAGAGGCTTACACAAATGAAACTCCTACGTAGCGGTTTGTACAAGTCTGTGGGATGGGAACACATTTGGCTAGTATTTCACTACCAAATTATCAAACACATTTAGAAGCCAAAAGCTTCTGTTTGTGGAGAGGTGTGTCACAGTGCTGAGATAAACTGGCTGCTCAGGGTAAGTAACCCCTGGGAGTGCAGCCGTCCAGTCACCGTACGTGACAGAGCACTGGGATCAGCATTTTTGGGAATAGCAAGTTCTACATCTCTAACAAATGGAAAATGTAACTCAATCTTTAAGAAATCAATGAAAATGTAGAAGGGAACTTCAAGGCTTTTCTAAACTGAACTTTTTATAAACAGATTAATCATTTCCAGAAATAGAAAATGTCAGTCAGACCATCTCGTTTGACACAGGGTCAGCTTTCTGCAAATAAGGCCAGTGGCCTGTCAGATGGGAAGATAAAACAACAGCTCTGCATTATGCGAGCCCAAGGTGCAGTTACCTGTGAAGGGGTTTCATTTAATTTCATTCATTCATACCAGTGCTCTGCCCAACCCTCCCAGGACCCAAACTGAGAAATGCAATTTTATTATTGCTCTTTTAATGCCTGTGTTTAAATTAGCAGTGCCAACACTTTAACCAAACAAGAAGCAGTTTCCATAGACTGAGCACACATCAGGACACAGGCTGACACTTTGGCAAAGGATCTACCTGGAACAATTGTAGAAGTTGCCACCCTTGTTTGTTTGCTCCCACCCCTCAGCTAGTTATCACCAACCCAGAGTCCCCAATAAACAGGGCAGGCAGGAACTCCTTGAGCTGCACTAGCCAGACCTGCAAGAATCTGTCACTCAACGCTCTTTGTCCTGACATACTGCAGCTCTGACATCCTCGCCCTGGCCTGCTCTTGTTCAGGTACTTTCTGTTTATGCCACAGTGGTGCAATGGTTTGGCAATATAGCTGCATTATACCAAAGCACTACTAACCCTAGTCAGGTTAAGAACTGGTGCAAAAGTGAAGTGACTTAAAAGTTTTTGTTTTCACGACAAAAAAAAAAAAAAAAATTTTTTTTTTTTGCGCACAAGCCTAATGGGAAGAAAAACACTGATATATATCATGCAAGGGCTCAAAAATTAGTGAAATAAATAATAAAAAAAAAAAATATTTTTTTTTAAATCTCATGATTTAAAATGATACCTAACTTGATATTTTAATGCTTCTTAATTAATAAGGTATGGATGAGCTATACATATTTCCCATTTAATATTTCTAGCAGGACCATTCAGTGCCCACTCCCCAAATACTCAAGTATACCTTATACCCTTGCCTTTAGGCTACAAGCACTATAGACAATGATACGGAACAGAAATGGGGACATGTAATAAAGGTTATTGTTTTCTCTAGTATCCTTCATTAGAAATGGAAAATGTTTTTTGAGATGAAACCCTAGAGCTTCTGTATATCGAACAATGAAACGTCAGACAACTTGCAGTGCTCCTGCCAATGAAGACTGATGCCTTACTGTTAATTTTGCCCTCTGAACATGAAGAAATTTAAGGCTATATTTTCTGAAATATTGGCCATGAAGAACACAGAACCACTAGCATGTGGCCCAAACACTCCTGCCAGCTGTTTGTTGCTCCACTGGCACATTGCAAAGAGCTGACAGAGTCATCCTGCACAGATGAAGTATGCAACTGCCCCTGCAACCACATGCCTTGGAGCACAGCTCTCCCGCTCCCATCTCTGCCTTGTCATTTACTGACACCTATCACAAGACCAGAATAGTAGCTGGAGAGGTATGTGGGCAGTAGCTTGCTTTTTTAGTTCTTTTAGGAACTGTCCAGAGACTTGAATGACTTTGTATGTTAAATTACTACCATAACACCTAACAAATGACCCCCTCTCCTTCCCACCTCAGAAAATGCTAGCCTCTCCCTCCTGCAAGCAAGCTCTTCCACTGCCTCCAGCTTCCCTTTGAGGGAGGAGGATGAACACGTGATACCTTGGTTAGGCACGTTATTTATTGCACTTCTGGAAGATGCTCAGATGCTTCCTGACAAGGAGAACAATGTGAGAACTTGCAAAGAGTAGGCTCACATTGACATTAGGTAAAAGCTGGACCATTAATAAGTTAATGTATGACAACGCTGCAGAGGCCAAAAGGTGCACACACGAGGAAGAGCTAATGCCATGTCATGTCTTAAAACACACTGTGATACTGATCTCATGTGAAAATGGTCCCTTGAGTCAGGGTAACATGTCTGGCTGCAAATCACAGTTTCAGCACTTCCTGACAGGTTGGCAGGTAGAAGGATTAGCAGTAGCATGTACAGTTTTATGTGCAGCCAGATAGCTAGACCTGTATTCCTCCAATTAACAGTTTTGCCCTTATTGAGATACCAGAAGTATTTTGTAGAATTCAGGTACAGTACTGCCCTGCTCCAAAGCCTTTGAAGTCGGCAGAGATCACGAGCTATTTTAGCATTTGCCAAAGGTGACAGTGTAATCAGCCATGCCTGAAAAATAATGGGAATTGTCAACAGTTAATAAAACTACTTTAAGAGGTTGGATTGATCCCTTTTCAAAGGCAATCTTGCACCTGTGAAAACTTGTCTATAGCAGCATGTATCACTGAATTGTACAACTGTTATTGCAGTTTAATCATCTGTTTGCACCTACAAAGTTTCAATCCAGAGGATTTGAGGGCAGGTGAGCCCAGACCTCCTGTTTCCTGTAGTTTCTTATGATTTTATGGTTCAGAATGGAACATTAAAAGATAAAGAAAGTTCTGGTGGTAACTTACTTGTGACTGCTTAACAAAAATAATGAAAATATTTGCTACAGCAGAGCCACATACTCATTTACCTCTCCCAGGACAGTGCCCTAACCCCTAAGCTAGGAAAAGTCTATGCATTCTTGTTCTCACCTTACAATTCCATTTTATACTCTAATTATTCCATGAAAAGTTAAACAGTTTTAACAGGCAAGACTGAAAACTTGCTCCTGATTAAGATAACACTATTCACCCAGGCTGAAAAAAAAACAGATGAGAGGTCTCCTACACCCAGGTGACTGCTCCAACTTCAGAGACCACAACTGGGCAGAAGGAGAGGATCACCTCTGACTGAGCAGGACCCTGTCTCTGAAACAAGTGCTGGCAGTAGAAATGGCCTATCTGCATGACCTGATTTCAGGACTACTAAATTAAGTGAAAACCAGAGATGAGGCCCTCATATTCTCCATCTCATCCTTCTTTGTGGGACAAGGGCCAGATGGCTTTTGCACAAGAAGTGATACTTGGAAACAACAATTGCTGAAGCTGCTTTAGATGGCACTTGCCTCTCCTATCCTTTCAAAATCTAAACAGAAGTAACACGATACACTCAAACCCTCTCATTGCAGGAGATGTTTAATGAACCCAAGGACTAACTGAGAGACTTAATTTCTTTTTTCCTGCTTTCTTTTTGCCTCCTCCTGACCAAGCTGGGATGCATTTCTTATGCAATGCTTATATGAATGACAGCATGCAGAAGGCATAGCAGAGGATTTCCACAACACTCGGGCTTGTATTGTGCTGCACCTTATTATCATTCTCTAACCCTGCACATATGGTCATCTTCCATTCTTCTAACTGGTTCCAGGGCCTTGGAATTCAGCATGACCCCTGAGGGCTATTCTAATGCAATCAGTAGGAATACTATATCCAGGGCCAGTCCAAAATCAAAGGCCTGGCCAAAGCCCAGGATAAATTACAGCTGTTATAAAGAAATCACCTTTTCACCTTGGCCCTCATATTCTTTCAGTTTACAGTCATAACTCAGCAAGGCCAGCAACATTTGTCATTAATAAACCTGGTTGGATAAACAAGACTGATGGATTAACAAGTCACATGCAAAGAAATCTGAGAAAGTGAAAAGCTTTAGAGAGAAGGTAAGGATAAGCTGATTTTTTTTTTCCCTGAGGTAAGAAGAAAAATTGATATATTTTTATATCTATTTTCCTGTACATTACCTTCACTTGTAACACGTGCTGGCATGACTGACAGCTAAAAGTACAGTAGGTCTGAACGACTGCTGAAGAGAAGACAGAGCCCTGGCCTATGCGATTTCAGAGTGCACAGATGATCATATGATCTATGAGCCTGATGTTAACAGACACCCTGGTTTCAGTAAAGTAGAAACTTCTTGCCAATATTTATCTTTTATCTTACTTGGACACCATTGTTTTCCTCCAAACAAAACCCTTTTGTGATTGGAAATGAGAGGAAAGGATATTTGACTTTAAAAGATACATAACCAACTAAGACCCTCATTTCAAACTGAATTAAATAAATACCTTGCATAAGAGTCATCTGATTAAGAATGTTAAACTAAAGTTGTTCCCAAATGCACAGTTCTACAACTTTGACAATAGATGATTTTCCATTAATAAAGCAAATATGCCACAGTAAGAAGGGCATGCCAGAACGTGAAGGGTTAAAAAAGAGCTCTGGAAACCTGTGAGAAAGAGGAAGAGCAGATTATATTCCCTAGCTCTCTTGGGAAAGCCCATGAGGGTATGATTTTTCTTTATTAATCTCACTGTGATTTATAGTACCTTGATTTGAAAGTTGTTAAGCATCTGTTAAAAACAGGAAGAGCAAATGCGGTGAAATACATGTAGCATGTCAATAATTTATATAGAAGATATATACAGCAGTATATTACAGCAAAAAATCCTACAGAATTTTTCTGTAACAAAAAAAAATGTGGACTAGATGAGCTGTACAGTAACAACAAATAGCCACTAATGATCTTAGGTGAAAAATCCTCTCCAGTGCTACTCTGACAGCACACGGACAGCAAGGGACAAGACAGTTCAGTTGGCTTTAAGAAAGTGATGTCCAGGTGTTCAGAGATGTTTGCATTGAAATTCAAACTGATTGAGAAGTCTGTAATCTCTCTATTTTTGTTTCTGACACAATTTGGTCTAATTAGTCCTAATTTGCCACTCTGGGTAGTGGTCTCCATGCAGAAGAGAGAGGGTGGGCTGGCAGTAGCTGTGAATGAATATGCAGACACCATGCTAGAGACTCAAAACAATATCCTGGGGAAAAATAATTTATTAGGGTTTCGATGGGTGGTTTTTTAAACTATTTGGCCTTAAACTGTCTTCATCTGGACATCAGCTGTTTACTCTGCAAACATCCCCACCCAGCCAGCACAATGCGAGGTGCCGCTGCAGAGCTGGCAGCTGCAGAGCACCTTTTGTGTTTTCAATTTAAAGCCTTTGGGTTGATAGTTCACATTAACATGGAGAGAAATATACAACTTGTGAGTTTGAAAAGCAGTTTTTACTCATAAAAACCTTTGATAGTTTAGCCATCTGGTCAGAGTGAAAGAAGCTCATAAAAGAGGCCCAAATAGGGTCAAAGGTCTCTTGCTACGTGGGTCAAGGGGGCCGAGGAGGGTTTGCTGTAGTGGACTTTACTAAAAACTTGTCAGTGAGGATCTTTGACAAATTATGGCACATTCCATGGCTTTTTGGGAAAGTATTTGATTACAGTGTGCAGGAATGTTGTTGATAATTGCAAGCTTTAAGGAAAAAGGCATTTAAATCAGAAGCTGTAAAGATACTTTAGGAACTGTCTCATGCATGATTATGCACAGGGAAGAGTTTTATTTTAGTCTGCTTCAATTTTTTTCTTTTTTCCTTCTTTTTTTTTTTTTTTTTCCAGTATAAAAAGATTCAGGGGAAAACAAAACAAAAACCTCTCTACTGCAGAAAGCACAAAGGCTTTGACCTTTGATTCAGGTCATTTATTCTTTTAAATGGTCACAAATTATAAACCATCCAATTACTTTTTTTTTTCTTCCAACTTTTGGTAAGTGACAAAGCAATAAACAAAACGCAGTGGAAAAAAAATAAACATCTACCTTATTTTTCTGATTTGTTAATATCAACCTAATTAACTATACTGCTTTTATTTGTAAGAGGTTGTTATGAAAAGTAACAGGATTTAAGCAGACTGAAAGCAATTTTCTTGTAAAGGTTCAAAAGAAAGCAGAGGAAATAACATTATTTTTATGAGGTGTTTCATGGCACAGCATTATAATAAGTCAGAGTACAGTAGTCAGGTCTTAAGGGACAAGGCTACATCACTAAAAAACACAAAAAATATTTGTGTCAAAAGTCTTTCATCCCGGGGGAGGGGGAAAAATGGCAGAGAAATGAGTCAGTTAAGATTACGTACTTAAAATATACAATACTAACATTCCTTAGTAGAAATTCACCTATTTCAGCTTAATCCAATTGTGCACATGCCATGGGCTGCAGCCCCAGAAAATTGGATGCATATTCATTTTGAGCAAAACCTGCACATAGTTTTATGAAGATTAACCTCAACAAGAGGAAAAAAAAAAAAATTAGGACCATTGCAGCTTATTAAAAACTCAGCTGGTTGCAAGGACAGTTTGAAAAGCATTTTGCAGCTCCTTAATTTAAAGGTATTTTGTGGTTTTTAAAGGTTGACGGGGCAGTTTATAGCTACTGTGATGTGGAGGAGTTCAGTGTTGCAAAATATCTGTCTTTTTTTCTTTGCATGCACACAAAGCAGCAGTGTGTTTCTTCGTACACTACCTTTCTTGTGACATCTGAAATTAGACTCTGACCTTAAAACAGTGAAACATCATAGCTATGAGTGCAAAACAAAAATGCAGGATTACACCAAAGCAAATAAAGATATGCATCAGTTAGTTGTCACCTGACTGTTTTTTAACAAACATAAATCAGGTTTAATAAGTTGGATTAGTCGTTGAGTTTTCTTTTAAAGGAACTCTGATTTCTGTACATACTATTGACCCTGAAATGTCTGTGTGTCATACAAACACACCAGTTTATCTGATTTCTGCATATACATATATCTCCTGCCTCCTGGCTGGAATTTATTTTACGTGGAGATTCTCAGGGGATGTAAATCAGTAAAGCCCCATTGATTTCAACAGATCCTGCCTGCTGGAGGCACGCTGGTGTATCAGCAGAGGTTCTGGCCTATGGTGTTTATACTGCCTCTAAATAAATAAATAAGAAGCATTAAGAGGTGATTATGTTTAGAGTACAGATCTGCTCTCAAGCAGGTTACAGAGCGACAGTTAAATAGAAATCAGGGCTTGTTAACTACTCTTTAACAGACTTTATAATAAATAGGCTTGTCCATTAGTTGTAATGATCGTTGGGGAAGGGCATTGGCCACACTGTCAGGCTTTCTGAAATTAAGAAAGGAATAAAAAACGTGGGAGGGCAAAGCCCCAAACTGCTGAGGGTGTGAAATAGTCCTGACCCGACCCACAGGGACAAAATAATCCCTCAGCAGAGAGCCAAGTTGTGCACTCAGTACAGTATTTTGCCCAGCTGACAAGCACACTGGGACTTTATCCTTCTCCAGGAAGGAAGAATCTTATCTTGGAGACCTGCTGGAAGTCACGGACTGGAGAAGACGTTGCCTGTCCGTATGCTAGTGATTATTTGCTGATCTTATGTATTGAATCTCACCGGGAAGAAATTACCTTTCTTAAATCTAGAGAAGGTAACTAGTAAATGCTCTTCTTATTCATGTGTCTAATCCCTAAATCCTACTAAACTATTTGCCTCAGTAATATCCTACTGCAGTAAATTCCACAGGTTAATCATACACCAAACACAAGATTATTTTCTTTTATCCATTTTTGTTGACATATAAAAGGACATTTTAAATTTGACTGCCATTTATCTTTAATCATCAGATGGGTAAATAAGTGTAATTAACCATACAACATTTTTGCTTGACATGCAGAGAAGCATCCCTGGTACTCATAGTGAGCCCTAGAAAGACGGACAGAGGTCCCAATGCACTGTCAGGACCTCAGTGGCCATACCTAAAGGCATGACTGTGATGCTGGATGAGATACAATCATCAGGACAAACGCAGTGTCTAAGGCAAGGCAGATGTGCTATACTTTCTCCTGAGGAGGAAAGCTGATTTCTATCACTGAAATTCCTTAGGGAACCATTCAGTTAATGTGGGACATCAGTTGCCCTTTGATGACAGAGTCCATGGAGCCTATATATGCCAGCAGCTGCTCTTTAATTATAACATTACCTCAGGACCTATAGGGACAAGCAGTTGCAGCCTGGCTGTGGAGCATATGTGGGTCAGTAGCTGATGAAGCTGAAATTTATCATCGGAATGATCCCCAAGTGCTTTGCAAAGCAGGAGAATGATTAAGTATGAAGGTAGCACTAAGCAAGGTTTAAAGATTAAGGAAGAACAAGCTCAGATGAGAGGTATTTAAACTCAGATAATGATGTGAAAGCAATGGACAGTACTCTCAGTAAGATGTTAAAGGTTAGAAATACAAGGTTTTACAATACAGAGGCATCTCTTGGATCAGGAAAGCCTTTATGCGGTCAGCAATAGACCAAATCAACTCTCAGTCACACTGGGTTAAATCACAAAAGTTACTCTGTCATCCCTGTGTAAGGGAAGTTGAACCTAGCATGTCACTTTTCTCATCTTTGGTTTGTTTTGGTTTATTGGCATATACAGATTTTACTGTCTTAACAGTTAAGCAGAAATAAAACAAAGAATAAACAGATATGTAGATATATTGTCTCTGCATCACTAGTTATAAAATTGAAGAATGGTGCATTATACTTCAACAAGAGGGGGGGAAGACCTATTCATAGCAAACATCACAGATTACACATATCATCATAATTCATGGACCTAAAGTTGCCCTGAATGAAAGAGCTCACAGGTTACTTCCTTTTGGAGAGTCACAAGTCCCCAGGTCTGTCCTGGTTGAATACCACCTTTCAACTGGGCTAGGATATATGTTAAAAATTATAAAGACATTTACAATGTTTTTCCTAGTCAAGATCCAGTCCTGAGCACACATTGCATTTCTCTTTTTAAGACTATCCTTTCCCAGAGGTGAAAAGAAAAAAAATTAAATCAATGGTCTGACAGGTGACACCAGGGTGAAAGTTGGATTTACGGTATTTCATTCAGTTATGGACAGCTTTATTTTTATAAAAGACAGCTCAGGTTAAGAGACTTCTCTGATAAATACAACAGGAAACACACAACAAGAAGTGACTAAGCTTTGAGTCATTCGCTTGAAATATTTCTTCCCAAGAAGACTTTGAAATAGGTTATATCCCTGAATATCTACATTGCAGAATAGTTGTTTGTAGGCAACTGCCACAACCAGTCCCATGACTAATGACTTTTTTTTTAAATGACCTAACTCATCTGTTACTCCGTTATCAGCTGGCTTTGTACTTAACGTGGTGGTGAACATTGGACACCTGCTTAAAAATACATGATATTCATATTTCACTAACTAGACTAACATGACAGAAGTGATTGCTCAGCTGCTATTATCACCCAATTTACACTTCTTGTTTTGTTCTGTTGCCTTTTTAATCAGGATTTTAGATTATCACCTTTCCAGCACAACAAACAAAACATGTGTGTTGTGATGAACTTATCAATCTCCATTAATTATATCAGCAACGTGGTGAAATCATCTATTCTGTCATCTCTGGAATATTGCTTGCCTTCAGGTTTGGCTCTCTCAATCCGATTTGTAGATACTTATTCTTGCTCTCGTGACCTCCTGATTGGATTATTGGAATTCTTTGCTGACAGCTCTTCCTGATAAGGCCTCGCACAGGATTCAATTAATCCAAATGCAGTAGTGAAGAAATTCTGTTAAACAACTGTTCTCTTCTTATGATGTATATGGCCCTTTACTAGCCTGACGGGACTGCATTTGAGGCAGCTGCAGAGGCAGCCCATACAGTATCGGGAGCCAGCAAACCTCTGGCTCTTCAGCATGCCCATCTCCCATCCAGCTTCTTCCTGGCCCCACAGTAAGATGTGCTGACCTTGTGGGTGCTCTTAATCTCTCTATCTACTGACCACCCACTTACTTTTTTGTCCTAAGTATTAAAATAGATTAATCCTCAATATCATTCTGATGAACATGTAAAATTTCCCCCTGTGTATTTTGTGGTGTGGTACTCAACTCTGCAGCCTATACAGTTTTCACAGCAGGAGACCATAAGGAATATCACATAAGTTGCTGTCCCTCTCTGTGGGCAACTGAGATGGCTGTGGTGTTCCCATTGGAAGTGTCCTTGGCTGGGGAGAAGGCAGCAGCAGATAATCCCCAGCAAAAAGTCTACAGGCTCTTCTGGTAGATCTGTATTGAAATTGCAGTGCTAATCCCAGTTCCTTGGGAGCTTCCTTAAATGTTGTATTTATTACAGCAGAAATGGAGTCTTAAACTGATCCTGATTTTTTTAAGATGCTTGGCAACAGTGCAGAAGGTAAACTGCTACAGAATTTAAACCCAGACATTGCAGTCTCCAGCCAATACAGTTTATCATTGATGTGGTAGGCAATGTGCATGCATATTTGACTGACAACTTGTTGAGCTACTGCTGTGATCCATAAAAGCCCTACTGAGAAACTGGAGGAAAGAAATAGGAGCCTCCTATTTATGAAAGGAAAAGGTGAATACACTCAGAATTCAGAAATTTAAAGAAATTAAACAAATTAAAAAAAATCAAATTTTAAAATTAAATTTACAAAGTAAGACTCCACTGAATGTTCTTGAGATTTACTGATCAATACATAAAAAACTCTTGCCACTATCTCAAGATAGCTAGAACCTGGTACTAATACAAAGCAGCCTGGAATACAATGACACTGGTGTCAGAAATGCTGGACAGACTCTTCAACAAGATCAAAACCTAAAGCATAGAGTTTGCCACTAGCTCACAAAGAAAAGTCACTGACAGATTCGAGGGCAGTGCTTATTTGGGCCTTTAACTTTAAAAGAAAGAAAAAAAAGTCTGGATGACACCTGTCTTTGCATTGAATTTGACTGATTTCCCTGGGATGGCAACTGAAGCTTAACACTTATATGGATCTTTAACAAACCAAGATCAAATTTCTCTTTTGTTTTCCTTATTCCGAAAATACCTTTCATTGTTTTTAATACAGTCCATTATAACAATGAGTATGACATTTTTATATCACAATTTCAACCTGTTAAAATATCTGACTTCACTGACATACACCAGAAACACAAGAGGAGCATTGCTGTTCTTCTGCACAGAACATTGATTATATTTATTAGTCCACACCTTAACCGGGGTAAAAAGACATGTTTCTTAACTGATACAAACCAGATTTAGACCTCCTTGGTTGTATTTTCAGTACCTAGTGGGCTGGAGAACCTGGCAAGCCAAATGACTGCATCCATTTGTGTAAGACAAAGAGGAGGAGCTGGAGGTTAGCCATGCTATGGGTAGCCACGTGTCCATGCATGTTGCTCTCACACAACCTGTGCAAATATTTTTAAAATTCCAGAGCCCATAGTGTGTGTGGGAGAGATGAGGTGACCCTCATGAATCTTCCTAGTAAATCCTGAGGCTTATCGAATATTTATCAAAACTTAGCAGTTGTTTTGTTAAGGGTTTATGATAGATAGAATTTAGATAACTCCTGAAAATTAGGAGTGGATAATGAAGTTCACATGAGGAATTTGTTGTTGCTGCTCAGGAGTGTCATCTGGCACAGAGTTCAAGGGTCCTGGCCTACTGATATTTAAAGAAACTAACATTTCACTCCAAATTTCAGCTGAGTATATTTTACACCACAGAAAAGCAAGCTTGTGTCAACCCAGTGTAATGTAACCCAGAGCACGCTACTGTTTGGTCTGAGGCTATTCCAAGGAAGCTCAGGAACTTGTGAAGCATAGATGCTGGAGGACTTCACTCACAAAGCACACAACCCACCACATTCACAGTCTGCAGAGCTGAACCAGCTACTTCTCACTGCTGCCAACTAGGTGCCATGTTCTCTTATTGTACCTTTTTGAGCTCCTCACATCAGTCAAGCTTCTGCAGCTCTCAGCGGCTTTGCAAACCACCTAACCCTGGCAGGAAGGGCGGTGGGCACTGTCCCAGTGGGGCACACTAGGTTTGCCCTTTCAGGGTAACCAGATGCTTTAACTATAACTTGTGCCTCTGTGGTCAGTTTCCGGAGAATGAGAACGAGGATGGATGTGCCAATATCCATAAAAGCTGTGTATATTGTGACCTCTTTTTTTCCCCAAGTAAGATGTTCCCAGCCAACGGATTATAAATGCCATGCTTCATTACATTTTAAACAATAAAAATGAATGACCCATCTCCAGCGAGTGTCATATTTCTGGAAGGGAGGATAACCTGTGTGGTTAGGAACATGTCCTAAATCTATCTGCTCCATTAACCTTTGGAAGTTGGGGTAGTTCTAAGGTTTGAGAAGCAATTAATATCTTGCAGGCAACAACATTCTTGAATGGATGACCCAGGATTTCAGTTACACCTGAGCAGAAAGTAATACCTCACCAAGCTCTCACAAAGAAAAAAAAAATCCTTATTTGAAAGTGCAGTGAGAGGTCATAAAAATTGCGGATTACTTTAGTTAGTCATTTGTAACAGGTAAACGCATGAGTATAACTTCCTGGAGTGGGGGGAAAGGTCTTTATGATTTTTCCAGGGTTATGAATACATAAATAACAATGGTCACTTAAGAAGGACAGAAGCTTTGGGATTAACCTTTCCACACATTTCTAAGTAACCTGTTGACCCAGTAAAGGATTTTTTCTTGTTTGTTCTCCACATCAATCATATCTATAGGAGATGTAAACATTTCACCATCTAGTTCAAAATGAAAACTAGAAAACAATCACTCGACCTTTACAATTAGTTGTTTACACTTGAGCTGCATTTCAGTAAATGCATTACTACAAGAATTCTTGTGTAAGAAATGAATAGCTACATCATGTATTTCCCCCATTTCAGACACGAGTCCATCCTCCCTGGCAGGTTTACACTTCTCGAACACTGCTTGAGGTACAAGAAATCTCCTCCTCACCATCTCCCTCAGGATGGGTTTAAACTGTTGGTCTTTCCAAGGTAGGGCGTGCTCGCCAAGAGGTGACACCCCTCCATGTCCACATCCCAGAGCGGCTCCCTATGCACACACCACCATGAAGGCCATCTCCACATCTCCAGGCTGGGGCTGGCCACTGGCAGCCTATGCAGTGGGGTCATTAATAACAGGACTGAACATCAAACAGTATGAAACTGGGATTTAAGATTAAATATGTTCTAGTAGCCTTTGTCAGTGTGAACGCCATAGAATCATAAAATCATTTAGGTTGGAAAGGACCTCTAGGATCATCAAGTCCAACATCTCCCTGAGTGTCAAGCCACAATGCAGAAGATACTATTTTTCTTTTTATACTCTACAACATGCAAGTTTGCCTGGGGAGAGGTCCACATGATTCAGGCCACGTTACTGCATGCCAGCCTCTGGAGCTTACAGATAACTTACAAAACTTTCCCATGCAAGTTTTTCAATCTAAAAATAAAACTCCTTGTCCAAAGTGGTCAAATCACACAGCTAATCCAGCATCCCATGAAGACAGCCACTGATTTCCGCTGGCATTGGGATGGGCCTTTGTTGTCTACCAAATATTGAGTAAGAATTGTCTCTGTTTAGACACTGCCTCATCCAGGAGAGTTTTGCTCATGGTTGATTTATAAACACAGCTATTATTTATAAATTGCGAGTCAGATTGAGGGACACAAGAAGCTCTCAACTGTTGCTTTAGAGGAGCCTTCATCATCTAGTAAATAACCAGCAAACAGAGTTTGTTGATCTGAAAAGAAAATCTACTCCAGACCAATGGCTCCATCATAATCACAGAGAGTATATTAGTCTCTTAATAACATGTCAAACTTCCTTTAAACTGGAGGAATTCTGCCTCTTTCCAAAAGCTTTTTAAATGCAAAGGATTCTTGCTGGATTTGTTCTGGTTTAGCTTTTACCTTTACAAGGTAAGATAGGTGTCTAATTCAGGTGCTCAACTGCTTTCCTTGAGGGCACCCATCTCTTCCCATTTGCTTTGTAGGGCACCCAACCTTCACCCTGCGAAGGATGCTCACCTTAAGCTGTGGTTGAATAGCACAAAGTGTTCAGTGAGGAAAAGCAGCTTACAGAACTGCCACCCCAGCTGTCCCTCATGTTGGACCCAGCCCTGAAGCTTTCCATTCCTCCCATTTAGCTGCAATATGAACCCTATCAGGACACTGGTTCAAGCTGGAAAAAAAAACGCAGCCTGACAACTGTATTTGTCTGCCAGGGAAGCCAGCACAGAAAGACATTACAGAAAAGGGCAGTGGAGGAAAGGGAGGCAGGAGCTGATGAAGCTGTCATTGCCCTTGCAGCATCCATGCATGGGCAGAGGTGCCCAGAGAAGCATCAGCACCCATCAGGTGCCGACAAGAAAACCAGTAGGATTGGCAAAAGAGGCACCACTGACTTCAGTGGGTTCTAGATAAATAATTTTGAGCCCAAGGTAATTAAAGCAATGATCTGATCTGGCTCTTATCTTGTCACATCAGCGAACTTGTGCTGCCCGTAGCCGTTCTGGTACCACATCAATTGCAGTAGATACTTTACAATCAGTCAGGTTTATCAAAAACAGTAGGCACAGCATTTGGGATATAATAAGCACCAAACACCAAATTGTGCCTTTCATTTATACACACATTTTTCATTGATACATATGGAAATAAGCAAATCCAAACCTAATTACCTAATCAGCAGTGCCACCACTGCTGCTTGCAAGTAAATGCACATCCAAATTCAAAGTAATCAGGACAGAGACTTCAGAAATACAAAAATCATTTTGCAAGTGCATGATTTCACAGAGCAAAAACATTTGCAATGTTCAGCTTAATTATTCTTGATTAAAATACGAAAATATCACATATAAGTATCAGTTTTGCAAACATGGCTACAGCCATTCAGTCTTAGTGCTACTCAGAGTTATGTTTCTATTCGGAGAAGAGAAACAAATAGACATAAATAAGGTTCTTTTTCTGCAAAGGACGGCTAAGCCCTGGCATCAGAGATACTATCAGCTCTCTTCCATTCAGCCCCAACAGCTTTCTTTAAAGTAGTCTCTACAATCTACTACAATCGTTAGTGGCTTTTTAGCCCCACAACATTCTAGAAAAGCAGAAGAAACCGCACCTACTTCATGGGGGGAGGAGGCTGAAGCACACGGTGGGCTGTGCAAGCTGCCCAAGGTCAAACAAGGAGTCTGGTCAAGATAATATGCTTCATGACTTGTACTTTTAATATACTATATAAGTTAGCAAATCTTGAGACAACTTGGCTTGGTAGAACTGCCAAACCCCAATTCCATCCCACCAATTTAAATAAATTTTCTAGTGTATTGAATTATGGAGTTACAGCTGATACACCTTTGATTGTCTATCCTCATAGAATCTGACCAGGCTCCTGCTGCCACCCCAGCCAGCCAGGATTCAGAGTCCTCCACCCCTCAGCCATGGCTGCTGTGTTAACAGAAAGAGAAAAGGATGAAAATTTACCTTCAACTGCTGAGCTGCCAACTGTGGAAGGAGCAGATATGCTTCCTGGACAACCACCCCCGTGCTGGTGGCAATACTTTTTGATTTGAAGATTTCAGTTCCCTGTACAGCGATTCACCTCTCATGGTGCTGGGCTCACCACCAGCCCCACAGAGCAGAGCACTGCAGCCCCCAGCCCTCTCCTCTTCACCCCCAGGTTTCCCTTTGGCTGGCAGTGAACACCACAGGTTCAAACAATCACGATTAAAACCTTTCTTAAGAAACAAGGCTCTCCCCAGCTACACACCTTTTTCACATCCCTCAATCAAGAGGAAAAGTGCAAGAGTTGGCAACACTGAAAATAAGCAGTGCCTTTAGGTTAACACAACAGAGGGATTCCCAGGCGTTTAGGATTTATATTGAACTCTGTCAAAGTGGAGAATGATTTCAGTCTGGCCTATCAAGTCACAAACTAATGCTTTATCATAGATACATTTCAAGGAGGCCAGTAAAATGAAACAAATAGGCTAACAAGCTAGAAATTCAACACAGTGGGGGAAAAAAAAAAAACACAAAGTCCTTGCTTTGAGAAGCAAAACTGGATTCCTAGTTAATAAAGCAGATGCTTATATTAATGTCCAGAGAACTGCTGAAGTGGGGCAATAATTGGCAGGGACTGACCTTGGGCTAATTTGAACAAACCAAATTCAAAGGAAACTTCTGCTTTCATGAAGCACCTCTCTCCCTATTCACATTCCTCTATCTGAAGCACAATTTTTTTGGGAAAAAACCCCTACACTATGAAAGGTCTTGAGGTTTTGACGTTATTGAATTGTTTATCTCTAAAAACAAACTTCTGGGTTTTGCTGTTTTTCCCCGAGAATATACACATTGCCAAAAGTTCCCACAAGCTAAACGACAGAATTGTCTTCAAATGGCAACAGTACCAGGGCTCACTGCTAATGAGTTGCAGATTTGCATCATAATTGAACATCCAGATTTCCATTTACAAAAGAAGGATATGGTCAACAAGAACAAATAACACTACAGAGCCAAAAAATTAATAATTAAGAAGAAATTTGCAGAGTCGAGAGTACAGTAAGGGACATAAATATCAACCTAACTGCTGAAGACACGATGCGTGAAAAGACTAATCAATATGGCCAAGGTTTCATTCTTTGTCTGACTCCAGAAATTATACGTGGTAATATCAGCTTAATTGTACAATCCCCGAGAAACGTTTGCAATGGTGTTTTCATGCTTCTTTCCCCCTTTAAAAGGCAAAGGACCTGGGAAGTTATTTTCTTTCTCCCAAGTAATAACGAACGCACACACACAAACAAAGAAGACAGGGAAAAAAAATGACACAAATAAAAGAAATTAAGCTTGCCATAATGTCTGTGTTTCATGTTAACAGGCTCACTGTCCTGCTGGGTTGTCCATAATACTCTATCACAAGCACTGTCAGGGGCCCATGCTGGGTGGCTAATTAAAACAATTACAAAGACAAAGAAGGTATCAATAGCATTCCAAGCAGCAAACAAAGAGATAAAGTAGTGAAGATTTAAATCATCAATGGTTGATCTCTCCAGGACAGTTTTGATGTGAGGACCACGTCCCCAACACTCTCCCCTCTCAAAACCAGGGAGCTGCCTGGTTCACTTTGTATTCTTTCATTACAAAAGGTGTGGGAATGGTTAGTGTTTGAAAACTAGTTTCTAAAACCTGCGGTGAAGTAGGGCTTTACTGTTGGGAAGTTTGTGTCTTGTAAACTTGGGATAGTTTCGTATTCGGTTTTACAAGATGATTTGTTTAAAGCTTACTAAACAGATTACAGCTTTTACCCATAACACCCATGGTTTTTTCTACCAGCAATTACAGGCATAAAATAGAAATGCTTCAGTTTTAATTCTAGGTTTTCACAGGCAGGAAGGATAAACATGTATCATGGAGGGAATCAATAGAGGGAGAATAGCTGGCTGCATAAATTAGGCAAGTTTCTCAGATTCTGTTAAAGATTTTCCCAAAAGTTTTGATAAAGACAATTCCACAGAGCAGTCTATATATAGAAAAATGGTAAGCAACCTTCAAGTGTTTGCAAGCCAAGCTGGAGTAATACTTTAGACAAACATGCTTACCTTGATTGAAGAGCGTAAACAGTAACAGTTGTTTTTCTCATACGCTAAAATAAAGGCAGCTTCTTGAAAAGGGCTGTTTCATTTCATATAATCTATATTCCCCAGCACAAAATGTTACTTCACAGAAAACCACTTTTCAACAAAAAGCTTTTTAAAAGCTTTTGTTGCACTGATTTAGTTATCTACAGGACAGTTTACCCAAGGCTTACTTAAAACCATATAGCAACGGTAGTTTTGTATAGGCAAAAAGTTATGTGAGTTTACAGGAGTTTCATTTGCTAAATTAATCAGAGTAAACCAAAGAGCAGAGCTGGGTGTGTCAGCTCTGTAAATGCATTCTGACTTCCACTCAGCTGTTCTTTTAATCATCAGGGTAAAGAGCCAAAAACTCCAATTAGCCAACAAGAAACCTTGAGGGGCAATGACAGCTTTTTCTGATTGCTTCCTCTGATGGAAGAAAAGTGATTGGGAATGCAATAGTTAGAGACCAGCAGCTGAAATAAATAAGTAAATAAGTAGATAAACTGTTAATAGAGAAAACTACAAATACGGACCTTAAGAAGTGTGCTTTCAAAAATGTCTTTAATAAACTTGGGATAAATATTCACATTGAAGTGTCTCATAAATGTGTCATTTCCCTCCAAACAACTACTGCATGTGTTATTATGAAGGCACAATCACTCTATCCATGTTTGAAAAATTAAAGGCTAACGATGGTAAAAGAAGATCTGTTTTTAATGGGTTCTGACAACTCTGTAGACATCCTGAAAAAACATGATTCTTTGTGAAAGAAGATTGTAAATCTGATTTTCACTGCAGCCTCCATTTGCACACATTTCTTCTGTATTGTGCAATTCTGCTCTGATGCTGAAAGTTCCCCTTAACAGGGAAGAGGGAACAGCATGTCGTTTTGTAGCTAATTAAACATATTTTTACATGGGGAAGGTTATTGGTTTTATTGCCTGAACATTCCAAAATATAATGGATGCAGAAAAGACACAAGCTCTGGATTAGGCTACCAGAGAAGCTCTCTCAATTTATTTTGAGAGAACAGAGTGACAAGTAAGGTATATTTGACATTTTAACACATCCAAAACTTAGTATGACATTCTGAACAGGTTTCAAGAAATGATGGTTGTTATTATTCTTTCACAGCAAGAGCTCCATGAAACCTCCAATTTCTATTGGGAGATTTCATGTTAATGTTGTAGTAACGTTCACATGAGCAGGATATGAATAACCTGAGGATTTTATAAATGAGTGACTCTCAAACACCAGAAGGATTAAGCTGACACTAAACGATTTGACTACAAGCTTCTTTGCCAAACAGAAAAAAAACATATTACTCAACACAGAAACATAAGCAAACTCAAAAGTCTTCTCACTGTACTGAGCATAATTTGTTATCTGGCATCCAAACCCCAACAAAACTGGCACCAATTAGATTTTATGGCAATCACTTTGCACAGCTCCAGACCAACCTCCTTCCAGATGTGTACTAGGATTATTACACAAGGCTGTTTGCTTTAGAAGTCCGAAAACAGAAGATGATTCCAGAAATTAATACTGGTTTTGTCTCTCAGAGTATCTGAGGAGGGAGAACAGAAAGTGCTTTTCCTTATGTTCTCGTGTTCATAGATGCCTCACAGCCATGGTGCTCCCAGCCCACTGGTATAAGAGCTGCTGATGTCCCCACTTGTGTGTTGTATATCTGCCTCCCTTGACCACTTATAAATCCCACCACGTTAAGCACTGCTGCCGTGTCATCATGCTGACTCCTGACATTGATCTATTTATTCTGTACTTGATATCATGAACAAGAGAGGCAGATAGGTTTAGGAATAAACGTCAAGTCACTGAATCAAAGTAGAGTGGGGGGGAAAAAAAAAAGATATGCTGGCCATGTGTGTGTTGTATATTAAAGCTGTTATTCCCATAGCAAAATCTTTCGTTACACATTCCCCTGTGTTTTCCTCCCTTTGCCTGTTTTACAAAGCCTCTGTTGGCCATCGTGGTTGTAACATGGGAATAGTGAATTCGTTTTCTTAGCTAGAAGTTGCAGATATTAGCAAAATTATATCATACAGCTTTCTGAAGAGACTCCATCCCACTCCATTTTCTGAGAAAAAATAAAACTTGTCCCTGAATTTTATTAACCAGGGCAATTGTTTTTAACACATCAGGAAGAAAGACAAGGACTTTAAGCCCTGTTTGTATAATAATGGAAACACTGTGGTTTCTATTGGGGGCTAGCTCTTAAAACATCACATCTTTTGTCTCGGGCCACCAGCAGTAGCTATATAATCCCTGACCCACAATAGTGCTCTGTAACACTCGCCTCAGTGACCGTCTAAATTCTTGCCAAGCTTTTCATCATATCCCCAGAAAAGAGATTAAATTCATATAACTGCTAACTTCAGTTCATACAACTGCTTGTAAAAACTCCTTAGTCAAGCGTGTAAGTCCATTTCATAATAAATATCTGAGTCCAGAGAAGCCTGTTAAACCTGGCTCCTTGCCTCCATGTGTTATAGGCAGAGGTGCAGTCACCTACTGCTCAGTGCTTGCACAGACTGCAGTGAAGGAGACCTGGCTGTAAGGCTTCCCTACAAAAACCTTCCCAGATTTGCTGCCGCTCATTCACTAGGAAAAATGCTACATACAACTATGAAAACAGCCAATATAGATACAAACTTGATTACTCAGATTGTTTAATCTCATAGCGAAAGGGAACCGACTCCAGAAAGGCATGAAAACATTTTGAATGCTTAGCTTTTGGGAACTTCTTCAAGCTTTTCTGAGAGTTCTGACAGTGTTTACAAATTCCTTCTTTCACGGGACAAAAGCAAAACAGGATTCTGTAGCCATGTTTCTATTACTGTGATAAAGATTTTTTTGTTTATGGAGGCATACTTAAGAAGTATGGAATACCTCTAGAGTGTGATTCTGTGGCAATTTTCAGAAGTGTTAGAGCTGGGTGTTCAGCTCCTATAGCAAACAGCTTGGGTATGTATGTAACTTTAAGTGGACACAACTGATTTTTGAGCACACTGTTGGGTTGAACAGAGGGTGCATGAAACAGCCATATACCATTGCCATGGTGTGTGACCCTTGTTCTTGCAGCCCTTACTTAGAGTTGCAAACCACACACAAGATGAGTGTACATCAAATTAAGTTCATGCTATGCCTGCTTCATATTTTTCTGTGAGTCATGCACTACTTAATCCTATAAGGATTAAAAAGCTCTACTTAATACCTGATAATTTTCTTTCAGCAGTCACTTACCAAGTGTTCTTGGTGGCAAAACTATCTGAACTATGTGACAGCAAGAGGTGGGGAAAGAAAATGGAGCAATTCCAGATAAAACCTTGCACAATTAATACTTCTAATGTTTGAGAATTCACCAGTCAGCTTTGGAGATACTCTGCAGATGGAGTGAGGGCTGGGAAACTGAGCTTCTCTTTTGGAAGAAAAGTTCCAGATATGATAAAGGAATCAGCTGTTGAGCTGCACCATAGGCTGTGCCAAAATGCCTCTGAGCAGTACCCCAAACACCAGGGCCCGTACCCTGCTGAAGCTTTGCCCTTGGCCAGCTGTAATAAAACCCTGGCTAGAGCCAGGGAGGGGGTGTGGGACTGCACCCTGGGATGTGGGCAGCCACCTGATGGGAGCAAGCCCTTGGACTCAAGCCCCTGCTTAAGCCCTTGGACTCAAGCCCCTGCTTCTAGGACTGTTTCTGTGTCCTATCCAAAGATTGTTTCACATAACTTACAGAACCATGGCAGGGGCCAAAGACCAGTAACTGTGCTTTTTCCTCACAAGAGGAGAGGCTCTGGGACACATGCAGCACACTCTTTACCACTCGTGATGGATGAAACTGCATCTGAACCCCTCAGGACTGATGAAGGCAGAGGGCATGTACTATTTTCTCAGTAATGGCTGTTAGCAATAAAGTATAGCAGAGGAGGGTGCAACCACATCTTCTGGCAACAATCTTTAAAAAGTGGGAACCCTCCTTGAAAGAGCAAGAGGTTTGAGATGCTTCTGGGCTCTTAGTTACAGGTGGACACAGGTACACCACTGCTGGCCTCATTCCAGGCATCCTAAAATTGTCTCCAGTGTTTCCTATTGCCTTGAGTTAGTGCTCCATGCTCATCACAGCCTTTTTCATCTACCCTGTTGCAGGCTGCTGAGTTTTCTCCTTGCAAACAGCAAGAGGTCTTGCATCTCTTGGTGCTTGAAATCTCATGCCAGAGAGTTACACTAACATGAGAGTCTTAGGAAAGAGAATTGGATCTGGCCAAATATCCAAAATTCGTTTTTTTCCTGAAATTTCAGAACTCTGGGTATATTTCTGATACAGTGACAAATTTTCTGACTGTGTAACTGCTGTGATCTGTTGCTCCTCAGGGCCAGAAGGGTTTAGCATTGTCTGTCCAGCACTAATTGCCTTGAATCATTCAAAAGTCAGAGCATACCCTAACAGAATTTCTAGAGAAGATAAAACTAAAGTTGCTAAATAGCAGAATAAGTAAAGCTGCTATGTTTTAGACAGTTCTAATGGACATCAAATTAAAAATTCCCTAAGAAATAATTCCTTCTGCTTTTAATAATAGCTTCAGAGTTAGAGACCTTTTATATTTAATCAACCTGCTTAAAATTCCTGCCTCCAGCAGGAAAGAATCTCAATCAGAGGGAGACAAACACTCATTAAGCTTTCTACAATAAACCTGCTCTGCAGCTGAAGTGCTATTAATATCATTTTACAGAAAGAGGAAATGGAAGAATAGTGAGATGGGAGTAACTTGCTTGGGGTCACAAAAAGGTTCATGAAACCATGGTAGAGCAGTAAACCTTGAATCAGAGACCTGTACTATAACCCAGAGCCAGCATGCCCTCTCTTTCTGTGCTTTTCCATATTGCCTGGTGTTTACTATTCATTACCTTTTTTCCTTCACAGCAATAAAGTTTATAAGATGTGAATACATTGCTTGCTTGAAGATCTAAACATTTAACAGCTTTAAAGTTTCACTTCACAACAGCAAGTTTTTATACTCACTTATTTTCTTAATGAATGAGCACTACTAAAGAGGTGCCCAGTTCCCCCCCTTTTCTCCCCCCTCCTCATTGGCCATAATCTTTCTCTTCCCCAGTGAAGATAACTGAGGAACCTGGCAGACAGCAGCTCTTCCTGTCCTGGCAAATCTGTGCCAAGATAAGTGTGCTACAAATCCTCATCAAGTGAAAAGAGACAAAACCTGAGCTGCAGGATGATGGCTTTGTCAATATGACATGTCACCTTAGCTGCTGCTATGTGACTCATGGTTGTCCTGTTTACTGCTGGGAATATACTGTACAGGAATAACAGATGTCTCTTGCAAAAGCCACTAGTTGACTCCTATAACCATTTAAAATAATTTTACTGGTAAGGAAGTACCATGCCGACCAGATCCTAATTAAGGATTACAAGAAAAAAGCTTCTACAAGAGAGGAGGGAGCATCTGGTAGAAAAGAAAAAAACTTCAAGTCAACAGATTTGATAGATTGTCACAGATTTGCATTTCAGTAGAGTATGCTTTAATCTGAGGAAGTTATACATATATTTTACTTCTATGAATAAGATATACACATGGAGTTGTTCATACTATGTTATACTGGGACAGGACAGGGAATAGTAGGTGAGTGCAAAGACAGCTTAAACTGCAGCATCTGACAAAATGATAGATAATGGTTGCACTTGATGATCTTATAGATCCTTCCCAACCACAGCAATTGTGATTCTGTGAAAATATTAAGAAAACCATAATGACTGGTTTTATAGAAATGCAGTATCTATTTAACAAACATAAACATGGACAAAGGAGCTGAAAGATAGAATATCTGTCCCAGGTTAACTTTTATTTATTGCCAAGGTGCTCTGGGGACATGCAGCATGTCTTAATGCACCAGAGTAGAAATTCTGTGTTAAATTCTAGCCTTTGCAATGCCCAAACAGAAAAGACAATTCTGGCACCAATCCCAGCTTTATGGATCTCAGTATGATGGATGCTACAGGTCTAATTTAAAGATCATTGGAAGTTGTCAATGGTCTCTCTTACTTTTAGCATGAAAGTAAAATACTTTGGCACCAACAAGATCTGAAAACACTGAGAGCTAAAAGAATTGGCAACCGAAGGCCTGGCATTGGTTATCAGACATCAGATGGCTTATCACAGTTGTATCCCACTGCAAATTGACATGAAACATCAATTTAACAGTTTACAGGGGTTTACACTCATGGATTTTACCATAGATGTGTCACTGCCCAGCCTTGCAGCCAGTTACAGCAGCTCGGTGGATAAGGAATAAGGTTGTATCAGTCTTTGGCTGACTCCTCAAGGCTTATCCAGGCACCCAGAACACTCCCTGCAGCACCAAACAGTACCAGGAGCTGCAAGGACTCACTCTGGAGTAGGTATAACCCATCCCTGCTACAGGACCGTTTCCTACCAGTCTCCGATTGCATCCATCCACTCGCCATACACATTCTATGCAAATATCTCAGTACAGGCATTAAAAACTATCACAGCCCTATTGCCAAAAGGAACGTATTACAACCAGGTTCAGCTCAGGCAAAGCAGGAGAGAATAAGCAGTCTTGAAACAAGCCAAGTAGAGGCTGACACCACAGAGGGGTTCAGCAACATGGTGCAAGGCATGGAGGGGTGAAATGTTAAAAAAAGGAGGGCTGGGAAAAAAAAAAAAAGGAGTGAAAGACACTAAGATGCTTAACATAACCTCACAATAAAGCAAGCGTTGAGCTGGGGCCCTCACACGAGCACTGTTTGATGCAGCTCATGCTCTGAGCAGACACACGGAGCCTGGCTTCATTCCCCAGCACAGCGAGCTCACCTTCTCTTCTTGCACTTCCCATTTATGTAGGTTAGCTGTCCCTGCAGAAGGAAATGGAAACTAAAAGGACTTTTAGTTGACTTAATTAATGCCTGTAACACTAGCCAATTGACATCAGCACCTTGTCTGTCACTCACTGTAGGAGGGGGAGATGTGTTAAAAATAACAGCCTATTTCCGCTTCTCCAGCCCCAGCTCCGCAAGAAAAACAGCAGAAAAAGCCAAGGCCAAGTCAGTTAGTGACATCTTAAGGCTACTAACAGAACTGGCTGAGTAGTTTATTGCATGTATTTTGTATTACACAGCAGAAGAAACAGTGTATTGCTGTTCCCCAGAGCACTTACAGCCAGAAACACTTGGGCATCACTTGGTTAGCATGCTGGTTACCCAGATACTGGTGTTGAAGTATGCAGCTTATAAAGAAAGTTCAACTTATTAAAAAAATACAAAATTCTACATTTAACAGTCTTTCTACTTTTAAAAGTAAAAACAAGTGCCTCTAAGCAGCATGGATGAAAGGAGTCTGACACATCTCTCATCCTTACAGGGAATATTTGCAAAGCCCAACTTCAGCCCCAGGGGTTTAATTTTGCTGTGTGTCGGTGCAGAGAGAGGCTCTTCCAACGGGTGAGTCAAAGCTGACACTGTTCTGACTCAGCCTGGAGACAACTGTTTCCCTCCACTGATAGGGAGCAGGCAGGGTGTGATCAGCCTCATTAGGTGACGGGCAGCCTTTGTGACTATCCCCATCAGTTGAGATTGCAGAGTTATAAATAGAGTTTTAAAACAAAAATGTTCTGAAATGATTATTTCTTTTACCTTGTTTATAAACCACTAAAAGAGTCTTAGGTGCTTTACAAATAGAACAAGGCCACTTTTGTCACCCTAAAGCGATAATTCTGCAAACTTCCCATTCTCACAAGGTCTTACTGATACTTGGCCGGACGTTCCCTCCTGGAGCCATCCCAGCTCAGGGCTCAAGCAGTGAGCCTTGAGGCTCCTCCAGGTAGTTCCCAACATCTCTGCTCTTGACTGCCTCCTGCTCTCTCATGGATGCTGCTGTTTCCAGAGCAGAAAACTTGCCTCCATCATCCTGGGCTGCAGCACAATAGCTTTAACCGCTACTAATAACGTTATTTTCTTCAAGAGAATGAATCAGAGTAGCAGCAGGGCAGCCAAATGCTCCATAAACTAACTCCAGCTTACCTGTGTGGGACCTCTGCTTCAGGAGATAACAAAAACCATACAGCAAGAAACATCATTATCTTACAGGGACATTCACTCAGTGACTGCTGTGTGCAGTAAGGAAGAGCAGAGACTGAAGTATGCACATAAAGACACGATTTCAAGGGTGGTGGGAGCTGGTATATACAGAGAGAGAAAGAGAAGGAAGGTGCATGTGCTCCAGCTGTGGCCCGTTGGCCAAAACACACTCACTAAGGATGAGAAGCAGCTGGCCACTCCAGCAGGCATTACTCAGCTTGGCCTTCAGCTGAGGGTGGTATGAAAACAAAACAGAGCACTGAGTACTCTGCAGTTATCAATATAAAGTCACTGCTCTAATTTCTATGCAAATAAGAGAGGGTCTTTGAAAGTCACTGGTTATATATAATGTATAACATAGCTACACCACAGCAAAACAAGCACTCAAACCCTTTGGAGAATTCCAGCATTAAATTACTTCCTCCAGTCTCAGAGTACCATAATTTATGTACGATACAGCTGAGAGGATTCAAAGAGTGAGCTGTCCTGGGGGATGTTTCATTTCACAGCCCGTGAATTCACACGCAGGCAGAACAAGCTGGTTGAAGAAAGAGGTTCCCCCCACTGAACAAAACAGGCTCAACACCTGCTGTCTGAGGGCAGCTTCGCTTGCGCCAAGTGCAATGAAAGTTTATTCACTGTTTTATATACAGTACTGTCTTAAAACCTTCCTTTTAAAAGCTTGACTGGTCTTTGCAAGCAATTGTGGTGCTGCTTGTTTTATACGCAGCTTATTTAAGAAGTTTAGGTGAGACAAAGTGTCTGAGTGGCTACATCCCAGCTACAGTCTCACACAAAAAAATGTATGCTACTTCTGAGTAGCTCATCCATGGAAAATACAAGATTTAATACCTCTCAGTGAGACAACACCTTTACCTCCTCTGGTAGAGATGTTGTTTTGGGAGCAAGAATTCATAAGCTCTATCATCCCTGACATCTAACCACACAGTTATGAGGGCATGTATTAAATCACTGAGCACAGGAAAATATCAGCCTTCCTATGTAAATATGAGTAAACCTGCTCCTTAATCCTTACTAGAGGTTGTATTCATTTTTTGATTGGTAAACTGTGAGAACCTCCTGCACCAGGCAAGCTGGTAACTTGGTACAGCAGCCTAGGCTTCTCCCCTGGAATCATGAACGGGCATCATAAGAGGTGTGGAAGTGCAGGTTGTGTTAGCATTTCTGTGGTTGATATATATGAAATTTCTTATTTAAATAACTGAGATGGTTACTCTTATCAATTTAGCAAACAAACAACATACTCCAGCGTCTGATCCTTTTAAGCCAAGGCTAGATTTTTGTCAATCAAGCCTGTTGGGACCTCTGGCACACAAATGACAAATCACAGTGTTGCCAAAACTATTGACACACATTTTTAATACATAACTACTGTTGTTATATATAATCAGAGTTGATAGAGTTCAGCATAAAAGGGTATTTTAAAGTGCCAATAAAACCACTTAACTTTTACAACACACTGCGTTTACTCCATTCCCCCCTTCCTCCAAAAAAGCTTTTCTTTTGAACTAAGCAATTTATATATTGGGTCAGTGTTATAAAGTAGGTATTTATAGCAGAATTCAATGGAGTGGAAGCTGGAATAAAGGCAACTTGCTTTTAAATGCAGCACGAAGGCAACTTTGCATTGATAAGATTATCAACTGTTTGTACATAGAAGATGATGTGGTCACTGAGGGGCCTCACATTCTGTTTCTGTAACTGTAACCCAAATTATTTGCTTTTCTAATAAATCATTTATACTTCAATTTTTCTTAGACTCATTCAATGTCAGCTGAGCAACTTGTTTAATGATTAGGAGCTGAACTAAAGAATTTAGCTGATAACACTGCACTGTCTTCTTAATTCAATCCTTTTCTTTCCAAAACCACAATAAATGCATCACCAGGCTAGTGATAAAAGCAACTCAAAGTTGTATTATCACTGTAAGATGATCACATATGCAGACAGTTGGCCATAACTTGTGCTTTGTAATGCCTCAGGGTTGCATTTATCTTGGAAATCAGTTTGGTATTGATGGCATAACTCATCAGCCATGCTAACTAGCCCCTTACTGCCAAACTGCTCTCAATTACCATAGTGATACCTTCTCAGTCAGACAAGCCAGCTCAAAGAGGCAGGAGAGGGGTCACATAAAATTAGTGAACACTCAGATTTTTACCAAGTGTTAATACAGAAAATTATATCCAATATATAAACAGAGCATCTTTAAAATTAAAAAGAATAGGGATTAAGTTTTTTGGGGATCCCCTCCAAATAAATTGTGTTTTGTAATTTTTTTCCCTAATAACAATGCAAAAAAAAAGAGGGGAATACTTTAAAGTTTATGGTACAGTCTGGGTCTAAATATGAAGTAAAATAATGATAGACTTTGTGATTTAAAGAAATCAACATCTTTATAGCATGGATAGGTACAGAACAAAGAACCTTTGGATGAAGTGGATTTTCTACATGAATTAATAATGCTTTAATGGTGTGTGTTTGTTTGATTTTTCACACTTGCTGTTAGTTACCACAGTAAATAGAAGAATTGTATGTGAGGTCTAATTTTCCTCTAAATACCAAGTATCTTTTTAACAAATGCAAAAATTGAATGCATACAATGGACAATACAGATGTAGATGCAAGGCAAATGATAGAATTTTGCACATGCAAGGAGACCAATTATGCATGTGTGTGTCAGTGGCTTGTGAAACAAGTATCTGAGAACCTAACCCAGGGCTGGAAACTGGCATGTCAAAAAGGTTGAAGAACAAGTAGAGCAAACTTATTTTTCTGTTTTCTTTTGTGTTTCTGCTAGTTTCTGTGCCAGTCATATGACCAAGGATATTTTAATTAGGGATCTAACATAAAGCCTGGTGAAGTCAATGGAAAGATTCCTACAAAGTTCAGTGGCCACATGAATAATACATTCAGAGCTTAATATAGACAGAACTTTGTATTTCTGCACATGGATTTTATAGATCATACCTTTTCATATAAACTGGATTGATAGCTGGACTTATTATTAAAGACTTATCCACACGGAGAGGAAAAGAGGATTAATTCAAATCTAAATACTTTGCTGCAACTGCTCTCTACTAGCTGGTGTTCAGGAACTGCAAAGAGCCAGCTGGGTTTTCATCCTCAAGTCACCACCTCTGCACAGGGGGTTCCCTTCAAACAGGGCACCCAGCCCCTGTGCCAGGGATCCCCCACTCCTTGGTGCTGCCAGGTCCTGTCCAGACATCTACTGCTACAGTGTCTGAAGGGGGTCAGCTCAACAAAATCCTGCAACTTGAGTTCTCTTGTGGTATAAGCCTTTTTATTTTGAGCCTTTTCAATGCTGTAGCTGATTGGGTGAGGCTTCTGGAACTGCTGGCTCTTTGGCTTTGTAAATCCTGAGTAAATAATAAACAGGGGAGTGAAATTCAGCAGGGAGTGGATAGGGGGTATGTGCCAATTATTGTTAAACATGCTTTATGCACCTTATTTTATGTTGGAAAGAGGATATGATTTCACTGGGAGGGAGCATCATTGTTGATCCATGGTCCTGCCCTGTAGGACTGAAGGACAAATAAAAGGCAGGTGGGCTTTTGCCTGGGTTTGATACCATTTTACTGTGGTCAGTGCTGTAGGCATCACTCCTACGGGAGCTTAAGATTTATGGCAGAGGATTTATAGCTGTAGAAGTTTCTTAAAAAAAAAAAAAAAGAGAAAAAAAAAGAAAGAAAAAAGAAAAAGATAGATTCAAATAACCTTTATCTTCCCTGTCTGCAATATTCTGGCTTTAGCTCAATGCCCAGAGGCTGATGGGTGCTGCTGAGTCCTTCACATGGGCACCAAGCATGGACAACCAGCTCCATGATTAGGTTGGAGACCCCTGTAAGGTTCAGTTCCTACCAGGCTACTGGTTTCATTGCTAAACATAGATAAGCAGTGCCAAGCATTATTTGGCCGTAGTAACACAAACCATCTCAAGTCCACAGACCTTATGGAGATTATTTCAGAAACTGATATGAAAAAGCAAGTAGAGAACAAGAAGCTCTTTCTGCAGTGTGTGCCAGTCCCTTGCTCAGGATAAACACCTCTTCTACTCTCTTCATCACCATATATCCCTAATTATTTTCCTTCCTATTTTCCTATGAGATAGACAGACCTTCTTTCCTTCCCTTGTTTCTCAATGGCTTCTACACTGAGCATTTGCCCTTTCTGTTCCATATTTTTCCTTCCTTTGGAAGTCTGGAAAATGCTGGACAGTGGTTAGCTGGTATTTGAGCGTTTGGACATGAGGACTATGCAGGAGAAAATGAGTAGTGTCTGTGGCTCAGTTTCCAAGGCAATAAAGATTAAAACCAAGAAAAATGCACCTACTCCTAGTTGTTGAGATGTTTTGAAGATGAGGAATTCCTTGTCCATCTTTTCTCCCAAGGGCTGTAGAAGCACAGTACAGTGCCCAGCAGCACTCACAGAGATGCTCTGCAGTGGTCAGTGGCTCAGTCAGCGATTATGGCTCCTCTACAACATATTTTAGCATGAGACAGAGGTAGCACTGCTTTCTGACCACAGTTCTGAAGCACTTTCTGTAAACATAGAAGCAGATAACAAGGTTGGCCAACAAGGCCAGAATATGGGGGTTACATCTGTAACCCTGCAAGCAGTTCCTGTGGTCAAGGACTCATTCCTGACTCATAACCAAACAGCTCAAAACCACACTTACCCGTTGCTATGTAAGGAGTCCTGGAGCACATCCAAAATTAAACAATATATGGTAATGAAGTAAGAAACTTGAGTTACTTTTGGACAACCTTTTACTTCAATAACTTTCTGTTGTGAAGAGCCTTTCCCAGGGTTCTTGCCAATACAGTGGCATTAACTGCTTGCTCTGTCCCCAACAAATGCTTGACTCTCTCAACTGGTGCAGCTGCATATGAATATATCACTGCCAGTAACTGGGAGAGGCCTGAGCAGCCCAGGCAATGAAGCCAGTGGAGATGTTAACTGTGATCTGATAGGAATGTGTAAGGAAAGGCTCAGGGAAAAGACAAAAGAGGAAAAGCAGTAATGGCAAAGCATGTGGGCTACCTCTGCAGGGTCCTTCAGGCTGCTGCAATTTGATCATTCCACAGTAAAGATGACAAGTAACTCATTGCTGAAGGAGCCCTTAACTATGCAATCCTCAACGTCCTTTTGTTGCCTCATCTGTTTCCAAGATGAACGATAGGTTGGAGCTTATACCTTCCTCACCATGCCAAAGTCCCAGCCAGCTCATGTTGCTGGGGAATCAGACTTCTGCCATCTTCATTGGCTTTATCTTGATGCCACTTTAGAGATTCTCATCTGTCAAAATCCAGACTCCACCTTCAACCATCTAAGCCAAAAGATGCAGAGCCAAGTGCAGCTCCTGTTCCTGTGCCCAAAGGTAGAGCCAACCTGATCCCAGCAGGAGCCACAGGAAATCAATGGCTGACCAACATGTCTTCTCACAACAATGCCACTTGGCCTGCGACGAGGATTTAGCTACAAATGTGAACTTGGTTTTCCAGGGAACTTCTCTGCTGTAGCTTCATCAAAAGACTGGCTTTACCCCAGTGCCTTCAGTGCTTTGAACTTTACTCCTGAATCCAAATGAAGCACAAATGGGAGCATTGACACTGTACTGAACTTTTAAGGCTGACACGCTATTTAGCAACTTATTAATGATAGATCTTTTGAGGAAAGTTTTCACTCACTGTCCACTCTAAAGAGCTTTGTCAAACTGTAACCATTTTAATTTTACTACAATTGCCCCTAGAGGAGCTGGTGAAAGTTATACCAGCTGTACATTTATTTTACTGTTTTTACCTCCCTTTTTTCTGATCATCAGTCTGTCAAGGCTATCAAGATTTACATTTAAATGTAAAACTGGACTGTCCACCAAATAGCCTTTGAAGCTATTAGCTGTGAAAGATAATCAATTGGGAATGGGCCCCTGCAGAGCACTTTTCAAGCAGAGTCATCACCAAAAAGCAATTTTGCTGGCAGGCTTTTTTTTTTTGTTAAGAAAAAAACCCTCATGAACATCCCTAGCCAATTAAAGTTATATCAATGGCTGATCCACAAGATTTTACAACAAAAGCAAAATTTAACATTGTTTAGGCAAATTGATTCACATTCTGTACCCTTTAGGAGGGACTAAGAAAGTATGGATTGGCAACTTTTTCATAATCCCCCAGCAACTCTGTGTGCTCAGAGAAACAGAATGATCCAGCATTTCCAGAGATGAGGAAAAATGCTACTATTTAAGATAATAACCCTTATACCAGTCTTGTAAAAATTTAAAACCAAGGTACTTTTTAATCACCTCTTTAGCTTTACAACTTTAACATGGCATCTTACATTGTTGTTTTTCTAAAACTATGTCACCCTTTATAGTCCCTTTCCTTGATTAGAATAAAAAAGCATGTTTCACAAAGAACTTTAATCTATTAATTATGACTGCTATGCATTATGCAGTTTCGCTTTATGCATTCCTGTTCTTTCAAATTTTCCTTAAGGCCATCATGAGATGTGCCTATCTCCAGTATCTATCTAGGTATTTGCATCTTGCTCATCACTGAAGTATCCAAGTTATTCTCATCCTCACAATATACTTCTGAGGTGCACGTCACCTTCGTCAGGTGGGGAATTCAGCAGCACTACTCCAGTGAAAATACGTATTGTGAATATAATAATTAAATATGGCAAGCAACAGTAAGTGAAGACACACTTCAGAAGTATGAAGTTGTGATTTATGTTAAGAAAAGCTGGGGGATGAATAGTTGCTTTCAGAGACTGACATTTAAAAGGTGCAAAACCAGCCACAGGCAGAGCGGGGTGATGGCTCAGGGCTGGGAGAGCCCCCCAAGGAACTCAACTGACCTGTGTCACTGGCCTTGCTCTGCCTTACCTGGCCCAGGGGTTCCCACTCTTGGTAGGCTTCCATTTTGTGATCAAAAGAAAAATTATAGAAAACTTTCGGGACAGCTCTGACCAACAGGGATATGCAGCACAAATCTACTATGTAGAAGCCAGCTTTTACCTCCAAATGCTGCCTATATAGAGAGAACAAAGTGTTTAACAGCTCTCCTTCATTCTGAAAGCTATCAATGGGAAACTCAAGCTGATAATGTTGGAGGTTTCTCCAGCTTTACTTTAGGTGTCTGTCTTTGTTTAAGGTTTGATAAACTGAAAGACATTCATGGCTTAACATGTTGTTTCATCCAGGAGCACAAGAAGCCATAAATACATCCTTGTACCCTTTGAAAATAACCAAACCAGAACACAACAAACAAACAAACAAAAACCCCTAAACTCTACAAGTCCTCATCAGCTTTTACCTATAAAATTGACCCACTCCATCACTAACCAAGAGAACTTTCTCTTTGAGACATGAAAAGCAAGTTTACTTGAGGTCTGAAACTAGGAACTTAGAACAATCCCCACAATACCTCTGCCCAAGTTGAATCTGTAATAATATATAATTCCTGTTCTTTATAGAGGCAAACACAACTCCTAAAGCTTATGGAACAAATGACCTGATATCACAGGTCACAGAATTCAGTGACATTAAAACAGCAGGCCCTGCACATATGTGTTATTTGTTACTCTAATTGTATATAGCATAAAAAAATTCCAACTTTGCTTTGTCATGGACTTTTTTTACTTCCCTACAACATTGTGAAGTCTCTAAAAGATGAAAGACAGCCATGTAACCAAATACTGTATGTTTTATGAGTCCTTCTCCGTGTCCAGCAACTGGAATAAAGACAAAGACAGAACAGGATACCCGAGAGAGAAAAGAAAGCTTTTCCTGCGACAGTCTTTTAATTCACAATGATACCTGAGACATTATTTCCTCGGGTCACTATAGAAACCTTTATCACCTTATGAAAGGTCATCGGGATAAGTGACAGGAGACATCAGTTTCTCTTAACAATATTGGTTTCTCTTCTTAAAATTTAAATAACAAGGCTAAAGATTTTCCAACTAGACATGTAAAAGGCCATTAGAGTATCCAGTCAATATTCCTGAAATTATAGGATTGAAGCCTTTCCATTGAGGACACAGCAAATACTTTCACAGACACCAGAGCGTTGCATTGCAAAATGGACAACTGACTATATCATGATTGTAAACACAAATAAATGAAGAATCAGAAAGATAAAATAATATAAATGTACGTAAAAAAGAAGCCTTCCTGCAGTTGTTTGTCATCTAGAGAAAATGTCTTGGCATGCTTCTAACATTTTTAAAGAACTATTTAAAACTCCACAACAGAAGGTACTTCCCAGTGGTCAGATCATAATAGCAAAAAAATAGCTCTGCCAAAGTGATTGGGAAATATTCTAATTTTTTAATTGCAAACCCCATGTGCATTCAATAGCAGTTTGGGGTCTGGAGTTAAAACAAAGGAGCTAGCTCTGGGCCAAGTTCCGCTGCTTTTAGGACTTGATCCCATTCCCTCATCCAGGAGTGTCTGCAATAGCCAGTAACCCCTCCTGTGCACAGGACAAATTGACGCTGGCTTTGAGCAGGAATCTGCCATTTGGATGCAAATGACAGTTAAAGTGTTTATCAAAACCGCATAAAAGTTACTGGGAACACTGATCGAGGGCTTAATCCAGAGGTTTATTGTTCACACTCAACCCCGTGTCTTCCTGGGGACATTGTGCGGGGGCTCACGCAGATAACTGCCACCCAAACACAATCAAAGGTCTTGAAGACAAATTCTTCTTTGGGCTTTGGATTTTTTTTTGCTGCTGCATGTTTCTACCTCACAAAAACAAGGGGGAAGAAGCACGTTCTAGCAGGCCTTGCAGAGGATAAGCCTCTGCTCATGTGATACTTGAGTCTGGTTTTCAAAAGCAGTGCCACGGAGTAACAACAACAAAAATCAAAAAGGTTGGGAAGGACACAGAGCAGGGGGTGCTTGATTTGAAATGCATACAGTCTACGCACCACTGCGTGCTCAGTATTCTGGGTTTAACCTCAATTCTTTAAGCGGCCACAGAGATTCATATTCACAGAAGAGGAAGGACCATAACACATGAACTCACGAATGGGACCCCGCAAGCAAATTGTGTAAAAAGCATGAAACTCTGCAGAGCAAAACCTGCAAGGAACGTATTGAAGGAAGCTAAGTGTGAAATATTTAGTTTTACATTTCCCTCTTAGAGCCAGTTCAGTGTAAACATCCCCCATTTTGTACCAAGGGAGCAGGAGCGAGAAGCGCTCCCTGCAGCAGCCTGGGCAGCCGGGTTTGCTCACTCTGTGCCACCCACACCATGGGGCTCAGGGCACCAGGGAGGGCTTGGCCATCCCCAGACAAGAACAAAATCCATCCCAATATTTTCTCCTGGAAAGAGACAACTCACTACAGAGCTCTTGAGGCTATGGCATAACTCTAGGAAGATGTATGATGTATTTACCATGTGCTTGAAAGCAGGCAAGCTCTACAAGAGACACTTGTTATGAATTACTGTGCCCTCTCAAGGGATCGTTCTGTTGATAACATGAAGAATATATTAAATGAATATCACAGATTAAAACAATCTGCTACTGCCAGCTCCAAAACACAAAGACCATTACTGTCAGATGCAGAAATAAAGGCAGAATATTAGAACAAAAAATTGGCCCCATGTTAGCCTTGGTTATCAGCTTTTTTTTTTTTGTAAGGGCGGAGGAAAGAAGCCTCTAGATTGTTCACTTCAACATAATGCAATCAGCTAAACAATGTTGAAGAAGCAGCACTAAGCTTTGTCTATTCATTCACACCATTTTGTTATCTTTCCTGTTTATCTTAGAGGCACACATAGGACCAGAATGAAGGTTAGTCTTTACAATATGACAGATCTACTGCTTTCCTATTTTAGAAGGCAAACAAGCCTTTTTGTGAAACTGAAACGCAGATAACAGAGCTGTGTAACGTTAAGTGTGACATTAGATTGAACACGAGATTCCTGGACGTGGTGGTGCATCCCCTGGGTGCAGGGCTGTTGGCCAAGTGCAAACACAGATAAATTGCAGTTCAAACCATCAGCTTTGTCAAAATCGACCATTTTGTATCATTCTTGTAGCACAGGACAATTGTGCAGCTGCAAACTACGTACAGACTAAAATTAATTGTCAGGGAGTAAAAAATGATCGATTTAACATAAATTATGAGATTTAAGTTTTGGTCATAGATCTGCTTCATGGGATCTTAAGAGTAGAAAACTTTGGACTTTTTTTCATTTGTGGCTTTTCATCTTAAGTGAAAGTAAGACTTTTACACCTAAGATTTTTGTAATGTCTTATAAAAGTGGATTTTTAACTTTTTTTACCAGGCAAAAGACTTAGGAGCAGGGAACTGTTTAACATGAAACATCAAGCAGAGCAGATCACACATGAAAGTTTATCTGGATCTCTGGCACCACCTATAGATGACACAAAATACTTCATGCTCATGAAACCCTGTACGCAGAGTTCATTTATACCAACCACTCTATGAAAATTAATGTTACTTTTTAGTTGCCAAATTGTAGTACATTTGCACTTACAAGTTTGTAGGCTTAGTACAATGTTCTATACCCAAAAGCCTGCCCACCTTACCCACCAGAATCAGCAGCTAGTCAAACTACACCCAAACTTTTCTCTTAAAATAAGACTACCACAGCCTTTGCAGTTGTGTACAGCCACCAGCTCTAAGCCCAGAGCAGCACGTGTCCATCACCTCCCATCCCATAGAGTCATAGAATAATTCAGGTTGAAAAAGACCTGTAAGATCATTGAGTCCAACCACCCATGTCCCAGACAGAATTTTCTTGTCCAACTACAGTACTTGGAAAGTTCCATCACCAGTGTCTCTGACAGGCAAACCCCTCACTTAGGATACTTAAAATTTTACCCATGTGGCTTATAGAAATTATAACATAGTTATCCTTGAGGTCACCAGCACCCATAAAATCAACCAGCAGAAAATACTGGGAAGATAGCTTGTGAGCAGGCAGATACAGAGGCAGACTTACAAATGATCAAACCAAGTACATGCAGGCAGATCAATTTAGATTATTTTGTCTTACCATAAAGGGAAAACACACAACAACCAGTATTTAAAACCTAGATTGCAAATGAACTAGTTACTCCTCTTCAAAGACCTAGAACAGATTTTGGAAGGCAAGAGTATGATTTGCTACGACCATTTGTGTCACTCAGTATTACAATTTGGCAAAAAAAGGAGTTGGGAGAAATCTCCCACCCAACTCCAGTTTATTCTTGGCTGTGCTTTACCATCTACTTTGCTATGCTGGTGCAACACTCTGTGGAGCAGTGCTGTGAACTGGACCACTGAGGTGACTTGACAGAGCCCCCTCCCTCTGCAGGTCAAATAGAACTTCAGCTGAACCTTCCCCAGTCTTGCTCTCCTGCAGCTCGTTGGCCCATCAGCACAGGGCACAGCCTGGGCAGCTCAGCCCTGCCAGGACCTCTTGCTCCTGGGGAAGCATCTCTTCCCCTGCAACACCAGTGCTGCACATGGTCTAGAACCACTGTAAGCTGGATGAAAAATGTGCATTTGCTGTTAGAGTGGCCCATCTTTCACTACTGTTCACAGCAAGTATCGGCCCAGTGCACGGGAACACTGTACGCAGCCTGAGGGTAAAGATCACACACCTATATACACATAGGCTGGAGATGGGTTAATAGTGAAAAATCACTACTATGCCACGCAGTTTAATTCCAAGATAATGAAGTGTTTGATCATTTACAACCTGGATATCAGGGAACACATATTATAAGATCAAGAACTTACCTGTGAAGCCTTTTATCTTCTAAGTGCTTTACATGTAATCTCCACACGACTGAAACACAGAGATCAGGCCTGTGCTCTAGGCCCGACATCGAAACATGGCTGGAGGGCCACAAAACAGCAATACCAGCATTCAAAGGATCTAGGCTTTCAATTTACTGTTCTCAATGAATGTTCTGCAATGATCTAATGTAGTAAAAATCTCCTGCCTTTAATTTTATATAAAAATAGGTGTGCTTAGTGATTTGGAACTGGGTCTCGTCAGCTCCTTAAATCACTTATCTGTAGGGAAGAGATAATTAACAGCTGACAAACCTGTATCACCAGAAAAGCTGGAGAACAAGCATAGGAAATAATAAATCCTGAAATACAACTGGCAGTGAACTTAGAACTTTTGATTCATATTTCAATACAGCATGGGGCTAGGAAACAAGTCTTTAATAATTCCATTTTAATTAAGTATTTATGAAGTTTCTGCCTCTAACTGGAATGTGGTCTTTTCTGACATCCACAAGCGCCAGACACACTGTCAGACAGTTCCAATCAAACCCCCGATTTTAAAATCAACAGGTTTTTTTCCTAAAGAAGAAGATTAATTTAGAATCTAGGATTAGGAAGGCAGAAGAGATAGGTATCTTCAAAAATACTATTTCCCATAAATAATGAAGACAGCAGTCAACCCTGATTTCAACAAGAACCAAAGGTCACATTTTCAAGAACAACTTGTATGACTGTACTTGTGAGTTATGACTGCATTTTCCTACTCATCATTGTAAAGCAGGAATCCTTATTCTGTACATAGAGTTATGTACCATGGAGAGAGGAAGGGAGCATCCCCACATACACAAAATAAAGGCTGTACAAGCTATAAATTTCAAACATAAGCCCTATTCAGAAAGTGGCCCTAATTACATCATCTATAAGTTTTCCAAGCATGCTTCTAGTACATAAAGCAATCATTCAATGTCTCTCACTAGCAAATAACTGTGAAATTTAACTTGACTTTGATTCCCCAAGAGGGACTCTCACAGCTAGTTTTGGTAACAGTCTCTTTTTAGTCCTCATGTATGTTAACAATTGTCCTTGGGATCCTGTCTGGCTGTGAAATGGTCTCTGATTTTTTCATATCCAGGTGCCTACAGAGCTGTCTGTTTTCCCAAACTGGGAGTCTGTTCTTTAACTAGATAGTTTGGTAGTGAAGACATTATTATCTGGTGAGCATTCTTGTAGCTAAGACTGTTAATATCACATAGTTCAAAATACAGCCTAGAATTAATTCATTATAGAAATGTGGATCATATCATGGCAAACTACTACCTCATTCTGATCCAATCTGAATTTATACTAGAGTTTCAGACCTTCGACTAGAATCTATTTTTCTTTATTTTAAATGAAATGAATCCAATCTTTTCTTTTTTCCCCCTTTAGCTTGAAAAGAACAGAGCCAAAGCGTAATACAGATTTTTCACCCATGCAACTACAAACAGGCAGCATCAAAATAAAAACAAAATTTAAGTAGTGTTTGTAAAAAATATATTTGCAGTTGTTCTGTTCTAAAGAACACAGGTGCCTCTGAGAGACCACTGTGCCATATATATAATTTGCAACAGTGTTCTTGAAAATCATTTTGTTTTCTAAAAAATGATCGCCTGGTCTTTTGCATAAGCATTTCCAGATTAAGTGCCAGGTGGTATCAACTTCTATAGATATTAAGGGATAGCCCCCTTAAACTTTCCTAGGTCTGCATTAGACCCAGTAATAGACAATTCTTACAGACCAACCATCAGCCAGATGCAGTTAATGCATACACAAAATTAACATAAAAATATATTTCAGAATGGCTTTGACTATTACCTTTTTGTGTGTGCATGGAAGAATAACTCTGCTGTGCAGGTAATTCACCATCAAGTGAGGCCTTCTTATTTTACTCAGTACAAGAATCCTATTCTGGGAAGCTTACTGCTTGCTGAAACTGTCAACAGTTACTTCAATGCTCAGATTTTACAAAGAACACAGCCTCTGATTTCAATAGAGGCACAGAAATACACACATCCTCTTTTTCACATACAGGATGTATGTTTCCATGTACAGACACGTAAAATGTGTAAGTGGAAGGTATTTGGCTTTGCAGGACAAATCCTGCATTCACTTATGTCCTCTTCATTTCTGCTGAATTCAGCACTGCCTCTGAGACTGAAATTTGTTTAGCAATAGTACTTTGTGACTAGTCTGGTATGGAGTCTGCTGGACACAGCAAAGCTGCGTGGGCTCCACTCTGAATGATGGAATAGGTCTGCTTAGGAGGTTCTGTGTGAGAGGATGAAGAGAAGATAGGAGGAGGGGGAGCTGAAGTGGACACTGTTATACTCTGACCTCCATCACTAACCACAGTCACTTCTGTTGCTCCTTCTTGTATTAGAGCATTAAGGCCTTCTAAGTCAGAGCAGCTGATTCCAGAGCTGGTGATGAAAGCCTGGCTTGCTGAAGCCTCATGATTGCTGACAGGAGCAGCAGGAATCAAAGTCTGGTGTAAAGTACTTCCATCACTTTGGTCATGGGCTGTGAGAAGAACTGCTGGTTGTCCCACAGGTCCTGCTTCACTTTGAGATATAGGGGCTGGAGGTGGTGCCAACAAACTGACCTGGCCCAGAAGCTGCAAGCGGCTGTTGGACGAGAGGTCTTCCTGATTCTGACTAACTAATGTAGGAGGCACGACATTCACTGATGCAGCCTGAACAATACTGTTTGTCTGAGGGACCTGGTGACCCACAATGATCTTGACCCTTCCCTCATTGTATGGAGAAACCTGAGCAGCCTGAAGTGGGACCTGGAGGTGACTGACAGTAATCGGGGCACTGGTTTGCCGACTGGGATCCATCTGGAGCTGCAGAACAGCCAGTTCATTACTTTTAGATCCATTATACATACTGTGCTGCTTCTTATGACTCCTAAGAGAATCTTCTCGGACAAAAGAAGCCTCACACAGGTCACACTTAAATGCTTTCTTGGCATCCAATTTGGCAACCTGTCTGGAGCCACCTTGCTTTGGCCTATCTCCTTCCTTCTTCTCCACCGTTTGCTTCTTGGTCTTGACTTTGTCACCATGAGCTTTCCTCACGTGAGTTGTCAGGTTGCTCCTCTGCTTGGTATCAAAGCTGCAGAACTCACATTTGAAGGGACGATCTTTGCAGTGAATTCGCTCGTGCACTTTCAGAGCTGCCTTGTTGGAGCAAGAGTAGTTGCACTCTGAGCACTTCACTGGTTGTTCAGGCTGATGAGTTCTTATGTGGTGCCGAAGGCTTGTTTTGTTTCCACACTGAAACTCACACTCTGGACACTTGAGAGTATTTTCCATGCTGTGCTTGATACGAATGTGTGATTTCAAGTTTCCCTTCATGGCACACCGAACGTCACAGAACTCACATTTGTAGGGTTTCTCCCCAGAATGCACACGCATGTGCCTCTTCAAATCTGAGTTGATTTTAAATTTAGCAGGACACATCTGACATTGGAAAGGAGCATCTCCTGTCAACAAAAAGCACAGTTCAAATTGCAAATGAGACACCAAGATCCACTGGAGAGACCAATGCCATAATGAATTATGTACAGCTGACTTGTTCTAAATACCTGTAAACTCCCAACATATTTTCAAGATGTAGAGAACTTTAATGTCATGGCATTTATCATCTGGTCTGAAATGTGTGTAAACTCTCCATGCACGTGCCTGTCCACATCTGTTCCTTTTTCATGTCTGCATCTTAGATATTCTCAATTTTTAGTTCATTTTATGTGTAAAACTGTTCAGTGTGCTCCAGAGAAGTGACTGAAGTTTCTCATTTGTCCCTCTTCAGCAACAGTGTATCCTACTAGTGTCTAAAATGAGTAAGAATAAACATTGTCATTCTAACAGCTGCTATATTTTAGAAGTCTAGGAAAACAACATAAACACATTAATGTCTCAGGTTTACACTACTAGATTTACAGAGAGGCTTGTAGGTTAACTTTATGCATAGGTAAATGGTAGGCTATTGCAGAAGCAGATGTACTGCTCAACCATATATTCCTTACTGCCTTTCCTGTGTTTGTTCACATGGTGAGTTAGATTAGCTGACAAGAAAAAGGGATTACTTTTTTTTTTGGCCTGGTTCATGTACTGTGGCACAAATACTATTGCTGGCACAGGAAGGCAGGGGAAACTCTTGTACAGGGCACAAGGAGATGGAGGGACAAAAGTCTACCCCTAAGTCAGTGTTAGGTGATTGCACAACCATAGCATCACTACAGTTACAGGAAAAAACCCAAAAGATGAGGGATCACAGCTACGTAAATGCAACTGGAAAAGACAAATGTGAGACTAATGAAACATGCACACAAGTATGTGACTCTAGGGAAATGTGCTTACAGAGATGTAACATTAAGCTTTTGTTTTTTCTGGCATTACAGCAACCAAGAAAGAGATATTTGCACCATGTATCATACCTAATAACGTTCCAAAGATCACTTCAAGAAAATCAAGTATCAGTTTGTATTCATACCATAACAGTTTGTATTCATGCAAAGAGGTATATAAAATATTAATAAGAGCTGGGGTTTTTCTTTGTTGCTGTTTGTTTGGGTTTTTTGTTTGTTTTTCCTGAGAACAATGCTGATCCAGAAACCTAACAACAGTAGTTGAAAGTTAGATCAAATTCTTAACTGATAAAGCATGAAAAATACACTCATCTGCAAGACCTCTGTAAGCCTACTCACATCAGACTACCTACACAAATAACCATTTGAATTGCCTGGGTCTAACCCTCTATTTTGCATTTTCTTTATTTTCAGGCTTGTGTCACAAGCATGACCAAATGAAGCTGTAGCTCTGTTAGGTCCATAATCTATTCCAGGGTAAAAAGCAGTGACTCAGTTCTGAATTCATTAAAAAAAAAATCCAAAGCAAACCTACCAACCCAGCTAAGTAACTGTTCACTTTTTTCTCCTCTAAATACCTGAGCATGAAGTCTTTGGATAGGTATTACTTTGAAAAAGTGGAAGAATTGTGTTATTAGTTTCTAAGACAACCTTGGTGGGAGGTGGAAAAAGAGAGTGTATTTAGTTCAGCAAGCATTTATCTTCTTTAATAATCAAACTGCAAATAGCTGATTTATTTTCTAAGCTAATATTTTATAGTTTGTGATAGCTGTATAATTTTGCATAATTTGCTTATTCAGCTACATATGTCATAGTTTTAGCTGCGTATTTTTCAAATCAAGTTGTGGCCTACTGTGCTAATCCATGTATCTGTTTAATAATTGAGATACATGGTGTATTATCTAAATTAAACATTTTATTAATGAAGATGCACTGTTTGTTCATCTAGTTTATTTTACACTCTCAGCTGCATGCTCAGCTACTGATTTTTTATCTACTTTGCTGATGAAGGCACAGTAAGTATTTCAATGACTTAATTTTCACATACAGGGTAGCACAACATGAAAAAGAATTAGTAATTTTACTGAATATAGCAAAGTATGTTGGCTCTATTTATATAGAGAGTGTTCTATTACTTATATTTCTTTACATTTCTGCCCATGCATAATTGACACTGACAGAATATAGCAAAGAAAGAAAAAGGTGTCTGATCCTGGAATTATTCATTCTAAAAGTAGTTTAGTAGTTTTACTCAAATTAACAGGAAAATGATCTTTAGATGACTAGTTCAACAAGAAATGCTATGTAGATGATCTCACTCTGAGCAATGCAGGTTACACACACCTTCTAGAGAATGACTAATTTAATTCCAGTAAGCAATATATTCTACATACCAGTCTTACTTTTCTCCTAAAATTGGCTGTGTGCATAACAGCTTTATAACCTAACAAGGATGAAATGATTACTTTCAAAACTCTTATGTCTTCTTTCAGTGAAGTTAAAAAAAGTCCTTTTACAAAAAAGGATTTATCCTGGAGAAATGGAAGAGGCAACATAACTACAGACTTGAATTTCAGCATAATTCAAATGCTTAAGATACAAGATTGATCTGCCAAAAATAAAGAAGGTAGCCTAAACCCCTTCCCAACCTTTGCAATATTTTATGCCACAAAAATCTAACTCTACTGGAAATACAAGAGAACCATGATCATTCATAGGTTCTCCCAGTCAAATTCAGGGCATACCTGCCCAAGTACACAAAAGCACAAATACACACACCCTTCTATGACATGGGGAAAATGAAATACCATAGTAAACACACTAGTCAGGGAATAACAGATAACTTCTTGTAACAACCCATACTATTTTGTCCATCACATCTTCTTAGATAGCAATAAAAACAGAGAAATTTGTAAAACAACTGCTTGACAGTCCTGCCTGTTCCATCACAGCAGATTTGTGAAGTAGAAAAGATTCTTTTCTGCTAGAGACAGATTGGTTTAACCCTCCCCTCCTTCACAATGCACAAGGGATTTATTTCTTTTATCTACTCAAAACAAATCCCATCTTGCACACATCTGAACTAATGTTGTTTAGTACTTGAATTCAGAATCAGATGCAGAGCAGGTTCAAAGCTAATCTAGTAATCACTGAACCGTAACAACCTTGCAGCTAAAATTCACAGAACTAATCAAATGTATAAAAGACAACGCAGAAACTAATCCAGCTCCCTGGATTAGGTGAGAAACAACATGCAAAACCAACTGTACACAGACAACTGTACAGCAGTATCTTTAGAGCAAATCTCTTTTAGAAACAATCTATAAAAGAGAAATCTGATTAAAACGAAACTGAGGCAAATAATGCAAATATAAAATGATACAATGTTTATAAGTCTGGATAGAAAGCTTTAGCCTCCATGGATCAAAAATGGTATATGCAGAATATAGCTCTGGATGCTTGTACTACACCGTTAATGTCCATCACTCTGTATGGAAGGTACCACAAAGAAAGGTCAAAAAAAGATGTAATTTAAGTTGCTAATTACTTGCTAATTTACTGATGAAAGAAAAATTAAACTCTGCAGCTGAGGTTTCCACTGATGTAACTAGTTAAATTATACAGTAATTTCAGTGTTTCTGACACAGTGGACGGATTTGAGAGAGACAGATAGGAACCTAGATGCTCTTCAATCAATAAATTAGATCCCTTAGTTCTACAGGTTTGAGAACATCTAACAGACAGTTTCAAAACCAATTTAGAAGAAAATCTACCAAGAGTTAGATCTGTCTTCTGATTGCTTCCAGGTATCTTTAATAGAACAGCATTGACCTTCTCGATTCTATGCCCAGGAAATTAAGAGAAGCCAAAGTACTTCTGAGAATTCCAGGAGGCCCTTACTGGCATCTTGACACCTGTAGACCTTTTAAAAATCTTCCCTACGACCTTCAAAGCTTTACAGATGTGAATTTTAGTACAAACTTACCTGTGTGGGATCGGAGATGAACAGTTAGCTGGCTCGAGTTGCGGCTGGCGTAAGGACAGATCTGGCATTTAAAAGGCCGCTCGTTGGAGTGGATGCGCTGGTGCTTGTTGAGACTGCTGCTGTCAGCAGCTGCATAGTCACAGTGCTTGCATTTGTAGGGCTTCACCCCCGTGTGAGACCTCATGTGCATCTTCAGCTTATCTTTACGGCTAAAACATTTGTTACAGACTTCACATTTATGGGGCTTGTCTCCTGAAACAAACAGGAGAGCATCAACACCTCAAAGATTTCTGCACCATAAGGAGGCTGCTGCAATTAAAGAAAAAAAGCACGCTCTAAACACTTAACAGAAACTGGACTAGTTTTCCAAAGCTGGACACTGGAACTCAGCAGCCATCCTCCCAGCTCAGACCTGTGCCATGCTCCAGAAGGCTGCAGGGACAACTCCAAAACATTTAGAAGACCCTTTGCTACTTTCTCCCTTTACAACTCTGAAATTGCAGTTTAGGGGGAAGGGAGGTGAAATGTAGGAATCATTGTTCTATATGAAGAACAAACTAGGAATTGTTGTTCTATATGAAGAACAAACTAGGTTTATCCACTAGCACCCCAGTGCACCCTGACAAACACATGCTCTGCACCTCAAAAATTAAACTGTGCCTTAAATCAAGGTACAGTGTTCACATTTCATAGCTGTGAGTGGCACTGCCTGTAGTGGGACATGGCTTACCCAAAAAAGAGCAACTCCCCAAAGAACTACAATACTAGAATGTACATATATACATTCTATCTAATTTCTACATTACTCTGTAGGAAAATACTATTTTAGCAAAAAGTCAAAGGAAGGAAACCAATCAAAAAGAAAACATAGCAACTATATAAACCTGTGTGCGTTCGTAGATGACGTTCCATGTCCTTCATACCGTAGGAAGTCTTGAACTGGCAACCTGAAAATGGTAAGATTAAGGTAATTAAATCCAAGCAAAATTTAACAAAATAATAAAAATATACTGCTATATTCTGGGCATTATGTTTATTTGCAGGAATACTTCCTTTAAAGTACAGTATTAACAGAAAATGAATTCCACATCTTCACTCACATTTACCTAAAATAGTGACTGGCTTACCTAAGAACTTTAGTTTTCTAACACATCCCCTAGGAGGCAATTCACTCTCTACATTACCCTTTTCTGTAAGCTTTGAAACAAATTCTCTGGAATCTCTGCCTAGGATTTGAGATGCTCTTTACAGTGCACAGGGGATACTGGAGGAACTAATTAATTCCACATATGACTTCAAATTAGTGCAATTGGGAACTCGGGTAACAGTTCACCATTCAGGAATTCTACCCAAGTGGAAAACGCTACAGTTTCAGAGCACAGAAATGAACACTAAGCATTTGAAATGTGCCTTTCAAATGGAGGCAAGCTTGCAAAGAGAGACTAACTTCTGGTACCATCAACACGACTACTCATCTATATGTCTCTCTCAGCACAAGTCTTCTGCATGTTGCATGGGTTTTACTCACTAAGGTCTCCATTTGGTTCAATCTATCCTTATAAAAATGGCAACTAACCAAAGACAAAACACATAACGCAAAACACATGTATAATATTTCTTATGTACTATAATGGCAGTTGGCAAAAGAGTAACAAGACTCTGCTCTTACATTGTTACATCTGTGGGCACAGGCCAATGTCTACAGGCAAACGTACTGCAGCATTGCCACAGTGTAGGATCAAAGTCTAAGGACATCAAAATCAATAGCAAAACTACTACAGGTATCAATGGTGGTACATCACACCCGTAGGAGTCTTCCAGGTTCTGCACGTCTTAAGTGCTTAAGACAGACAGAGGTACTGTGCATCTCACTATATGAAACCTAGCAATATTAGAATGAAAAGGAAGAAGGCACCTTCTTACCCATCCACACCCGTCCACATCTTACCTGGATAGCAGCAGTTGAGTTTCTTCTGTGTAAGTGCGGATGTGGATTTTTTTGAACGTGCTTTTGGTGGTGTAGAGACAACAGCAGCAGCTGGTGGCTCACTGCTCTCACTGGGCAAGTACGTTTGATAGCCATGCTCAAAAACAAACTCTGGGGCAGAAACTAAACACATAAAAGAGCTCAGTTTGAGAACATTAACTTCTCCAATCTGAAAAAAATAATTATTGTCTGGTTTAATTAATTAATTTTCTTTTCCATTCTTTTTTACAGCAACATTCTTGTTTCTGAGTTCCTATTCACCTGAGGGAAGGGGAAAACGGGTTTTCTCTCTTTTGTTATTCTGCTATCAGAGAAAATTCTGTCAAGACCTGATCAGTCATGCTAACTTAGTACAACCCTACATAGGCCCACTTGTCTCACTCTGAATCCTGCCTGACTGCACCATTCGGTTTCTTCAGTCATTCAGTTTTTTCTGATGCCTGTCCAGGTCTTACATTGGCAAAGGTAAGTTTGTTTTTCCAAAACTGGCTGTGCTTTAACCCAAAGGAGAAAAAACTCAAATTATTTATATGGCAAATGTTGTCAAAAAGGCATCATATAAACATTTTTTTTTAAAAAAATTGTTAAAAAAAGATCATTCTATTTCAACTACACTGTTTTTAGCTGTTACTCACAAGAATAACAGGTGAAACTACCTCAGCCAAAGTAGCAGCTTTTAAATCAATTAAGCAATGCTATACCCCAAAAGGGCAGAAGGATATAACTGCCCTCATTTTAAAGATGAGTAAATATGAAGCAGAAAAATGACTCATTCAAAAACCCACACTGAGTTGAGGGATTATAATACAAAAATTCCTGGAAGTGAGCCCTAAATTCAGTGTGTTTCACTGCTCTTCCAGATTTTCTGCCCTAATCTGTCTATCCAAATTAAAGTCAAATAATTTGGATTTTAGTAAGGTCCTAGACCAAAATAAAATAAAACTAAACTATATATAGAAGGGAAAGCCTTCACACACGGAACAAAATTCTAGTTTTATTTAAATGTCTCCAGGATCAGGATCTCACTTGAACCTTTGCATAGGCAGAAATTTTGAGTAATATTTTTCCTGCCAATTACTTGTGGGAGCAATGTTAGGGAATGCAGTGTTCTCACACAAAAAGGTCTGGATTGGTGCCCGATGGCAATTCTGTGTCTGTTTTTCATCAAGAGCAGTCTTAAAAAAAATATAAAATGCATAGTAATTCGATTATTTTTGTAAGTATTGACAATTTTAATTAGTTTGCACAAGTTGGTTATACAAAACATTAGACTTTACCAACTCTCTAAGTGAACTTGTATCTCATTAGCAAATTAAGTAACTGTTGTCATACCAAAGCCAAGAAGGCAGCAAACCACTTATTTTTCTTCCTTTGCTTGCACGTACGTGACAACTAATGTGAAAATTGTCATTTTATCTCAGTGTGACGGGGATACACGAGCAGGGGGCTACTCAACGTGAACACCTGGCATGAGTTGAGCACTTTCAAGCTCTTGGTACATAACACCACAATACCTGTGATGGTTTGGGTCTCTGAAGCGATGGTCCTGGTTGCAGCTTGTGCCTGTGTCGATGGCACCGTTTCTTCCGACACAAACTGGACCGTACTGGTGGCCCCGGCCGTCGCACTGGTGAGCTGGCAACCGCTCTGCTTGTGCCCAACGAAGGCATCGAGGTTATTGAACTGCTGCTTGCAGATGCCACAGATGTGGATGTCGGGGGTGAGCTCCACCAGCACCGTGGTGCCGCCGGGAACTGTGGGAACAGCAGCACGGTCAAGAGCTCGTCCCGAGAAAACGGGACCGGCTGTAATTGGAACCGACACACAGACACCTCGCTGACCAAGCGCCCCGGCCGCGGGTGAGTCCCTTCGGGCTTGGAGCTGCGGGGTTCAGCCATGGTGTGCGGGACCCCCGGGGCGGGGATGGGCTCTGGAGAACGGGCCCTGAAGGTCCCAGAGTCCCGTCACCGGCCGGGGGACACTCGCCCAGCGGCCGCGGCCTCGCTCCACAGAGCTCGCCCGGGGCCAATGCCCGGAGCCACCGCCCGGCCCGACACTCCCCGCAGCCCCTCAGGGCCCGTGCGGCCGCCGCGCTCACCCAGATTCCCGGGCTCCCCCCCAGCCAGGTTCCCGGGCTCCGCTCCCGCGTGCCTCATACGCTACTCAGGTTTCGGGGCCTGCCCAGGCCCCGGCTCGACTCGGCTTCCGCCACGCCGGCCCCGGAGCGCGCATAGCCCGGCACTTACACTGCACGGGGCCGGGGAAGGCCGGCGCCGCCCCTCCGCCGCCGCCGGGGTTCATGGCGGTAGCGCACCCCACTCGCCGCCTCCGCCACCTGCGCGGGGCTTATTACCGGTGGGGAACCTCGCCGCCCGGCCGCCGATCGGGGGCGGATGTGGAGGAGCCGAGCATGCTCAGTGGCGGCGGCGAGGCTGCGGCTGCCCTCACCTACCGCCGGGCTCCCGCTCGGCTTCGCACGGCCGAGCCAGCCTCACGGGCAGGCCCCGTGCGGGCACATCCCTGACAAGACAAAGCTCCATTGTTGAACCCCGCGGCCGCCAAGGCGCGGTCCGTGCCATCCGTGAGAGGCAAAGTTCCCCTTGCATTGCCTTCATCGGGGAGCGGTGCCTGCTCCGGACCGGCCCCACTATGGCTGTGGTAGTAGGGCCGAGGCCTCATGTGTGCCTCAACTCTGCCTCCCACAGAGGCCTTAGTCTTAAATTAGAGCTTTAATTTGTCCAGCAGTGCTTGTGGGAGCTTCGCAATGAGTTAGGACTGACATTGGGATTAAATCTTGGGGTTGCAGATACAGTGAAAACTGGCCTTAAGTTTTGGCCTTTTCTTCTGGGTCATATTACTGGTCTTTGTGTGGAATTGTGTTCGTTGCTAGCACAACACTAGTAACTGCAGAGAACTACTCACAGAGGCTTCATTGCCAGAAAACTACTCCATGTCTTCTTAGCAATCGTCAGGACCTCTTACAGACTAGTCTTACAGGCCATTTGTCTTCCACAAGCCCTCAACCTTTTCTATAGTCATGCTTACCCCAAATCTTGAAGAGCATTTCATTTATTGTGCCAAATAATCTGATACTCAAGATCCTGGAAGACCCCTCTGTTGTTTGGGCAGGTTGCTGCACGTAGGCCTTGGTGTGCATTACAGGCAGATAATGTTCCTCATGCTGAGTGTTGGAGAAAACTCTTTCCTAAAAGATGAAACCCCTTTTTAGGGGAGATTGACTTGTTTTGTGCCAAGTGTGTTTAGTGCTTCACAGCAACAAACTGGCTCAGCCGTTTTGGAGTGCCAGCTCACTGAAAGTTATGTTACTTTGCCCTATATTAAAAATGCAGCTATTCAGAAAAGACTCACAGCATTTTACATACACTGAGTAGAAAATGGAAATTTGGAAGTCAGATGGCCTTTACTTTGGGTGGATGCCTTGTGCTACTTACATTTCACCAAGCTGTAAAACACAAAAATCTCTATTTACATGTGATCAGTAGAGACAAGGTGTTTGGCAGCTGAAGTCTCCCACAGACACCTTCCATCTACGTGCACTTTGCATCCAGTTCAGCCTCCTGCTACCTTCAGACTTGTGTTAGGCATCGATATTTCATCTGTGCTCTGGGGAGTGCACAGTAGCAGGGAGGAGAACACTTACCTGGTGATAGAGGGGTAAAGTGGCTACAGAGGGAGGAAAATGGGCTAACACAGGCAGCTGAAGATCATCTAATGTGGCGGAACATGAATGAGAAAACAAACTATTAATTCCGCTTTCTCCTTGTGAATTTGCTTTTGTTACTGAATGGTTTTATAGCTGTGTTGATGTGTGTATTCATTAATAAACGCGTAATAGTTTGTGTATGCACTGAACATACCCAGAGTTTCAGATGCCAGTTCATATTACACTTGAAGTTTTATTCTCCTGGGAATGTGGTGTCCACTTGACATTTCCGTTGACCCATTTCGCCAAAACAATATAGCACAGACATGGGATTGTTAGGGGGGCAAGATAATCCTAGTTCTGGCCTGTAAAACCTGCTAACTGTGTTTAGTAGCACGTTGTAGTGCTCCTTACAAGGATCAAATTTATCTCACTTAAAGATCTCAGGTAGATTTAAATCTAAATTTAATTAAAATTTTGATGAACACATTAAAATACTAATGAGGAAGGAACCAAGTAAACACACAATGTATATTGAATGTGGAACATTACTAGGAGTTTCAAAATTCATTCAGAATCCCCCCTTTCTGGAATAATAAAAAATGAGGAACTTACATTGATTCTGGAAACGTAGATGGGTTTATGTTAGCATGGCTGCACAGCCAGTACATATAAGCATAGCACAGAAATAAGAATACACTTAGTGCTCCTTGGGGCTGAGGAGACTGTTTTGGGAATATATCCAAAAGAAATTAAATCTTAAATTAAGAGCAATCAACCAGAATCCATTTTTCCACTATATAGATAAAACTGTAGAGCTGAAAGCTGTCTTTTTAACTCGTTTTGCTGTTTTTGCCAGAACACCATGACCCATTTCCAGAGCTGACAGTGTCTGCTTGTCTGTCTGTCCACCAAGTATAGCTGCTGTCATAGGTGTACTATGAAGTACAGCATAACTTACTTTTATCTATTTCTGCCTTGATTTAATGCCTTTTCATTAGAATTCAAGCCTGCTTGACATGATTACAAAAGAATAGGCATTACGTTTTGTTAAAAGTGAATTTTTCCTTATCCAAGGACCTGCAATGCCAGTCAGACAGGCTGTGTGCCCCCCTTTGACTGCCAGAACAAATACAGCAGGGAAAGAGCATTGTGGCCGTACTCCCTGCTGTGCTGCCTCCTTCAGAGGGGGTGCCAGGGTGACAATATTTAATTGATCCAGGGACGGTCTGAGGTTGCACTGTTGAGCCAGATAGCAATGGTTTCCTGCCTGGTGTGTTACCAGCTCTTTTAGAAACATTTGCTACATTATTCAATTGGACTCTATTAGTGAGGTCTGTTAAATTAACTTACAGGAAAAGATTTAGAGCTGTACTGCTGCAACTGGCATCTGAAAGAGGAATTCTCTGCACCTCTTCCATCCTTCCTTCCAGCAAAAGCGCTTGGTCAGTGGCAAACTGAACTGCTCAGATCCCTGTGCTGGCAAGGGCTGAAGGCACTTGGAAGGAAAGTGCTCAGTCTTGGACTGCTCTTGGGTTGTTCTTCCCATCTCTGGTATTTCTCAGCATCCTGCAGATGCAGCTTAGCTGGGAATGTTCTGACTTTTTCAATGGGGGGAGAGGAGGTGGGGCCAAATTAATACTTTTCATAAGGCCATATGAATTTTGATACTGTTTGTGCTGGGATAAGTTTTTCAGGTCCAGGCAGCTACATATGGTAAAACCAGAGAGAGAAGGGCACCTGCACGAGAAGGAGTGGCTTGCTGTGCAGGTGCCTGTGGTTCAATTCTTTGGCCTTTTACAATTTAAGGGAATATTAGGTGTCAAATCACTCACTCTCTGGGTTTTGTTTTGCTTTTGTTTTACATATATGGCTAGAAGATCTAAAACCAGCCAGTAGACAGTGACTTCAACATAATGCAGAGCTTGATATATTTTAAAATACCTCATGTCACCTCATAAAAGCCACCTTCAGATCCACTGCTGTTTACAAGAACTCCTGACATATGGCACTTCCAGATATAATAATGTAAGGACCTGTCTTTAAAAACATTGGACGTAGAGTGATATCGCCTCTGGGCACAAGAACTTCATAGTGAAATGTTCTCAGAAGCACACGGGTGTGTGTGTAACGTGGCTCGCAAAGATACTGGGTATCAAATGCCCATTTACAGTGAAGGCTCTTTGGGGCTGGCAGGGCTCGCTACTTTGTGTTTCAGCAGTACTTAGTCTGATAAAGGCTCGATTCTGGCTTTGGCGTGAACATTGAAAACACCATTATTATCTTATTAATAACTAATAACACTTACAGATTAAGACTTTACTGAACGATGTTCTGGACAGAGAGTTTTCATTTTACTGGATGAGGATTGATGTCTGAGAGGATAACACCGTAGCGAGCACTTGAGTCATCGACCAGAGCTCTGCTGAGATCACACTTGACACTATTTCCAGCCTTTAAGGCATAAATCAGTATGCATGTGTAATCTTCGTCACCCCTAACCTAACTGAAATGAAAATACAGCAGTGCTTCAGGCTCCTACAAGTGCAGTGCAAGCAAACAGGGCCCAGAAAAGACAAATGTCAATCATGAGAGAGAAGGAAAAAAAGTCAGAGGCATAAAAAAGTCAGGCCTCATCAGAGGCTCGGAGACAGGCGTTCCTGGGCACCGTGTTGGACAGCTGTGGCCTCAATGCTTTCCTGCAGACAGACATTTATGTATGACAAGAAATGTGTGGACTTTTACCTTCATACAGAGCTTCCATCCACCCCCCTGTCAGCTGAGATCACACAGGGCCAACATACCCTACCTTGCAAGCAAGGAGAAAAAAAAAACCCAACCAAAACCTATTGAAGTATCAGGAAGAGACTTATCAATTGAGCTAGACAGGAGAACAAACCCTGACATAAAGCAAGCCCTTTAAAATATTACACCATTTATTGATTTGTTTGCCTTTCATGCTGCATAGATGAGGATAGGTTTAAAAGAGAAAAAAAAAAGCAGAAACCAGAGGTATGAAAATATAAGTGGAGGAGAACATACCAATAAGACATGAAATAACCCAACCCCTACAGTATTGCAAGGGAAGAATATAAACTTGGTTAAAAGTGAGCGGTCACTGAAGAGAGAAAGCTTATCTCTCTTGAAGGCCCTGGTGTGAAAACATCACAGTGAGATTGGAATGTGGCCTAGGGGACAGACAAAAAAGAAATGTAAATTGTAATTAAAAATTTCAGACATTGAAGATGGAGACAAATGAACAGTGGATTTAGAGGAAAAACCCAGCCAATTAAAATAACTTGAAGATTCAAAACCTAATTTTTAGCATTTCATAATTATATTGATGGATAATGACATACACAGCAACATAAATGCACTGAGCTCAAATTAATTATGTTAAAATAATAGGTAATCTGTCTCTGTGTTGATAACATATAATTATGATGATGTTTTTCAAATGTTTTAAAATAATGTCACTTCAATTCATAATGCAAGGTAGGGACTTTGCTGTTTAATGTATTTGCTATTTATACAATATTTTCAATGTCATTGCCTTCCTCTACAATAAATAGAGTCTAAATAATCAGTTAGTACCTTAAGATATTTTGTACTGCTGCATGAACTGTAAAATAACTCAATATGAAAATATTATTCACTGAAATAGCACATTGACAACTGTGATTAAGCCTCAAATGAATACTGTAACAAAACAGAAATGTATTTTTATGTTGAGATGTCTAATTATTCCTTGTCAGAAAGCAGACCTAAATCCACACAGGGGAAATTTTCGGGGTTTGATGGGGTTAACTATGCAACTATGGCTCAATGTCTGTCACACAACAGGAAATACACAGTTATGATTTGAAAAGTTAGCTGTATTGTTTCAGGATTGAATTCAGTTTCTCAGGGAATTCCTGATTATCTGCAGTTGCTTCTCAGCATAAATTGTCCCCTACCCGATGCCTGGCAGCCTGGGCTGGCGCAGTCTCCTCGCTCTGGATGTCTGTGTGGATGGAGGTGTGGTGGCCCCATGCCTGAGAATGAGTGACCATGGGTGTCACCCTGAGCCTGTCACTTCTGTACCACCAGAGCTGGGTGCACGGAGCAGTGGCTTTGGGTGTGAAAATGCTTGTTCTGTCAGGCTCTAATTATCCTTAAGAAAATGTTTTGTGCCCCTTTTTTTTCCTGAGAGTTGTGTGGACTTCAGGTTTTTGCTGAATTGGAGTATCCCTAAACTATTCTAATTTTTTTTTTTTTTTAAACTTTGTAATCTTTTTGGTTTTTAATCTGTTATCTGGAATTTACCTTTTTCTTTGCAAACCATTTCTCTGCCATACCTTCCCTTCCTTCCTGCACCTCTTATCTCTTTGCATTTCTGTTTCAATTCTTTTTTTTTTTTCTAAATGCAAATATGGCTGCTATCATCTGAACAAACTTTTAAAACAAACTTACATTATTATGATGATGAATATGCCACTCCTGAAAATAAACTAGTTAATTTGTGGAATATATTTCAGCACATTTTTTGTAAATAAAAAAGTACCATAAAACTCCACTGGGATAAACATGATAACAAATAAATGCCGGATCTAAGATTGTACAGCTCCAGTCTAATATTTAGTCATTTTTATTATTATATTTGGGTTAAAAATGGAAAGCAACACCAGCAGAGGGACTCCCTTGATACTCAGTGGAGTTTTGCCTGCTCCCTAGCAGGGCATAGAGGTAATTTTATTCTAGAAGCTTTTGAATGCTTTACAAGTAATAGAAACCAAGTGGGAAAAGCATATTCCATATTTTAGTTCTGACATTCTCATAGAAAAGAATATATAAAAAAAATTAAAGATTCAAAATACTTGCCTGTGATTCAGTACCTAAAGACTTTCTGGTGTTTTTCAGAATTCCCCTGAGACCTATAAATGCTTCTGAGCTAGAAGTACCCATTGTAGCTATAGTCACTTATGCCACTTTATCAAACTAACGAGCCATTGAGTGATGCTATTCCCAGGTTCAACTCTACCGGGGAGGGAAAGTAGAAAACAAAACTGGAATTTAGACAGAATGGAATTCCTAAGAGCCAGGACAACTAGAATTTATTAATTCATACCCTCCAAAGCTTACCAAAAATAATCTTCTTCCTCCAGTTTTTCTCTATAAATCTTGCCATCTTTCATGGAGTCTCTGCATATAGAAAAGACTGCAGAATTTCAGTACAAGCAATGCCTATCAATTCACCACAAAAACACCTTTACTGGGCTTCCTCTTCACAGAACCATGGTTTCTGCAAAGGTCCATAGAAGAGGGATGTTTTACTGTCAGATGACAGTAAGAAGGACTTCTGCTTGTATCTTGGCTATTAGAGATCAAGCCTCTCCAACTATTAAATGAAAAGATTTCTTCAGCTAGATTAGCTGATGAGAGATAAAAAGAAAATTCCTTTCGTACTGTGTAATTATACATCAGTTACTAAATACGTTTCCTGGGCATTGGAGCTACAGCTCCCGATGACGGCAGGTTTTTCTTACGAGGAAAGTCCTATTCTATTTTAGTGGGATTATTCAAGTGAGCAGGAGTTGAGGGGGTTTTTTATGCTATTGTAGATAACATCTGGTATTTTTGGAATGATAAACAAAGTATATGAGACATTTTCATTGTGTGCAAAGTTTAATTAACTTGGCCATGACATAGAGAATAAGTATGACTCCAGATCTTCGTCAGAAATAGTGTGCAAAGAACTCTGCATTTGTATTGTATAGACATACTGCTATTTTACAAAGCACCAGAAGATATTCCAACTAGAAAATTCTATTTACTGATCTCTAGTTAAGGTATTTAGCTTGGTCAGTCCTGATGTAAAATAGCAACAATAATAGAGTATTTTTATTTCTGCACCACAACTTAATGCTACTGTTCTTGAACTCTGTACCACCCATTGCACAAAAAAATAATTGAAAAAAATTAGAATCCTTCTGAAAGAAGGCTTTAGCTTTGTGTTCACATCACAGGGTGTTGGTACTTTGTTTTTTTCACACACTGAAAAGATCATGAAAATGGTAACAAACATGAGGGGGTGACATCTTAAGTTCCTTTAGTATAACATCTGCATGCAGAAATCACAGCTAGGGAAACGCTAGCTGAACTTCAACTGCTACTCATTTTCATTTTACAATTAAATCTTTATCATGGTAATATTCCCCATGGTCATATGTGTTTGCTTTCCAGGAATCCTGTAACAAATTCATTCATCTATTATCAGCCTTTGTGACTTTCAGAGTGTGGCAGCATATTCATTGAAAGCAAATTTTAAATTTGCATTGGAAACGTGAACTTAAGAATTAAATTTATTCAGTCAAGAATCAGAAACGTAAGAGCATCTTCCTGAAGAAGGCAGAGTATCAAATACATAAAATATATTTGCTCATAAAGAAATACAGAATAAAATGTACCTCCACATCCTATTTTCTGAACATATATAATGAAAAAAAATCTTTTTATGATAAGCTTGGAAATAGACAAAAATGAAGTTTCTGTTAGATACAAAAAATTGTTAACTCAGATCTGTTGAGTGACCTACTTGTAAAGTCTTACAGTAATCATAAAACTGTGATGAAAATGAACCTTTCATAATTAGGATCTACTTTTGAAACAGATTGTCTCTCTCTTTTGGTTAATTTTTCATGACAATATAAAGCAGTGAGAAAAATAAAAGTAGAGTGATATTTTCTATGTTTTTGCTGGAAAATGGAATGTGAAACATTCCCTACAGCATCTTACCTTCTCTCCCTTTCTCCTTTAGGACCAGCACGGCTCTTACAACTTGCTGTAAAATTGGTATTTTTGAAAAGGCATTTTGCAGAGGTGTCAGTGCCCGGGAGAGGGTGCTCTTCAGCTGCACTTCTCAGCTCTTTCTGTTTATACGGAACGACGGGTACAATTGAGTCTACTTTGAAATCTCCTTCCACGCATTATTTTCTTTTAGGCTCATTAGTGTGAAATTCCATTTTAAATAGCACAGCCTAGCTCTGAAAACTTCAATGCCAGCATAAATTCTTGCTCAGCTGTATTAAGCAGAACACCTAACAAGTTTAAATTCCAAAGGTCCTTTGTGTCTCTTGACTAGTTCCTACCTATATCTCATGATATAAAGGTAACTTCAGGTAATATAGTTGCTGTTCCCTGGGGTTTTAATAAAATTCTCACGAAAATGAGATACACATCTTGCAAGGGTATTTCTGTGAATGCTCACAAAGGAAAAAAAAAAACCCTCTGAAAAAACACGCCAAGAAATAAAACCACATTGCACACCAGACTTAGCAATTCTCCAATTTAAAAATCACTTGACTATCATTATCTAATTAGTTATCTCCCACTCCTTGGAGATGAATATGGTTACCTGCATTTTACATGTAAGGGAAAACCGAGGCAAAGGGGATGTAGCAGTGGGAGCAAGGCTGGGGGCAAATGTCCTTCAGATCCAGCTGCCCAGAGATGCTGCCATTTTCAGGTCCTTGTCACCACTCCCCAAGCAGGGTATTTCCACCTCCACCACCATGCAACAGGGCAGTCGTCCCGAATGCTCCCTACTCTGCTTCAGTTCATGCATAGGTTTAAAACATCTTTGCTTTCTTGGTTGGTTTTGGGTGGAAGAGGTTGGGAAATGCCCAGCCAGCTCTGCTGGGGGGCTCGGGGGCTGTGGTGAGGCCAGGCTGGCTGCTTCATGGTAGCCTTCCCACTCACACAGTGGTTTCAAAGTGCGTTCTTGCTTCTACCCTCACAGCTGCAGCTCAGATTTATAAGAGGAGGACTATCAGGCACACCAGCTTGATATCCTCTAGTAATTACTTAATAATGGGTCCTCAAGGAGATTAGGATCCACCTTGAGTTTGTGGTACACACTTCCAGCCCCATTTTAATTGCTAGGGAAAGAGATAACTTGGATCCTTCAGGACCACACCTGCTCACCCAGCTCATTCTCTACATACTCAAATGGGCATTCAATTCCAGGCAGGATTTGACCCGTGTGATGGGTCAGCATAAAGCAAATCTGCTTGCATCAGCCTCTCTGCCCAGGCTTGACTTTTACACCAAATCATTCTTTTGACTCCACAGCTGAGAGAGTTGGAGAACTACACTGACCACTACAAAACATGAAGTTGAACATCATAAAAGAGCAGGGGCAGCTGAGTCAGAACAGTGGGCAGGGATGAGCAGCAGCACTTAGGGCAGGCCTGGGGCTTAGGGACAGAGGGAGACTTACCATATACTTAGGGAGATTTAAGATTTTGTATGGCCAATCTTCCAGTCACACTGAAATTCAAAAAGAACTTGATACCTACAACTATTTGTTACCTACCTAAAGCCCCTTCATCTTAAACATCTTCAAAGTTTGATTGTGGTTGGTAATAGTAAACAGCTGCTATCCACCCTATAAAAAGCCTTGTTATCTTCAGAAAGCCTGGGGAGCAAGCTTAGATTTCTAATTGTTACTGAATTAGATTGAGCAACTTCTGTGGGCTACTTATTTAATGGTATCTAGCTGTGAATCATAAGCCATACACAAATATATCTAAGCATAAAATAGTTGGTTGCATTTTACTTTTTGAGGAAAAAAAAACCCTGCAATTTTTTTTCTAGCTGACATTCTTTGAAAATCAGCAAAAGTTTTGCATGAAACGTTTTGGGGAGAAGCAATCAATGTTTTCTAGAATTTATTGGATGAACCAGCTTTGTGTGGGGTTCACATTAGTAATGTCTCCTATTTATGTTCAACAAAACCCGAACTTGTACATGTTGTGGTGCCTTTGCTTCTCAGTTTATGCTGCAGCTGTTCCGTGCAGTAGGTAAAACGAAAGGTTTTAATTAAAACTGACATTGCTGCACCTTGTGCTGCTGATGACAGTCCTGTTGAAAAGTATCATGAGAAGTGTGGAAGCCCACTCTAAGAGCCTGCCCTCCTGTTTGCATCCCAGCATTAATGTGCTTCTCAATCTGGCAAGTGAAAACATCCCTTGAAATTTTTTTTTTTATGGAAAATTAGTTTTTTGACAAAAATCACTTCAAAGCATGCAAACATATTTTTCATTGCTAAGTTTGGCCAAAGACTGAAGGAAAAAAAGGTCATTCAGTGCTTTTGAAACTGTCAGCAAACAATCAGTTCCCAGTGAAATGTTTCAAAACAAGTTCATAGATTGAACTTTTCCAATTAAAAATCAATTTTTCACAGAAAGCCATTCTGAGTAGTTTTAATGAGAGGTAAGCGATCGTAAATGACATCCTGTGTCTACAAATTATGCATTTGGGTTCAGAGCTGCCCTGCAGCCTCCCTTCAACACCAGAAGGACCTGGTTCCCAATCTTGTTTTGTACTGCTGTGACATTTGAAGGATTCGCAGGAGGCGGTTACTGGAGGGCAGTGCCCATTAACCCTGCCTGGCAGGGCACGTGAATTTGCAATTACATGATGCCCCCCCCCCTCCCCAGCCACTTTTCCATTTAGAGCTTCACTTCTCTGTTCTGAAGGAATTAAAATATTTACAGGAAACCACTGCACAGAGTCACCAAAGTGATTTTATGTACTGCTACTGTGTCTGCAGCATTTGGTGCAAATTGGGAATCTTTTGCTGGGCAAAAGGGAATCTAGCGAGTGACCCAACAATCTTTAGCTGTAATACTGTCCCATATGGACTTCATTAGCCTATAATTTCCTAATGTATGTCAGAGATGAAGCTTAAATGATCCTAAATTGTGGGGAAGATAGCATGGCTTAAAACTACATTTTCTCACCAACTCATTTTGTGCACTCAGCCACTAAAAAAAAATATCTATTCCTGATTACATTATTCCTAATTGTAAATATAATTATGAATGCATAAACCGAGCCACTGAGGCACGCATTTAATTCTGAAACCTGAAGTCTTATTTCTACTAATATATTACAGCAAAAAGTCAAATAAGCAAAGGGTTTCTTACTGTTAAGAAATTGCAAAACTTCTGAACCTTCCATCATTCTGATAATGGTCACGTTTGTTTGCTGCTGCTCAAAAGTGTACTCAAAAAATGACCAAATTCAGAGAAGAAAAACATATCAACAATGATTTAAGAAACATAAATGATTTGAAAGTATTCTGGGGAAGTGATTCTGTGATTTGACTTTCTTTAGTGTCGCATATTTGCCAACTAGAGGGGGGTACTGGACACAGTGATGAATGGACAAGGTCTAGCTGAAGATAGGACACCAGCCTGTGGCCGCAGCCAGTAGCAACATTTGTACATTTTTATATGTTTTTATGCCCTTCATTGTACAAGCAGAAATAAAAGGCAGTCCTTGAGTGGAGGAGTTTACAGCCCCCATAAGATCTAAATGCAGTGAACTGACAGAGAAGAAAATGAATGAGATGCCTAAAGAGAGATTTCATGTTTGCTTTCACAATTCTGTTGAGTTTTTTTTATCTTTTTAATGGAACTTTCAACTGCCAAAAGTTTTCCAAATCTACTGTTTTTCCTCCCCCCTGCCCCCAAATCCTACCAGTTTGGAAATAGTGTTGTAATCCGGAAGGCACGTAAGGGAGCATGGAAATTCTACAGACACTTGATCAATCCTTAACCTAAAGACATTGTTTAGTCTGCAGCTGCCACGCCATGCTGCGTGGTGGGAGCACCCGGATGATATACAGGATTCCTGCATATTGTTCAGAGATTCCTCTGAATCTCTGGGATAAATAGGACAAGAGAAACCTCAGGGCTTTTTTTCATGTTAAATGGGAAGCCAAACAAAGCAGCTACTCTTCACAGATCAAGTGCATAACTGATGAAGAGAGAAAAAAAGGCAAGGGCTGACCATCACCTATTATCACTTCATTACATGTTATTTATGTTACACGAGCATTTGGTGGCATCAGGCAGGATCCGTGGCTTCGCTGTACAAGGTGCTGAACAAATACAAGAGACAGTCTGTCTCCTAAAAACCTTGCAAAATAACTGTAAGATGGCAAACAACTAAGACCATATGGACATGTAAAGCAATAGTAGGAAGCAGGAATCCGCACAGCAGTTCAGCATGACATGAGTTTTGATCTGCTTATGAGTTGAATGGATTCAGGCTACAGTTGATAAGCTTATCTTGAAGTAAGACAGAAGTTCGGCTGCTGAAATTCCTACCGTTTCACTGTCATTATACAGCTGAAAGTCAAGAACTGTCAAATTATATGAATAATATCTATCCATATTTAATACAGCGAACTGTTGACAATTGCCTCTCATCCTTCCCTTCAGTGCACGAGCCCCACGAAACAGTTAGGAATGATCAGACTGAATATAGGCAAATCTGTGGCCACATAACCATGCTCCAGATAAGAAACTCACTGTGTCTAAAATGGAGAAAAAGAGGAGATAGCAGCAAACACAAAAAGCTAGAGAGATAACTCTTCCTGGACCACAGCAAGGAAAACCGTTGGAGATTGTGCTGACACTACTGACGTTACAAATACTGCGAGGCTGAGGATAACGCAGACTAGACTTTTTTCCCCCTCCCCACTTAGAAACAATCACATTATATCTTCTTATAAGATATGAGAAAGATCGTTATCTCGCATAATGAAATCCAAATGACAGACAGATAAACTTAGTAGCTGTTTATAAAGTCTTGTACAGTATTCTCAATGGTATACAGATAAGGAAATCACATAATTGAAATGGCTACAAACAGCATTAAAAAAGCATATAAGAAGAAAATAAGGAGATCAAATGCAGAAGGCAGACAAATTTTAGATTACTGATGGAGACGTTCTTGTAACGTCTGATTTCTCACAGGAGTTGAGCACCTATTTCTCCTCTAGGCACGTGGTGTCTGACCTTGCAGGCCCATTGCCCTCTGCCAGTGGCCCCCCAGCATCTTTGCCTATCTCAGAGGACTCCAAGGCTTGATGGTGTGGCTCCTGGAAAAACCACAGCTTTGCCTTTTATTTAAAACTCTGCCCTTTAATGTCTTCCAAGATACCTTTGCTTGAGCATCTTTAGAAAGAGTAAATGGAAGGCACTGGCTGCTGCTTACTGTTCTCTTCAGAAGTTTGAAAAATTCAGGTCCTTTCCTACCTAAATAAAGAGCAATGTATTTTCTTAACTTTCTTAACAAGTACAGAAATACAAGGGAAACGTTTTTAACTGTGGGTAGAGAAACAGCATAAAAGTTTCTGCTTTGAGGCAAATTTAAACTGAAAGCACATTGTTAATATAAGATTTGTGAGAGCTTTCAGACCTCACAGTTGAACACAAACCTAAGTCAGAGGATCCGTGTTGTGTATTCCAGTGCAACATCTCAAAGGAGCTGGAATTCAGGTCAAAGTGGAAGTCCTTACACTGCAATAATCTTCTCTAATGAGAGGAGAAAAAAAGAATTCAGATGGACAAATGAGCTAAAATCAGAGGAATCTTGAACAAACATCTCAAGCATTAATAATTTATATAGAAAGAAGAAGAAAATCATCAAAATAATTGAGCAATTGCAGACAAATGCCACAATGCCTTGTATTGCCAAAAACTCATCATTGGAAATGTATACGTCTGATTTCCAGGTTTATTAATGAAACAAAAAGGCATCTACAATGGATAAATAATACATCATATGGAATTCACACAGTCTATTTATAATAGAGATCAGTGACACCTATCAACTCATATTAAATCACATCATGCATATTTTGCCTAGTCTGCACTTTGTCAATCTCTGCTTCCTATTTCATTGCTGTAGTAGCTACATTTAACGGAAAAGTAACGCACAGACCACTTGAAAGAAGTCATTAAAAAAATCCCTGAAAGAACAGTTAAAAGAACAGCGAAGATCAGCCATATTTCCACGCTTTAATGGCAAAGGTGCTGTATCACCTTCTACTTTTCACAGACATTTAATGAATGAGTTCTGGTGTTAAGAGCTGTACAGCAGGTATTTGGCTTACAGATCGCCAGATTGGAATTAAGGTCATGAAATGAATCAAGGTCACTGAGTGAGTCAGTGGCAGGTTTGGGACTAAAATTGGGGTATCCAGCCTTCTGAGCTGTGAAACTGAATTATCTTCCATCCCTGACCTGTGTCCTGGTGCAAAAACATGCGATGAAGGTTTTTGAGAAAGAAGTTTGAGTTCTTACAAACATCCCCATTAAAACATAACTTGGGTTTAGAAACATCCTTCAAAACCAGCATAAATAAGTTATTTTGCAGAAGAATTATTTACCATAAGAAGAGATAGAAATTTCTAAATCAGTTCAAAGATCTGTAGGGAAAAAGTTATTAGTTACATCATCAGAAGGGAGGGAGGGTCTAAGGAAGCTGAAAAACCTGGATTTTGCATGCAGCTTTTAAAATATAATTAGTGATCTAACATAACTAGACGTCACTGGCTGCAGTAATGTCTGTGGCAAATAAATAACAGTCGAACACAATAAAACTCCCTGTAATGTACTCTGTTGTAATATTGATGGCAGCATATGGCAAACATCTGACAGCTGTTAAACAGATGTGGCAATTAGCAAACCTTATGGTCATGCTGTTAAGATTATTATGCAACACGTTCTCCAGTAAAATTAGATGACTTCCTACTTTCTGTAGCTTTACACATGTGGAGTGCTAGTCTAATGTCCCATTTAGGCAATATTGTTAGCTAATGTCTCCTAACCCATATTTTTTTAGTTGATGCCTCATAGAAGATTTAGAGAAATCCAGAATTTAAACAAGAACAATATCAATTCAGCTGTGTAGCAGATACTTCAATTATAATAGCTAATGGACAAATTGAGAGATAAAAAGACTTTTCTATCATGTTGAAATTCAATGAACAGTTTTCAATTAGGCTCTGAGTATAAAAGGGAAAAAAGAAAGATACTTTTCCTTGATGTTAACATTGCGGGAAAAGATGAGAGTAACTTTGCTTTTTCATTATACAGAAGAGGTGCATATAATGATGCATATTTAAATTATAAATCAGGTCACTATCTGCCAAATGAAAGCAATATCAATTAGAGCTAGGGTGGATCAGGCTTTAAAACTCCTTATATTTAATGACAAAAGTATGACTGTTACCCTCACCCAGCCAACAAAGGGATAATTTAAGGCAGTAAGAAATCAAAGAGTGATGTCACAAAAATAAGCCCTCACAGCTTTTTGGATAGTATTATTATAATTAATAGACTTCCAATGACTTTTTTTTTGCAGGTTATGGGCTTTCACAAAAGCATTTATTGCAGGCATAAAATATAAAACTCTAAAGAGTGGGTTTGACTAAGGTTGACTTGAGGGTCCTTAGCCTTTCTACTACAGTAATTCCTGTAAAATAATAGTTTCATTTATAGGCTCAATTTATAACGTTGAATTTATGCCAGTTCATCTGATATCAATCATGATAATAGCATGATCTATTGTATGTCACTTGTGCTAATGCAAATTAAATATCATTACATTACAAAAAAGCCCTATGTTAAAATAACATTAAGTGTGTAACTTTAACCAAAAGAATTAAGGATGAATTGGCAATTTGGGGTGAGCATATATACAGATAATAAGTTTAAAACCATACATATCTTCTATATAAAATTGTATACATGCTGAAAAGAAAAAAGATAAGCAAAATATAAAATTGATTAAGGCTTAAGTAGCAAGATTAACACTGATTTTTTTCCCTCTTCATTGTAGTTAAGGTCGAGTAGCAAGTGCTTCATTATCTTTCTTTTTATCCACTGTGGTTTTCAGCTTGTGCCTTTGACACATGAGCATTAGGAACCAGGTTTTAAAAAAACTTCAGGTCTGTAACTATGGTCCTTTGAATACTCCAATGTCTTTCCAAATTGCATACTTACACACTTATTGTTGTATGTATGCTTTTGGGTGTAGAACTATCCAATTCACATGTCAGTTGAAATTATTTAGAATTACAGCTAGATAATATAGTTCTGAGAAAACATGCACCCAAAGGTTTTTTTTGAAAACTGTAAAAAAATATTTCTTAAAAATTATTTTCAAGATTGAGTGCCACTGAAATCTGTTGTTACCTGCAGATGTGACAGGGTACACTTAGCTAGATGAAGTGAGATACATTTCCATGCATAATTGCAAGAAATTTTCCCCATAAAATTTGGGAATATCTGAAATATTTGTGAAGACCTTCATGCTGAAAATTTTCTTCGGTTTTAGGCAGAATAAGTGTTTAATCAGCTTTGTCTCTGAGTGTTAGACATCATTTACACAGTTTAAAACACCGAGTGTGGATTGTTTAAATTTTCTTCTTGAAATGAGGAGATCGCTTTGCTTGAAAATGTTATTTGTGAATTCTCTTGGCCTTAGAAGTTCTGCAGATCCTATTACATTTCTTGGTTATAGATTAGACATGGGATTTTTTTTTTTTTTTTAAAGATACTTGCTAAGATAAAATATTGCCCATCCTATTATAACAGGGTCTGTGGCACTCTACTGTGGTTCCAGTAAAGCTCCTGCAGACATTATTTTTATTACCCTGTGATGGTTGTATAAACCTCTTTTTCATTCTAATGACTGAGCATTTTGCAGTCATTAGTAAACCCACCTGTTTACTGATGGTTATTAAACATCAGAAAATGCTATTGCTTTCCTTTACTGATAGGGAAGCGAAGCCCAGAGGGGCCTGAGAAAGCAACCAGGAACCTCCCGAATCCCCAGCCAATGTAGCATTCCTCTCTTCTTTCTGGGAAACTTCATGGAAAAAAAAGCAAATCATTCTTCAGGTCATGGCAGCTCCAGTTAAGCTGAGGTTGGCTCATGTTTTAACGTGATACCTTTCTCTCCTTCCTGATACCTGGAAGGAAGGAAACGTGAAGCAAAGTCCTTGCACTGTGCTCTGTGGCACTTGATATTTGGGTTCAGCATCTCTGGGCAATACTTTTCCCATTGGCCACGTTCTGCATATTTAACTGCACTCCTTATAGGTGTATAGAAGAAACTCAGAAGATCAAACCTAGCAAGGGGCTTTGCACCCCTTCAGTTACTCAACAGCCTGCTCTCCGAAGGCATGTTCATTATTTCACATTTTTCCTCCTTCAAATGGCGGCACTGCTTGTTTCAGCAGCAGAACTGACACTCTTCACCGCTCATCGCTACAGATGTGAGAGAGATTCTTTAATGTTGGAAGGAAACACAAACCTCCTAATGGAGATCTTGGCAGCTAAGTGAAAGGAAAATAGATTGTTTTAAAATATATTTATAGGTCTTTTAACATATATATGCTCTGACAGTGATTTGATAGTTTAAAAAGTCTATTATTAAATTTGTTTTAAAATCTCTGTTTACCAAGGCTCATATGCTTCTTTTGTTGCCTTCTTTATGTTTTAAAATGCTCAGCTTTCAATTGCATTTGAACAGACTTCAGCCTACTTTCATGTACATTTGGAAAATTTTCTCCAAAGTTAAAGTAAACTCAGTGCTTGTGCTGAATTTAACTCTTCACCACAAGATGAAGCCAAGTGTTAAATAGCTTTCAAAAAGGTCTTAGGTGTTCTTTTACATTTATATATGAGTAATTTGTACTCTTTCTGTCCATGACATACAAATTCTTCAGATAAGGTGACCAGTAAACGATACACACGTGTACTCTTGCACTTGATCTATACATCTGCTTAACTTTAAAGAAGTGAGCAAATATCTGCTCACATTATGAAAGTTCAGACATGTGGAAATATCTGCTAGGCTGGGAGTCCAATTATGACAAAACCCTTTATTTCCATTTCTGTCCAATGCAGAAAGCTTTATATTTGACAGTGGCAGAATAAACCAGTGCAGAGTTTTTGTTGTGGCTTTCTCTCTACTGGCTGGTATCAGGGACAAGGACCATGAACCATGCATCTGGTTCCAGAGGGCAATTCTGCTGCGGTAACACACCAAAATGATCCCTTAGAAAATGCCAAGTTTCTGAGGTAGTTTCACTTTCCAGAGGAGGCTGATGCACTGAATCAAACACTTCTAAATGTGTCCTGGGTTTTTCATGAATTATTCAGTCTGCAAATAATTTATTAGGTGAATTTAACCCCCTTTTTCTGTTCATAGATTGCCCCTGAGCATTTTTTAGTTTTCTCTTTGAAATTATTAAGTTGGTACTTCTATGAATAATTTTTAGGACCAGATTCTCCACAATGCTCAACTGTTGAGGTCTGCCTGCTGCTGCATGCGAGGAGCCTCTGCGCTGTTGTAGAGGTGGTGTGATGGGTCTGGGGTTTTGCCTGTTACTCAGAAACCTCAAGAGAGGGTGAGGAGACATGGGAGAGCTTCATTATACCTAGCTCTCTATCACAGACTCTCCTTTCATAACTTAAAAGTTGGAAGATGATCTAGCAGCAGAGGCAGAGATGAACCTGACTGGTGACCCAGGAGATGGCTGGTTGAGTGGCTTCCATTCACTGCAGGGGGGCACTGGGAATCCTGCCCCGAGGCTGCAAATGTGTGCAAACAGCTCACTGAGGGTATTTGACCTGAGAGATAATCGGAAGGCATCCTTTGCAGTAACCTCCTGGAAATGCTGCATTGCTGTAAATAAAAATCAGGGCTCGTGGTATGGAAAATACCATGAAATGTGGCAATAGCCACCTGACAGGGCTCATTTTCGTATTTGATAAGAAGATCAGGAAGGCATCTCTAAGTAGTCTATAGAAAACTCAGAGTTAGCAGGAAATGAGTAACTGTCCAAAACTCTTAGGGAGGTCACAGATATATTATTTCCTTAGGTTTCATATTTGGTTGGTAGAAGCAGCAAAGGCACTCACAACTAATTCCATTCATTGGGAAATAAGAGCAGAAAGAAGATGGAATGGAAAAGAGCAGCATCAAAAGTGCCAGCACCAGAAGAGATAAAACCAAATCAGTATTCAAATTACATGCATGTCTCAATTTTGCTTTGTTATTGTGTCACTATTTTGAAAAGCCCAAATTATACTCATAAAAACTTAAGCTATCCATACATATGTATGAAAGTATTCAGCTTCAGCAGAGTTGAGACAGACAAATCTGGTAGTAGGTTTCTTTTCAGGTTGTGAGAAGCAAATAATAATCAAGTGAAGTTGAGTTGTGTGAGGTATTGGAGTCCTGGAACCACCTCCTTTGTCTTGTTCTTCTCCAAGAGACAAGGAAGAGTATGAACATATTTTACTGTCCCATCTGGGGACTCATTCCAGTTTTCAGTGAAGACAGTGGCAAACTGTCATTGAATTCAATGCACGGAACTGAAACCTTTAATACACTGCTACAATAATTCACACTTGCCCACAGTGCCTAACACATATTCCTCAGGAGTTAGAAGATGGAGTTGTTCATGTAGGATGGCTTCTGCAAATGTGAAATTCCGTATATATTGATTCACAAAGTTATATAGAATATTTTGTAAGTTAGGATCTAAATCCCGTCTCACATTATCCAGTATGTCTGAGGTCTACTAGGTGCCTCTGGGTGCAGATTTCTCAGAGCTATGGCCTCCAGCTCACACTATCCTCCTGTCTTCAGACTAGAAGTTGAGTTGAGTTAACAGGGATTTAACAGGTCTGAGTAGATCTAGCATGTTTAATCTTTTAAGGCTATAAAATTAGTAACCAGAGATTGAACGCTGTCATATTTCTTCAGTTAAAAGGTATTTCAGAGAAATTACCTCTTAAAAACATTTTAAGTATATGTATATATGTGTTTATCTTACCTGATACACCATTATCTTCCAAATAGAGATGCTTCTTGCAGACCAGTTGAAGAGCCCCCTTCCGTGCCAGAGCACAGGGACTGTCCATCTCCTCCTTCTCAGAAGTTTTTCTAATGTTTCAGTGTTCTATCCTCTAGATCTTCAATGTACAAAATAGTTTTGTCACATCACCTTAGAAGAACATTATTCATTTATATTTAACCATGTATTTGCCACCAGAGTGCCTGTCTGGAGAATACTATTTTATTGTGTGCTTATTTTTGAAATAGTTATTTTTTATGTATAATCACTGCAATTGTTCTACAGAGTCTTAAAATCCAGATGTACAATGACCTGCCCCTAGCATGCAGGTAAAAATCTGTGCTCATAAATTGGTTACAAATCAGTTCTCACAGCATAATTTCATATGAGCACCACATCCCTCACAAAGACAAGTTAGGATATCTTGGTATTTATCTTTATTCTGTCTAGGGCTTGAATCTTTTGCCCAATACAACTTCTGCTCAGCAAGTAACATTTCTCTATATTTTTGTTTTATTTTTGTGTGCTAGTATCCAGGACACTGAGTCACAGATCAAGATCCCACCGAGCTGAACAAACACAGATCATACAGACAGTGCCTGCACCAGAGAGCAATATTTTAGAAGGGGTTTTATAAAAATAGAGTTAAAGTTTACCAAAAGGCCTGAGAAGACAGCCCATTTATACACCTGCAGCAATTACATTTTGGCAGCATACTCCTGAGATGCATGTACCTTTGCAGAACCTCCTCCTGTGATTGAGAAGGGGAACAGTAAGGGACACATCTGCCTCGTCTCCTCAAAACCGCTCACCTGTGAACATAAAGTGTGAGGGTACAATAACACAGCAATAATATTTAGCAATTCTGTAGCTCTTTACAACTTCCAAAGACTATAAAAATTCACTGATTAATCCTCAGAGTGACCCAGCGAGGAAGGCAAGTTACCTCTACCATGTACATCTATATTCCTGGCAAGGCAGGAAAGGCAGGACTGTCCCCTGCAGTGCATCATCCAGCACATTCCCCACAGTGCAACAGATCTCATCTTGAAGGAAAGCACAGTTTATATCTATCTACTTTTTTTTTTTTTTAGAATATTCACCTTAAACTTCTAATTCCATAAAAATGGGAAAAGATTATTCACGTGGAAATATATTATAGGCAGCCTAAAATTATGGGCTAAAGTGTGCTTGTTTAAAGCATTTATGCCTGATAAGAAAAAATAAGGGAAGCATATGCTACAGAAAATAAAAAGTAAGAAACAAGTGCAGATTAAGATGACTAGAAATAATATGTCAGTGATACCCATGTCACCAAAAACTAGAAGACTGATGATCTGTATGACTGAAAGGAAGCAAGTGGGCGGTGAGAGCAGAAAAGGGCTGTCAAGCAGGAAGATAATGTTACAAGGACCCACGCGTTAGATTTTCAAAGCTGAGTAAAGAAGTATGTTACATAGTTCCAAATGAAATTAGTAGAATTTGCATGTATCTCAAGTCAAAATCGCATATGGGGAGAGATTTTACATAAAACATAGTGTGACATGGAATATTCACAGTGGACAGCATCAAGTAGAGATGACAGATGCTGAAGGTGACTGGTGAGCAAATATCCAAATTAAGATGTCTTTGCTGTTTACTTTTCCCATTCAAACTGACCAGATGAATTAACTTGTAATTGAGGGTTTGAGTGTATCGCCTTTAATCTGCTTTAACAGAAGAAAAAAAACCCAAACCAAAAAACCCAAACAAAAACATTACAACATTGCCATTTAAAAAATACATTCAGTGATGCAGCTGAGAGTAAACACGGGTAAGTGGAGTTAATCTGCTTCTAATTCAGACACTATGGTGCCACATATTGTAAATGTTGAACAGATGATTGTACCTATGATTTTATTTGTCACTGCATCAGGACTCCTCAATCTCCTCTTCCTGCAAACACCTCAGGGGTCTTCTTCGTGCTGTCTCTGTATGTGAAAGGCAAAAGATTCACAGCTTCTTACTCGTCTTTCTCGTTCCTTCAGAAGCTCCATTTCTGCTGAACCTTCTCAGAGAAGCTGCCCAGTATCTGAAAGCCAGAGTGACAGTCAGTTTGAGAGCTTGAAGCTAGTTTGTAGAATTAAAGGGAAATCAGCAGAAATTTATAAAACCAGTAACAAGTTTAATAAGTGCATATATTTGACTGCTTTCCCAAACTTTTATAACTGAAGTGTCTTAGACTGCAACCCCCAGTTTTGATTAGAGACTTGCAATATAAATATTCAATAATAACAACCATAATAAAAATGGGTAACATAGCTCCACCCCTTCCTTCAGGAAAATTTTATTCCACTGAATGATTGCAAAGTAGCCCCAATTTTAAGTGCCTCTGCTTCAATCTTCAGCATATTTCTTAGGAAGATTAGAATATTCTCCCCTGTTCTGTGATGAATTAACTGTGTTTGGTCATATTTTTTGAGGGGGGCAGGGGGAATTACCATATCGCTATATGCGCAAGAGATCAAATGTATGATTAAAAATATTTATAATACTGATGTGGAAAAGAATGATATGTTAAACAGATAAGCATATAATAATGCATGTCTTACCCATAAAATTTAATTTATCCCTTGGGCAGGGCATAAACTTTGCTCAAGAACAACATGTTTTCCATCTATAGATTGCAGAGCTAAACTGCTTAATTTTACAGCAAATTGATCACTGCTGTAATATTTCAGGAGCAAAATGATCCTCAACAGTCAGTTCAGTTTCAAAAGCCAAAATTTATAGTTCTGCTTCTGATTTAGTGATAAGGTTTTTTAACATATTGGGCATTTCATCACTTTCTATCGGGAGTCAGCGTTGAACCAACAAAGAAATATTTTTTGAAATCAACAACAACAACAATAAAAAAAGGAACATAAATAATATACATACAGCTGACAGAAGAGTTTAATATTCCCTTCAGACTGGTAGGAAATTACTCAGATTCCTGTCCTTGTAAACATGTGTCCTGGCCTGTACAGGAGATGTGCTTGTGCTGCCGCATGGGTGGAATCACACTGACTCCAGAGCCCAACTGCTTTCCTGAATGCTAAGGAAACTATTTCACTTCTTTTCCCAAGTGGCTAAACTTCATTTTACCCAATGCAAATAAAATTTAGTAGATCTAAAGTTATTTGACACTTTTGATATGTTTAAAATAAATGTAGAGAGATTTAATGATGTGAAAGTTCATGACTCAGTAAAGATTGCTCCCTAGCTGGGGTCTTAGGATAGACACCTATAAAATCAAATTATTATAATCACAGGAGTCATGAGAAAAAAAGTAGGCCCTGCTGAGCTCTATTCACAGAGTTTTTGCATTCATTATACTCCTTATAGTTATGAAACAAAGGGACGAGGTAGGCTGAAATCTCAAAAGGTTTTATCAAGTAATTCTTTGCAGCAGCATTTTGTGATTACTACAGTGAATTTTTAGAAATCCAATTCATATGCCAAGAGAAGAGGAAAAAGACACGTCTTTTTCATTACCTCAATGCAGTAGTAAGTGCTCATTTTTGAACAATAACCCACAAAATTATGGACACTGGAAAAATAAAAGTAATTGCATGGATTATGTTTGTTCCGTTTATCAGAGAGTGTTATTCAGCTACCTCTGGAGTAAGTTACCGAGAAAAATATCCAACTTAAAGACATTATATGTTATGCAAAGGTCAGGTTTTAAAAGGCCAACTCCCACTGACTGATGTTGTGCGTGATTTAGGAGAGAAATAGCTTTAAAAATCCTCCTTAAACGTACATACATCCCCAATCCACTTTGATACCCAATCAGCAATACTATGTGGTTATATTTTGGTGAGTGGCACATATTTACACACAGGAGAACACATATATGGCTTTTTTATAATCAAGAAGATGATTTCCCAAAGCTGCTATTGCCTTTATGCATATATCTGCACACTGACCTGGGACACACTGAATGGAGACACAGTAATTAGGTCATTTGCTTGGGCCTAATATTTCTTTGGAGGCTTAAAGGGTAAAATGTCTCTGTGCACAGTGCAGAGTGTGATGGTATATTTTTCATGTTTGTGCTTTATCATAAAAACAAGAGAAAGGAAAGGATCAAATGCCAACATTTTTTGTGAGGAAAACAACAATTACGGGTGCATATTTCACCTGCAATTATTTACAAGTGGAGTTTAGATCAGGGAGATGTCTAAATCCTTGATGGAAGCTTAGAGCCGGCAATGCAGACGCTTTGTCTGGCCACAGCCTGTTTGGCTCAATGGGATTATGCTGGGGAAGGAGATGCCAAGCACTCCAGCTTCCTTGAAAAACTGAGGCAGAAGATTTCAGCACGAGGCTCAACTGATCTAAGTGCACAATCTCTTCTTCAGTCAGTTACATCCATTAGTTGGTCGAGCAGGGAACCCCTCCCCACATCTCTGCTAATAAGCACTTAACGCAAATAATTTAGAAACACGGGTCCATATTCTCAACTTGGGCAGTTTTGATGAGAATAGTGGATAAAAGGCGATTTATGTTAGCCAATATTTCAAATGCATTTTCTAAGGCTCAGAATTCAGTTTTGGAATTACATGCAAGATTTTTAATGGAAGAATGCACTAGAGGTTGTCAATCTTCTTTTAATTACAGAGTTAAGTATAGGAAATCCTTTACCAATCAGTTGCAATTAAAGAAAAACTGTCTATGGACAATTTAGTGGATTTGTTTTACTTCACATCATCTTTCTCAGGTGATTTTCACATAAAATCCTTTCTTCAGGTTTTGAGTTTTACGGTTGTGCTCAAAGAGCCCATCAGGTCTCCTGCAACTGGGTGCTACAGAAACCCATAGTAAGAGACATCATGAACAAGTGTAAAATCTGGGCTATGTTCAGATTAGCTCTGTATCCACATGCTCAGTTGTCCATTTACAAGTAGCCTCACAAAAACCAACACGTTGGTGGTCATAAATCACATATTGTAATTATGCTTGCCAATGAATGTCCAGCAAAATATTTTAATGAATGTTTGCATTTGTAATGACTGTGTCTGCACCCAAACCTCAAAGTGAAAATCAGGTGAAATTGCTGCAGGTTAAAACTAAGCAAGCCCACAATTTGGAATATAAAATACTTATCAAGTCCAGGCTCTTATGAAAATGGGTTCACATTTGCTTAGTAGGTTCATGAACCCTAAGCAAGCATTTCAGTGAACTAGATCACAGTTCTGAAAGTGCCATCCCAAACCTAGTTTCCTACAGGAGATGTTTTCTGTGTTGTAACAGCAGTAAGTACAAGGTTAGCTCCCCTTTCGCTTTTTTCCCTTTTTCATGCTTTTGTGCATTTCTTGGGTTCTTCAGTTCCCTCCCACTACATTTCAGGCTGTGCGCTCTGCTCGCATGAAATCCTCTCTGTCTGTAGCTCTGTTATTATTCCCTCTAAACTTTCTTTGTTACCTGCTCTGTCTCCTATTATTTCTCCTGTGTCATCAAAAACTGACTCCGTACAGTCTGCCAATTAGCCTTTGTCTGTCAGCACATTCATCAGCATCCTGAAGAGTGATGGTGAATGGCAGAGCATGGAAGTGCTATTTGATATGCAGCAGTGTGTCCTTGCACACAGATACACCGTTACTGATGGAGTGGGAGGATGTGGCTCAGATTTCCTAGAGACAAAACTTTCGGTGAGCAGCAGATACAATTAGTAACAAATGAAATAGCACGAGTTAAAAGAGAAGCTGATTCAAAATTAACAGCTAAGTGCATCGAACTTTTCTGCATTTAAAATAGACTGTTATGAATATGGACCTCTTATGTATGCAAAGTAAAAAAGCCTGACATAGATATTTCCAGGAAACAAAGAGAATTAACGGTGTAATCTGATATTACATACCTGCAAGTGAGTAATGCAAATAAAGCTGCTTCTGTACTTGTTACAGGGAAAATAATATGACTTTGGTATAAAACACGCATTGCATTCTTTTGTGGAAATATGTAAGTATGCATTATTCAAAATTCAAATATTAATGATCACATAAATATTCTATGATCTTGGCTATTACTTTCAGAACAAACATTTTAATTTTAAGATGTCATATTTGTAAAAGCTGTATTTTGAGTAAGAAAGAGAGAGAGAAAGAGAGAGGCAGACCCTTTTAAAGGTGTCTCAGTGTCTTGCTATGGTATCTTTGCTTAGCAAATACATGGCACTTTTAAATTTCTTTTAGCTCTACAATGTTCACCTGCTTAAACATTTACAATGCTACTATTGAAAAAAAAAGGTATAGGAAGAAATATAAAGCAAATGCATAAGTGTGTGTTTGGATGAACTGTGGATGTCTGGAAGTGCATGCCAGTAGGCAGAATTAGATTTATGAGGCTGGGCTTATGTGTGGAAGCTTTAGAGCAAACTTCAAGGGTATGTATGACCAGAGCAGTGAGATTATGAGCGTAGCCTATAAAACTATATCCTCCTATCACTACATCTTTGCTAAGGGACGTTTCCAAATTAATCAGAAAGGAAAGCAAAATAATAAACTATAAAATATTAAGCACAAATGAGGGTTTTGACTTGTCTAGACAGTCTGGATCAGATTTTCAAAGGAAAGGTATAAGAAAATTATATTCATGCCAAAAGTCAGCTTTTGTATATGCAAATGGATAGTTATTACAAATGTTGCAAGTGGATTTCCAGATATTATTTCAAAATCAGCCTGCCAGATCTGAATGAGCTAGATTTTCCAAGCATTCAACACATGCCCTTGCAGCCCGATTCCCAGAAGAGCTCACAGCGGGGTGGGATCTATGAAGCACTTTGAAAAAGCTGGCTCTTACTTATTTAATTAAATAGAAACAAAGTGCTTATGGAAATCTCAAGTTGGTTGAGAGTAATAAACGTATAGAAATTGGCCCTAAGGTGTTTTGAAAATTTGCACGTAAGTCTTATCTCTGTTAATATTTGTTGATCTTGAACAGTTCCCAGGGTTACCTGAGGAATGGAGAGCCTTGCAGATTTTTGTGATGGGACCTTGAACCCTTTGAGAGTCCGAAGCACCCAGTGAGGATCACTCCATTGCTTTATTGTGGAGAGTGTCAAGTCCTAGGTGCACAAACTTGCACAGCACAGATAAACACCAGCGTGGTACTTCTGCTGGATCTTTCTCATTGTTCTTGGCTTCTGCTGCCAGAGCACATGGGGGGTAAGTGGGGACATGTGCTCTGCCAGGGATGCAGTAGCTGCTGCGTGTTTCATCCTTGAGGTCTGGTCCTGAGGAGCCAAAGTCCGGCATTGAGTTGCACAGGCAGCCCCCTGCCTTTTTAACACTCTTGATTGGGCATAACACAGCACAAAAATTGTTAGCATGGAAGACACTGATGCGTTGTCTTCTGCCCAATGTTTCATTTACTTAGTTGTAAAAAGAAAATCCACAGTCTCGCTTCATATTTAGAAATCCTTATGCCTCACTACTCCTCAAAAGAGTGTTCTACTATGGCTTTCTTGATCAACATTCATCACCATTTCCTCGTGGTAGGGTACAGCAAGCTTTGAAAATGTTCTCTGAGAGGAAGAAGCCATTTTGAGGAGCTTAGCAGAGAGACTGTGATTTTCAGAAGAGCTGGGATTTGGTTGGATGTATAAAAGAATATCTAATTAGTGCACATATCTGTCACAGTGATAAACAGGGATAGTTACAATCATTTGTATGCACAGAGGCAAGAAGTCACTTCTAATACTGTTAAAAGTATTGAAAAGTCGATCTCAGGAAGGTTTCCATGGGGGCCACGGGGAGTATTTAAGAAACAAGATGCCTGGGGAAAGATGTGTTGGAATAAGATTTTATGACAGCCGATGCATGTAGATACCACTCACACTTTGGTGACCACAGTTACAGCAGGCTGGGTATAAACTGGGTGTTTGGCACACAGATCTTCCTTCAGCAGCACAGAGCTTGAACAAGCCCAGGAGCTGTGGGAGGGTCCTGCAGGTTTCCTGTGGGCTCCATGTCTTCTCTTCATGTTCCTCCTGCCTCACTCTTGTTGGTAAAGTGCAATCCAGTGCACAAGGGGGATAGGTCTTGAGCTCCACATGCCCCAGACTACATTGTCTTTGTCTTGGGTGAGCGTCCAGCATTACCCAGGTAATGATTGCCTATGACCAAGGAAAATGGGGAATCTTTTGGTTCTTGCCTGATGATCTCAGCGTACTTCTTTTTGCCATATTTGTTTTAACTTGAGGTTTTCACTTATTTGCTTATAGTTCTGTGCCTTCCTGTTTGTCCATGCAGAGAATGTGTGCATATTATGCCATATTTTATGTTACTGAGCATGTTTCTGTTTCTTCAGCTTGCTTTACATCAGATACAAATTCTTGGCAGAAATCCATATCAGCCAGGGACTGGTTAGCGGAATTAAGAAATGCTTCTTGTATTTGTTCTACAGAGAAATGGTGGTTAGTGTCCTCTGTAAAATGAGCGATCAGCACACTGATAGCAGGAGCTTTTCATTGCTTGACACTGCCCGGGTAACACTAGACTTCAAGCTTGCAGGAATAATTCTTCAGCCAGTTGGGCTGACTCCTTGTTCATGCTGTTAGCATCTGAAACTGCTGCTGACCAAATGGTGCTCAACAGGGTCACACCTCAAGGATGCAATTAATTTTCCTTATAATTACTATTCTGCTCTCAGAGCCTGGACAGACTCTTTAAAGGGTTTATCCACAGGTTCAGTAAAATGACTCAAAACCACTGAAGAAGTAACCAACGTTGGTTTTCTCTGCAGCAGGCAACACACAATTGTGCCGTATGCTTTACCTTTGCATTTTCATCTCCTGTAATTCCTTCTGATACATTTCACCACATGATCTTCAGATAGGATTTGTATTTGCTCTTGGGCTGTTTTTACTGTCCTACATATGTCAGTAACTTTTTGCAGAGTCAGACTATCTTCCCTGAAGAATTTTCTATTGTCATCACTTCTGAGCCCCACTACAGTTGCTGCCCCTGTTAATTCCCTGGAAAAGATATTCAGTTATTTGTCACCAGCAGGTCTGTATTTCACTGCCTGTCCTCCATCAGCTGCTTAGAAGATTCCTTTGGCACACAACACAAAACGTATTTTCTGGACATAAAAATATATGACTTCTTGTGTTATAGGTCACATACATAAATATAGATATTCAAATATTAATTTGTTGTTATCTGGTTATTTGTGTACTGCTATGGAGATAATCTTTGTTAAATATTGTAAATACTAAGCATTTGATGTAATAGCTGTTATTTTCTTTACTCCTCGAGATAAATACATGCATTGCATTCACATTTCTGTGTACCTGCTTTTCAGCCTAGAATTGTAACACAGTACATTATAGAAGAGAGATTTTCATAGACACAAATGGGAATTAAGTGTCCAATTCAATTGACTTTTAATTGGAGTTGAACAACTATAAAGCCTTTGAAGAACTCTGCTACACTGAACCTCTTAATTTAGCCTGAACCTGTTTGTTGATGAAAATCCCAACTCCTAGGCAGCAGTAGGGGAAGATTTCCTTTTGCTCCAGTAACCACATTTTAATTTACAAAATGTCCGTGGAATTTGGTCTTAGTAAAGTTCATATCTGGCTGAGAAATAAATTTACTGTAAATTTTACCTTGTGGTCAAATAATATGGAAATGCTATTACAGTTAGCAGGAAAATAAAACATCTATCTTTATTACAAGTTTAATTCAAACATGATTTCCTATTACTAAAAATCTGCCTGTTTTGTAGTGAAAATGGAACATTTCTTACCTAAAGTGGGGATATTTAGAGTAAAAAAAAAAAAATTTAAAGTTATTTCTTAAATTATAGTTGTACACATTATACATACCTTAATAAAATCTAACTGCTGATGAAAATAATTATAGAAATTTTTGTAACTTTTTCCAAATCTTTTTGATCTCTAATCTTCCCAACACATAAATAAATCTTTAATATGTTAGAAAGGCAAACATCAAAATCAAAACTGTTACTGGTGAGAAGTCAAAAAAGGGAAATATATTTTTCATGTTCCCATGATGAAAAGATGACCAGTATTTTAAAGATCCTGGCTTATGTCACATATTTCCTAAAACAAGGATAAGGCAGAAACACTTTTTTTTTCATAGTATCTCTCATTTTTCCCTCAAATTCTTCAAATGTCACAGCATTAAGACAGTTTCATGTTTGCTTTCATTTCTGTTAATTTGGTACCTGAGGTAGTGGTGCCATGGTTGGTTTTCAGGTGCTGTGCTCAGTTCCTCCTGGGGTTGGTAATATGTCTGGCACCTGCACATGTACATCAAATGCATATTTTACTTTCTTCCTTTGTATTCCACATATACTGCAGCAGATAAGACTAGACAAATGCACTTTCATTGACAAAGACTCACAGAATGCTTTGGGGTGGAAGGGATATTTGGTGATGGTATCTAGCACAGTTTGTCCCCTCTGCACCATGGCAGGATTGATTGCTTTATCACTAAATGATCCCTGATGGATGAGTATTGGGTCTAGGCATCAGTTAAAAGTGAGGATGATAATTCAGTTTTACTGATGCCACTGAAAGGGGAAGTTAATCTATTAAATTGTTTAGAAGTTTTACAGTTTCCCATAAAGTGTTTAAAGCAGAGCTTCTCAACCCTTGCCATTGCATGACCTACTCTTCTTATCCTCTTTTGTATCCATGCATATAGCATAGAATTAACCTGGTGCCCTACAGCATAGCATTGAGGGAGACAAGGTGACTTTTCCCCCTGTTAAGGACACAAAGGACCTCATATATAGATCAAAAGGAGTAAGGAGATTTGTTGTAAGAGTTACAAGTTACAGGGGCTAGTGATCTGAGGTGGTTTGTGTCACATCTAATGTCTGAGCTTGGACATCACCTCTGTGGGATCATGGTCTTGGATCCTTACCTGGATCAGGGTGTGTTCCCAGGTTTGTTCTCACCTGCATGATGTTCTTGCAAGACATCTCCTTGTACATGTCTGCATGGGCTTTAACACCCCATGGCAGGACTGTCCAGCCTGGCATGCCTGGGGCTCAGGGCACCATCCACCTCCGAGGCTGACTCCTCTGCACCCAGAGACACCTGAGTACTTTACAGTGCTGCCTGGCTGGCATGTGGGGTGACAGTCACCCCAGCCCAGTCCAGTTGTCCAGTGCAGGGAGGAACAGAGTGAGAACTGGGCCTTTTGGAGACATGGTTTCTTCCCTGGGATGCTGTTGCTCTGTGCCACCTCCAAGGCAATGCTTGTGGGAAGGCACCCCAGCCCCAGAATGACGAGGCACAGGGACAGATGCAAATGAGGGAAAATTAGAATAAAAGAAATTAATATTTGACATGTACAAGCATATGCACATAAATATAAATACATTTATATCTAAAATCAAGTAGTTTTTCTCCAGAGTGAGCTATGTTTGCTGCTTGGGTTGTGCTGACATTTGTGAAGATGATTGTAGACCCCCTCAAATTACAGCACAGCCTTTTACCCACACCAGTGCCACCCATTTCCCTACTGTGTCTAATGTTGATTAGGAATGTCTCTGAAATCCCAGCAGAGGAAAATGCTAAAGAACAGAATTATAATAATGGAGAAAGACAAAGATACAGAAGAAGGGGAATGGACAGTATCAGCATGTGACATTTTTGTGCAAAAAGTCATATGGTATTAAGCTGTTTTCAATAATGCAACTGACAACTGTCAGGAAGAAATTTTGGTGGTGTTGGACTCCACCTGAAAGTATTAGTTCATATTTGACATAAACACAAACATTTCTTTGAAACAGGCCAGGGATGAGATTAATGAGATTTAGTTATGCTGGGAAATCCATGGAAGAGTCCCCTGCTGTTTGGACATCAACGAGAATGGCCATGAAAAGTTACTTATGTGCCAACAAGTTACCAGATTGCTGTTTCCCCTATTAATTGGGTTAGAAAGGTTTTCAAAGATGAAAATTGAATAATGAAAAGGTGATAATATATTTAAAAATAAACATACAAGCCGAACAGCTGACTATTGGTGGCATGGTGTAGTAGAGGATAGATTGCTCAGACAGATGGTCACAAACCAAAGCTCCTCTGTGGATAGTTTGTCCTCTTAATGAGCTGAACTGGCCTTACCTAACATATACTTAATTATCACTAGCAGTGCAGGATTAGCTCACTTAATAGAGCTATCTGGGTAATGTTTTGTCTGGACAGGTTTTCACTGGAAATTGCTGATTATTTAAACCAATGTATTGCATGGAAATAGTCAGTTTTGAATGAATGTTTGTTGGGAAGATTTCTTGAGTTTCAAGGTGATTTTCTAGTCAAAAGCAAAATAAACCTCAGAATCAATGGTAGGTAAGACACTCACCAGCAACAGAGATGCAAGTTCAAATGCCTCCATGACGTTCCTTTCTTCTTAAGTCACCTGTTACAGGTTCTCCTTCCACAGAGCAAGTAGAGAGAGAAAAAAATTAACTAGAAATCGGAATATTTGGAGTATTTCTTCCAGCACACAAAATATGTACCTGTTCTGGTTACACTGCAGTGAGAGGCAACCACTGTCCATTCACTCCTTTCACCTCTCCTTTGTAAAGCTCGCTGCCTTCTCTGGACATTGGGAGAAGAAAGGAGACACTGTCACACAGCCACCTCCTCAGGTTCAGAAAACAAAAAGATTTGTTTCTGGTTCTGTTGCCAGCTCAAGCAGAAATCTGGTGCTGCTGTTCCCCTCTCAGCAGGCTAAGAGGTGTACTAATGGATCCAGGAGACCACACCAACCATTGCAATCCCCCTCTTCACTCTTGCACTGGCCAACCCACAGGTGAATAATGATGAACAACTTGGGAAAAAAAAAAAAAAATCAACATTTGTGAATGCATTTCTTCTATTTTCGGTGATGAAGACACAGAGGTATTGTGTCCTCCTCTCCCCTCCCAGACATGGACTGCCTTCATAAGTGGAACCTGATAGCGCTGGTCCATTCCCATGGGCACCACTAAAACTCACACGTATCTTCTTAAAACTGAGCTTACTAAAGTGATACAAGCAGGACACTCTTTTGGAATGGTAATTTTGCTTTCTGAACTAGCATTTATATGATCTCTGTATCAATACTTACCACAGACCATCAATGCACAGGGAAAAAACCTGGGGGATCTTCAGAATCCATTTTAAAGCAGCAATAACAAAATCAGAATGATGGTCACTATTGAGGAGCAAAGTATGAGTAAAATAAACAAACGGAATAAATAAAAATGTTTTAAAATAAAAAATAGTCTGTTGGCTCAAAGCCTCAATTAATCCAGATTAGTCAATGGAGAAGAGAAGAAAGAATTAATAGAAATGACAATAAATGACAATAAAAACGTATATGGTTCATATAAAGTAAAAGCAACTTTGCCTCAAACTGAGCAGAACCTTTTTCAAATTTCAGAAAAGTTTGAATAAATTTTCTAGAAGTAAATAAAATTTCTGCTGTTTCTTTACTCCCCGATTCAAGTGGAGTTTCTAAACAATATGATGAGAAAAATGTTATAAGTAACAGAGAACACGAAAGGACATCAGAGGTTCAGGGAAAAAGAAAAGACTCAGAGTCAAAAGATCTGAGTTCAGTCTGAAGTGCTGTTCCTCAGTTGCTTAGAGACTGGGCAGAATAATTAATTACTGAAACCTTAATTTCCTTTTCAGCCCTTATTTATTTGGAATATAAGAGAATCTGGCTGTAGAGAGGGGTACGCTGAATCCCTTACTACTATTGTAACAAAACAATAACAACAATTGCTCTTTTTTACATCTGTGTGACAATTCTAACTTTGCACTCTCAGGCTTAGAGGGTGATTTTCTTCCATATTTGCAGTTTCACAATTATTCCATAGACTTGCAGATTAAGTGCCCAGCTCATTCCTATGTGCTCTGATATTTGCTCACACTCAAATCAGATAAACAAGTTATAAAATTCTGACTCAGCACACATTCAGAGTTAGGAGGTTTAACTCAATCTGAACCCATAAACCTTTTGAATTTCCCCACTAGAATCAAAGGAAACGAAATGCTGACGCTATTCAGTATTTATAGTTTTCAGCTGACAGAGAGCTGCAAGGCACAGCACTTGGTACTCACACTGAACACAGTTTTGTTCCCAAGTAAACCAGCCCTTCAGGTCGGTGCCTTCATCGACTGTTTGTCTTCCCCTCTGTGCTGATGGAGCTTCTGGAGTGCCCTTGCTACCTCTGTCCTGCCGTCACGGTCTGAAAAACTGAATATACAACACTAATTTTTCATTTTTGCTCCGGGTATGAACATTTCTCTTGCAGGGAATACCAGGCACTCAGGGATCACAGGGCTGATGGTATCCTCACAGGAGTCCCTGGGGAGCTCAGGTGCGTGCTCATGGCACACAAGCCATTAGAGGGCAGCCAACACTGCTTCCAGTAGCCTCCCGTATCATCTGTTTCTCTGCCATGTTTAATAGGCTTTGTCTGGTTCAGGGCAAACCCCATTAGGCATGAAAGGCAGAGCTATGTAAAGGAACTTGCACTGACAGCCTGTTAAATGAATAAGATTCTGCAGGGTAGGGTAGTGGGATTCAGCTGTTTTGGAAAAAAATATACACACACAGACATGCTTTACATATTTTTATCTTTTTTTATCAGTATAAAAATAGGATCTCAGTTTGCTGAATGTATTCTTAGCTGCGCTCTGCCATCATTCATTGCTAACATTGCAATTGCTGTTTTCTCCGTGTTGGCCCAACCACATGAAATAAATACTCCCGTGGCATTGTAAACCACATACTCTTTGCCACGTATGTTGATTCTTTGATTTCACAGAATTATACAAATACATCTTGTCAAAAAAATACTCTTGGAGTTGCAGTAATTAATCATGCCCGTGGTCTGGTGCACCTCTAAGAGCTCACCTGCACACCCAGGGGTTCAGCCTCTCCAGAGGACAGGTCAAGTCCTGCACAGCCTTGCAGCTCAAGTCCAGGTCTTTGCACTCACTCACCCACAGGTAGCTCCATCCAGGATCATCAGGCTCACATGTTTCCTATGAGATAGGAGTGTGACAATGACAAAGTGAAAGCACATAGTTACAGATGTGTAGTTTAAATAATTTAAGCATCACTTGCTGGTGATGTGAATGTAAGGCAGCTTTTGGACTTGTAAGTTCTTTACAAAAAAATATTTTAGTTTCTTTTTTGCTTAAACCCATGGGTAATGGAAACTCAGTTTTGCTGAGCTTTCCTATGCAGTGAATGGGGTAAGCGTGTTTGAGTCTGGCCACAACTCCCAATGATAGTGAGAGGCTCAAAAAAAAGGGTCCTTTAAGTGCATTTCTGTTTCTACAGATCTTGTCACAGACACTGCACGCAGCTGCTGTAGTTAAGATTAGGACTGCAATTATTTTTTGCTGACTCTGTCAGTTTGAGCTTTTCTAGCAGAATTTCTCTAGAGGGCAGTAAGGATTCAAAGCTGCCTCAGTATAAATATATATATATATTTTGTAGAAATGACAGATCATCTTTGCACAGCAGTAAAGGTTACAAGAGTGGGTGCACATGTTGCAGTGTAGGGTAGAACAGCTAAAAGCACATAAAGCATACTGTACACTCTTCCTTCTCATAACATCACCCAGGCTGATATTTCATTGCACATTTGTATTCTAAATTACTTGAGGTATTCTGCTTTTAATCTTGATGAGAAAGGGGCTTTTTTGTTAGGGAAGATTCAGTTCAGATTAGCGGAGGGTATAATAACAATGAAACAAATTGGAAAAATAAGTCAAGGGGCCAAACGGAAAACTTTGGTTAACACTGTGCAGGGCTGAGACTACAATTGCTCCTACCTACTCCTTCCAGAAAACTGAAGCTAGATCCAGGTCCAAATACAGTGTATGTGATAATTCTCTGGCTTCAACATTATTTTTAACAATGGCAAATATAAGAATACATGTATAATGCCTGCTGCGAAGGACATAATGCCTGCTGGATTTTCACAAATTAAGAGGCTTACTGGCAGGAAAGACGTGGTAATACTAAGGGTATAAAAGTTTTGGAGCTCTCTTGCACCATCCCTGTCATCTTTGCCACACCCTACTGGAAAGTGATGCAGCGAGGGCACCTAAGGATATTAAATTCCCTTTAACACCTTATAAATCTCATGTATCACTTAGGAAAATAGTAATGAGTTTCACACAACTGCTGTTTCTAATAGTTCATAGCTCTTTCCTCATCTTGTCCATACATCTAGATTTGAAGCCTCCAGAAACAAAGTGGAGTGTATTGTTATGTGGGTCAGGTTCTTCTTGCTTTACCATCAGTGGGTAGCACCATAACCTCCCAGTACAAACACCCTTGGCCAGGAGGGCGAGAGGTAAAATTAGCAGGGTCTACACATGTATTTTCAATCCTGCGATGATTGTGCTGCAGCAGTAGCTCTATGTTGATATACTTAAGGCAGCCGTAGCTGCATGTGTGGTCATTGGGCTGTTCACCAATGTCCTAATGAGATACAAGCTTCTGTGTCTTGTGTCTGCATGAGCTGAAATGCAGGAATAGAGTCTCTGCACCCATTCCAACAGACCTATTCTTTAGACTCCCCCATTCTTTGCCATCTTTATTCCTGTGATTTCATGGTACTGTATTTCAGACATGGAAAGCCTCTGGAAGTATTTTATAAAGTTCTTCCAAGAATGACTAAAGCTTTTTGTTGCATCTGCTTGTGTCCAACAGGCTACAATATAAAGTAAGAAATATGTATGATGCACATAGAGGAAATTCAGTTATTGCCTTCATTGTACTTAATCCCATGGGTTTAGCAGAGCAGATGATCCAGACAGAGAATCGTGGTTACAGCTGAGCAAGCTAAGGTTCAATCAGGACACACCAAAGACCGTGCAGGAAGACAGGTGGCCAGAGAAGGTTATCAACAATTTTATCATGGACAATACCTGATAATACGTTGCCCCTACTTAAATCCAAAATTGAAGCTGTTTATTAGGCTTGTCAATTCCATGAATAACAAAACACCTTAGTGTCATTCTATGATATCTTTACGTAACTTAATAGAGGCTATCTCTATTTCAATGTAATAACCATTTACCACTGATTTTAAATAGGGCAGGTGTGGTTAAATTTGAGCCATGCTGTTTTCAGCCAGATGTAGGCAGGTTCACATTTCTGCAGGTGCCCTTTTTGTCCACATAATGAGACATAAAGCTCAGAGGTACAAGAGGCATAATCAGACATAAAACTCAGATCCAGTTCTTTACAGCGCTAAAGAAAATAGCTGAACTCTAAAATTTGTCTTCACCTTGGTGTGCAGATTTGAAGAACCTAATTGAAAATGTGATTTACAATCCAGTAATTCAGGGGAACCAATGGATTTCTTATTTCTGTTACAACAGTGAGGTTCCCAAAATTCAGCTTGCTCAGGAGTTTGCAACAGCGACTGCTACTGCTAATTTTTCATTAATTTTCAAGGTGCATATAGATATACCAAGGCATGTGTCCATCCCTCCCTTTCTCACCTTTACTGAATTTTAATGCAAACTCCTTCCTTCCAGCAGTATCTCCAGATCTCTCAACCACTTACATCTTAACTACTTACCTAACTACTTGACTAGTCATCTCTTTCAAGTCAGATCTCTCCAGGGACCATGTTGCTGAACACTCACTGCACAGGCTGCTTCTGAGTGGAGCTACCAAAGGATCTTGCAGCCACTGGGTTGCTGCTACGTGCCCCAGGCAGGCACTGAACCCACAGTTTAGGGAAGGTCTCTATATAGGAACAGGGAGCTGCCTCTGCACATCACATCTGAGTGGTTCACACACCAGCCGTAGTATGCTATCATGTTGTGAGAACTTCAGATGTGTATCATCATCAACATATGTGCAAGTGTTATGCCAGAAATTTAAGTCTGGGGCAAAAATATCAGTGGGGCACTTTAAATAAACAACCAAGACACAACTTTTCCAAACAACTAGTTCAAACAGAGAACTGGAATGCTACGAATAATGCGAGACTGGGCTAGATTTTATTGTGAGATTATGTTTTTAAGGAATACTAAATTTAGGATCTAAAGATGTTCATACTTGAATATATTTAAATAATTACTCTGTAAAATATTCATCCTACAATCTGTATTCTTGCTTTTCAGGTGTCTTAGTGTCTAACAAATCTGTATTCCTGACCTTAAAAAGTATGTTTCTTGCCTGAAACAAATTTAAACAATAGTGTAAGATGCCATAAAACTTGAAAACTCCTATGTCAAGTCAAGAGGAGATTCATTCAAGATAATTCCTTCCATATTTGCAAGACAGTTGAGAGGTTTTTAGCTCAGTGTCATCCAGTTTTTTCACCTGAGATCTCTTCTCTTTCCTCTCACTGGCCAAGTGTCTTCTCTTAGGCTGTAGTGTGGCAAGCACATTTCAGGTGTGGGTTGACAACCATATTTTAAGCAGCTCCCAGCTCATTTCAGACCTAGTGCTCTGACAGTCCTGCTGCTGTACTTGTTTGCACACCACTTACGGAACCATACTGAAGATTTGATTTCATGTAAAACCAATCCAGGTTAATTCTCCAGTCTCTCACTGGGAGAAGAGGTGCTCAATACTAGATATAATGTCAAGAATGGTTTCCTGACCCATGGATAGGTTTTGAAGTTAGAACTTTCCCCTAGTCAACACTGAGATAGTATAGACACTCTTCTAAGGTTTTCATGAAAAATGGGTCATAGCCTTGTGGTTTGGTTCTCACTAGGGCACCCAAAGTGACAGCAACACAACGGTGAAAAAAACCTGTCCCCTTTACACCCAACACATTGCATGTGATGAAGATCATCATTATGTGTTTACATCAGAGGTACTCAAGGAGTTTTTACTCCCCTGTTAGGTTATTTGGTACGAGCAGTGAGGCTCATAAATAGGGTTAGAAGCACCCCTTCAAAAGAGGAATATCCACCTAAAATAGATCTATTTCAAAGGCAGTGGCCCAAGAGCAATTGCTGTTTGGGGTCCTCAATATAATTCAAACCACACTGTCTCCCAGAAAAAGCTTTTAGTTAAGGGGCTATGATTTTAAGAAGGCTTTATACCCCATATGTGCACTATGGATCATGGAACTAGGAAGCAGTAAAAGTTGAGTACAGCTAGTATACCAGGGACTGACAGCATTATGACTTTTATCAGTTGTGTGAGAAATAAGTCCAGCCTTAGTAAGACAGTTAAGCTAATATGACCATGCTCCTATGCTACAGATTTATGGGACAGTCCTCCCTATAAAGCAATTGTTTAGAAACCAAGGGCTTGAAAACCCTTGTTCGGGCAAGCAGTCCTTGTTCTTGAGTTCCATTGAACTTCCTTTGCTTTAGCCACAGCAGTACTCCCAAAAAGCACCAGACAAGTGACTAGACTGTGAGAGACCCAAGCCAACAAACATATCACTTATCATGTCCTAGGGTAGTCCAGCTTGCCTTGCAGAAGCATGTAAAACAATAAGCCAAACATGATGAATTCATCATCTGGAAGATACATGAACCAGCAGAGCAGGCCTGCACCAGCTTATTTTTGGCTCTACTGATGGCATCTCCTATTGCTCACGCCTCAGTTACTCCACCTATATCTGTATAGGTGAAGCTATTTTTCAAAGCCTTTTTATATCTGTAAATGAAAAACATACAAATGCCAAATGTTGTTGTAATGAAAAGTGTTTTCCTGGGCTGTTCAAAACCAGTGGGAAATCCATATTGGCCTCTGCTCCTGGAATGTTATTGCAGCAGCACTTTTACAGCAAGAGTGCTCTCCTCCAAAAATATAAAGGCTTGAAAGGATAAAGTAGATCAAGTTTAGTGGTTCCGGACCAGTCAGTTACTCAATGTTACTGTAGTTAGAAGGAGGTGAAGGGAAGATAGGTGATTTCAGTAAGGTACCTACAGGGAGATGTGTGCCAGGATTCAAGCCTGGTGATTCATAAGCTGTTCGTCAGTAGCTGTTAAATATCTGCTTTTTGCCAACACTCACTGTTTCAGTCTGCCAAAGACACTGGATAAACAGTCGCTGTAAAAAATTTATAGTTTCTCTGGGGAAAACAAAAGCTTTTTGTGGCATAATACAACATCATAAATTAAAACTTTTTTTTAAATTAAGAAGTTACATCATGTTTTGATGTAATGTGATGTGGCAGGTCATGCTTTTAATTTTAATAAGCTTAAAAAAGAGAGAGAGAGATTGAGATTTGGGAATATAAATATTGTTTCTGAACCTATAACATCTCTTGTTGGAAGCTAGCAAAGCAGGTTCACCTCTGCCATCTGGGTTCAAGTCTTATTTCAGGAAAACAATTTGAAACGATTTCTGGAGGTATCAGCATCAGTTAATGAACTGAATTTCCACTTCACAGACCTTCCAGGAAATTGCCAAACAGCATTAGCACTTCTACAGTATTTGTCATACTCAGGTATTGCTGTGCTTTAAAAAGCTCTGTCATCTCCAGCTTACCTTTTTTGAACTGTCCTGTAACTTTCAGGTATCTTCAATGTTAAAAATTTCAGTATGAGAGACCCAGGACTGTATTTCAGTGGTGCTTACAGTAAGTGCCTGCTGATTTCAGGAGCAATTGGAGGGCTCCAAGTGCATCTGTGAGTAGTTGGTCCTTAAGCAGAGGTATCTCACTTTGGAATTCAGAACTGAAACCCATCATATTCGCAGTCACTTGACGATGCAGGTCTTTTTGGCACCATAAGGTTATGACAGAGAGCAGAATTCATGTATCTTTAAACTGATGGGAGCTTTCAGCACATCTAAGGCTAGGCCTGCAATTAGGAACAGAAAAGTCTTCTACCTTATGATCAGAGGACCTGGGTCCTCTTTTCCAGAAAAAAAAAAAAAGTAATTTGTTTTTATGCATAAGGTAGCATAAAAAGGATATTAACCTTGATTTTAACCTTTAGTCACTGCTATAAGAAATGTAAAGGGTCGGGCATATTGCAGGACTACACAAAGGTGAAATAATCACCTATTCAGCATTTCATCTCCTGAATTTTTTTCATTTTTCTTCCAGCTTAGTCACTGAAAGATGTGGTCTGAACAGTGAATTTATTTAGTCATGTCTGACATGACTCTAGTAGATGGCCATTGCTCTGTTCTCACTTACTTGGTCTGATTTCACCAGATGTGACTCCTGGAGGGGATTGCCCGCGTCCTACATTGGCTTCGGCTGCGGAGGGATCCTGGAGCTCTCACTGCCTCCCTTGGCAGAAACTTGGCACTTTCTGGAGGAGTCTTGCATAAGCCTTGGGAGAATGAAATAGGAAATGACTGCTGTAACACAGCTGAGTAATGTGGTTCATTTCAAGCCGCTCAGACAACCACCTCACCCTCTGCTAAGCCTGAGGTAATTGGTTTGGGGCTGTTTAGGGCACTTGTCTTTCATTCTCCTTTCTGATTTCTCTTTTCAGTCCTCTTATTTATTATCCTAATAGTTCATTTTGCCATTCTAACTCTCATTTTTGTATTTTTAATTATATTCAGAACAGAGGAAAAAGGGTGACCCATTGTCCTCATAAGTGACATCTAGTCTATGACTTGACTGACAGGACATACCATTAGAATAAGCAACCCTTCTCTGACTGAGACTATCCATGTTAACATTTCTGTACTCTGGGCTATATATTTGATCTTACATAGCTGTAAATTATGAGCGACTCCATCAAAGTCAGAGGCATTGCTCCAGTGCGAACATGGTGTAGGTCAGCTCAGATTCATGCTTCCAGGATTTCAGATGCCTTGCTGGGGCTCGTGTTGTATTGCTGGCCACTTCTGTCATTCAGATGTGTATGTGGTTAGAGTCAGCTGGCTGAAGTACCTGACACGTGAGCTTCTCACCAGGATCATTGCCTTGAATTTCTTGAAGATCAGGTTCATGCTGGCATTTGAAGTTGGCTATGGAGACAGAAGTGTACAGTACATTACTACATTGTAAGTCATATCAGGGCAATATCAAAACACAATAAAAGTTAAACAAAACATCTGAAATCATTTTCTCTATGTACACAGAGTATATCTCCTTGGGGTAAAACTGATCTTTCAATTCAGAGTTCACATGGAAGGTAAACTACTGCAGACAAAGTTCAACATAATCAGCCGAAAACAACGGGCCTATGTTAAACATTACCAAGGTTAAACTGTACGTAGGAAAAAGATTTTGCCTTCAGTTCTGCAATTTTACACTCATGTTCTATGGCTGGTTTCTGTACTGGTAATTTCTTTACATGAGAGAAAAGCTAGGAATGTTATGGAGAAGGCTAAACTGTTAGAAGAGGGCTCTGTGGGAAGGGAGGAGGAATGCATAGTTTTGATTCATGTGAGAAGGAATGTGCTCACTAGGAATAAAGTTTACAAAACCACAGTGAGATCAAAACTTACATGATCAGCCTAACCACTGGAAAACAAAGTAGCTGCAGAAATGGGTACGTAGGGAAAGTGGGGAGGGTCAAAGGTGGGGGGAGCTCTCAAGTCTCTTTGTAACTGATAGAAAACAGTAAAAAGGTTTTAAAGAAATTCATACTTTGTATTCTCTTAGATAATGAGAACATAAAACGTCTGGTTCTCATCTTTTTTACACTTATGTAAAATTAGGATCAACTCAACAAGTTAATGGAGTTACATAGGTTTAAATCTGGCATAAGTGAGATAAGAAACAGGCCCATCAGTTCATTAAGGACTTCATTAACTGTGACTGGAATATCTTGCAGAGCCTGTGTTCCTGCAAATAAAAACCTGCGTTTGAGGCCACAGGAAGGTATTCTGCATGCCCTAATGTGTGTGTACAAATAGCTGCCTATTTTAGAGTCAAAAGCTAGAGGGCTCTGCCTAGTTGCATCTGGGAGAGGGTGAGTAGGTATTTGTGCTATCGCAGGAGTTGTGCTTGCAACAAGATAGATGCACACGCAGGTGGGTCTGACCTATCACTGGTGACAAACCAAGCACAGGACAATCTGCACAGGTCTGCATGCACACAAGACCTCCCATTTAATTAAACTTTGTCATGACTTTTCAGCTTGCAAAGTCATTCTGTTTATGTTTATCTCACTTGTACGTAGGTTAAATATATAACTACATTCCACCATTCTGTGTTTTCTGCTGAGGGATATGCTTATGGTCTTATGATGCTACTCAACCCACTCTATACCAATTTTACTCAAACATCAAAATAAATGTATATTAAAAAATCCATCCACAGAAAGGATCTGAATAGCAAAGGAACAAGCAGCTCCCTCAAAAACTTTATTCCCCTGCGTGATTGATGGGCTCCATTACTGCAACTTTGCTGTTTTATCAAATGGTAAATCATGTAAATATACCATGTATGAGTGTCAAAGCAGTTTTGAAGAACTGAAAATTTTTGTTTAAGTTATAGGTCAAGCAGCAATTTCCCAGAACAACCCCTAATGAAAGCAAAGATTTTCTTCCTTTTAAGCACACATCAGACCAATCTAATTTACTAGGGAGAAAATTCACTTTAATGCAGAAGAACAATCCAGACGTATACACTACTTACGCCCTTGTTAAGTGAAAATTGGGATAAGTGGTACTAAGTGGGTGCATAGATCTTAAGCTTGTCCTCTTCAATAGGGTGAATTTTATCCTTAAGAAGTATAAGTAGAGCATCAGTGTTGTCTAGATTCTTCTGAGGACCATTAACACACAGCTGAGTTTCACCATAAAGACGTAGCAGAAAATGTAAATTAATTGAGAGTTCTTTTACTAGTTATATACTTCTCACTTATTGCTTCTCACTTGTAAACTGTGAACTCTATTATGTCTTGTCCAAATGATGCTGAGAAAAAGGTTTTGAATTAATTTCTATCAATCCTTTATGGGATTTCCTTATGCATTTTTACTCAATTTCTGCTATTTGTTCTGCTGAAAATTTACCGTATCACAAGGAAATCCTGCAGACAATTCATTCTCCCTTCCTCCAAGCAGCACCACCAGACATGCTGAAGGCCCAGTTGTCTGATTCCTAAGGTATGTTACCTGTAGTACCCAGACTGGTGTAACTCTTTGGAAATGAACTGGATTTCAGAGATGCAGCTCAGCAATGGAGAATGATGCCAGAAAATATGTAACGTCAGCTGTAGGTTGCCACACTTCCATCCTGGAAAAGAAAAACACAAGGCCTTCAAAGATGGTTGCAAAGCAAATCTGATAAACCTTGTCAAAACTGTGGACTGACTCTGCTCCTCTCAACTTGGGTTGCTTTTCTGCTTCCTAGAGATGGTCACTCCCATCATTTCATTGCCAATCTTCATACCTCAGAGGGATAGGAAAGGAAAATACTCTAACTATCCTGAACAATCTCCTGAGAGAATTTCATTAGATGTTCACAAGTAGGTGGCTTCAATTGCTAATAAAGCTTGGAAGACACTCTTTTCTTGTCTTATTCTCTTTTTGTTTTCTTCAGCTTGACCCCAAATCAATCTTATCTCTGGTTCAGAAAGCCTCACTGTCCCAGGGAAATGTAAATGACACCTCTGTGTGAGAGTTAGTGATTTTGGCTCATGGTCCTAATGTCATTTCATTGCTTTGTACATCAAAAACCGTCCCCTGACACAGGCATTGGTTTACCTTAGCTGGAGTGACTCATCATTTTCCCACAATTAAATTTTTGAGCTCTAATGCAAAGCAGACTTATCTGCTTTGACAGGACAGTACAGAATAAACAGAAAAGACTAAATTTGTATTGGCAGCTACCACTGCGCTGCAGTTATGAGTAATACAGCATAACTAGAAAGGACACCAAGAAATCAAAATAGATTCTAGCTGCTGGAGAACCAAAAAAGAAGAAATAGCTGTTGATCCCCAGTAACTGACTGTTTAGTATTGTATCAAGACACTGGATGGGAACATGTGTCTGGGCTTTTTACTCTGTATTATTTTTTTCACTCTCTCTTCTATTTTCCTCTTTTTAAATTTTTATTTTCTATTTTTATTTCTTACAAAACAATAAGCCACTGTGGGTAATTTCTATGTGTGCTACATATACTAAGGAGGAAGAATACCCTTACAATTTGGACCACTGTTCAAACACCAGTTTCCCCAAGCCTCTGCCCTGCTTCACCCAGACCAGCACTTCCCACGGAGTCCCCCATCTGCACGGCTCTCCCTTTCCCACTTACAAACGGGATGCTCGGGTACTGCTGGTGTGTGACCCACGTGCAGCTACACCAGCAGAGAAGCTACACACCCCAGTGGGTCCAGGAGGCCTCTCTGGAAACCCTACACTGGTTGAAATTAAAATTCGATTTGTTCTGGCTACATCCTGAAGACAATTACACTGTGTCACAGATGCTTTCTTGCCATGTGATGGGGGACACCTGTCACACCTGGAAATGCTAGCGGAGGTGTGGCAAGAGGAGGGAAACAAATTTGTACCTCCAAAATGGGTTGAATCTTACCTTGGAGATACCTGGTTGTATTCATGAACTGAGGAACTTCAAAAGAAGCATCATCAGCAATCTTTCTCTAACTGAGAAAAGGCACGTGCTGAATTCAGATGGGTTTAATTCCACCAAGCCCGTGGGCCCAGTGCTTCACATTGGCTGGCTGGCAGTCGACCAGTCAATCACAAACACTGGGCATGAGGAAATAGATGGAATTTCAGATTAGGCTCATATCACATTGCTCCAAATTTACATGTGCAATTACTATGTCTGCACATGCAGATCAATAAACAGTATGTACAAATGAACAGAAATCATTGGCACATACCTCAGCAAATTAGGACATGATTATGCACAGTTAAAAATTTGGATTCTAAACCTTTGTACACTTCTGTTGTGATATTTTGTAATTCCTAATTGCAACAATATCTGTGCAGGGTATGTAATTCAACATGACAAGTGTTTTTAGCAGCAGGTGAATAAGATCAGTTATTGAAACAGCAAAATTATTGCCAACGTTGAGAAAATTAGATAAAAATGCATGGTCCAAAAAGGCTCATTCATATCAGATATAACACAAGCTGAAGTAAACACAGAAAATTGTTAATTTTACATGTCAATAAATAATTTAAATAGATTATAACAGAACAGAATGGCTTGGCACAGTTTTGGCTCTTCAGCATCATAAGCAGAGTAGCAATAGCACACAGCTCTGCTCATATATTTATATTTTGGACTACTCACCTATTGTATTCCACATTTACATTAGAAAGCTTTGAACATCAACATACTAGACACAAAGTTTTCACTTTAAAGGCTCACTACCCAGTGCATAGGAAGCAGTATTGTGCTGTTACAAAAAAAGAGCATGTGAACTCTGATTTCATTGCTGGATTACATCTAGTCTTACTTTTGGTCCTTAAGCAACGCTTGGCATCCTTTCTTCAAAACTAATGCAAACCCTCAGCGTATGTTCTCCATCATATAAGAAAAGTGATATCTGGAGAGAGCTCCAAGCGACTGCAGTTGCACTGTGGGAATGCAAGTTTTAACCTTTATGTCTGCAGTGGAAGCCTTGGGAAATCTGAGAGTTGTTTTATGAACCAGACAAGATATGCCAATAAATGTCCAGTGCTATCAGCATGCAAAGGAGAGTTCTCTAGAGAAAGATGAATGGACATGGCTCTGTGCCAGCATGTTTTTGGACTGCCATGAAGAGGTCTTCACTTTTAATTAATTTTTAAATACAAAGCATCAAGGACATGATATCCTTAATGAGAAGTACAGGACCATTTTCCATTTTTCTTGTCTTCCAACATGAAATAATGGTTGCTGGATGCAATGTGAGAGCACCTCTGTGTGCACGTGCTTACATGTAATATGACATAAAAAGATATAGATATGACCAGGTCAGCACATGTCCTGCATAGTTTGTGATTTGCTTCATGGATGACTGTAAAGTGATCAGACAATTTTAGGTTTTCGGAGGCCACATGCATCCTGGATCCGAGTCTACAATCAAACCCATGAGCAGACTCCTGTGAGACTGCCAGTTCTGCCTTTCTTTGTGTCAACTTCACTATTAAAAGCAAGGGTGTAACAAAGCATAAGTGCAGAGGATTAAGGTAAGTGGTCTCTCTCTCTTCCTTAAGTTTTACATAATGCTGGATACTTAAGACCTGTTATCCCTCAGCCCTCCAAGACAGTGACTGTGTCAGTTTGCTCCTCATAAATAAGTCCCTGATAAACTGACCATCGCCTTAGAATAGAAGGAGTTTTTAACAGATTATAGCCCTTTTGATCTGTTTGCCCCTTGTCATGCTGAAACACCTGTATAATTTTGGCTGGAGTCTGGAAGGACTATTTCACAGCTCATAGCTCATGAGTTGTTTCTTAACCCCCTGCCCTGTTTACCTGAAGCAGTTTTATCTGAATTTTTTGGTATTGACTCCCTACTTATTTCCTAGCAATCAGTTAATAAATAAAACTCCTTTATACATATATATGTACATGCACAGTAACTACAGTCATACAGTAAACACTCATGACCAAGACAGCCACATGCAGCATTCATAAAGTAATGCCGCAGTCCCATGTCCTTCACACTTTTGTTTTCACTTTAAGATTCTTTCTTAATAAGGAATAATGAACATCAACACCCAGTTATTCAGTAAACCAAAGCATATAAGCAATTAAATTAAATTAAATTAAATTAGCACAGCCAAGCAAACAAAGCAGTAATCATTCAAGTCCTCTACTTAGGCTGCAGCCATAACGATAGACTGAAGAACAACAATACATCCCAGTAAAGACAATTAGTATTAAATTTTTATTTTTAAAAATCTTAAACACTAAGTAAATACTAATTTTTGCCACAAAAGCTTCCTTTCAAATAGTCTTTCCCTCTCACTTCAGAATGTGACAAATCCCAGACAGAATTGGTCTTTTATAAGCCTCATGTAACTGAAGTATATTCAGTATTATCTTCTCCATACAGTTTTAGCTCATAACCTCCTGGGAGTCTCCACCACTTTCCTCGAATGTACTAAAACAAGGGTTGGCCAGTCCAGAACAGTAAAGGATGAAGGCTTTAGAGAATAGTCTTGGGTCAAGAATTATTATTGCTAGAGGCCTCCAAAATCTAGTTATGGGTTTCAGCAAACCCTGTGGGCTCTTATGATAATGCTTTTCTACAGTATTATTGTTATATGGCATTAAATCAGTCAGATTCATGAGCAACAAGAGGTCAATGTCTGATTGAAATTCATAAGGTCAAAAAGGAAACTAAAAATCAATTTATAAGATATGAAGATTTAGGTTCAAACTATATCCATGAGCAATAAAATTTCACATCCATAAATGTAAGAAATCAGTTATTAAACTTGAGGGGGGGAAGAAGACTTATTAAGTTTTACACACACATAAGGCAGCTAACACATAATTTTATCAGACATTACTGAAATCCTATGTGTAATATAAGAGATGATGGGCTAAAATGCTAAATGGTTTAGCACTAAATTATTAAGTGATGTATCCCTAAGGTATTAAAAAGATAAGAAATGCAGAGCAGGTGTCTCTCCCACCAACTCTTGATCACCACTTTAAGTCTTTCCCCACACAAGGTTTTTCCCACATAAGTTTCCCCATGTGAGTTTTTTCCCCACATGAGTTTTTCCTCCAAGGGACCTTTTCTCCATGTGAGGTGTTCCTCCACACGAGCCCTTTTCTCATGTCTTTTCCCATGCCAGGTATTTTCCCCACGTGAGTTTTTTCCCCATGTGTGAGTTTTCTCCGTGCAAATTTTCCTCCATTTGAGGTTTTTCCTCCATGCAAGGATTTACCCCCTGAGTTTTTCCCATGCAAATTCTTCCCCCACATGAGTTTTGGCAACGTGAGTTTTACCCACATGAGTTTTTCCCATGTAAATTTTTACCCATGTGTTTTTCCCCACACAGGGTTCCACTCTCACAAGTTTTTACCCATGTGAATTTTTCTAATGTCTTTTTTCCTGTGTTTTTTCCTCAGATGCCAGAAAAATGACTTCCAGCACATCTAGATGTTAAAATTAATTTGCCTCAAATCAATTTAGGTACAACCAGCAAATAGGTATTTTATCCATCTGATCCTTCCCCGTCCTGCCTGCCTTACACAGCTAATTAGATCAACGTCCTGTTGCTGCATCTACCATTTGACTTAGGGGTTGTACCTTTAGGTTTTTTAAATAAATCCTTTTCTTTGAAAGGTGAACCGTGACTCTGAGGCCCAAAACTCAGGGGCTGTTAATACCTTTCGGGAAGTTTTACAAAAGTTACTTTTGTGACACAGAGACCCTAAATACAGCTTAAGCATTGTGAGAGCTAAATGAAAAAACCAGAAGTGAGATGAGGACACCTTTGAAACAGAAGACACTCATTTGGTAAGAGCAAACGTCGTTCCTGAAGGTGTATCTGCAGCAACCTGGGGAGCACATTTCAAAGGGACCTGGCTGCTTCTGGATGAGGATACTGAAGGACCCCAGTGACTAGTGTGAACTTCCCAAAGCTTCCAGAGATTGGGCATTGCTGCTTCCATTTAGGTCATTTCTTGTAGAGTCCATTGGAACATGAAAGTCTTCTCATCAATTCCTTGTCGTTTTTTTGACAAATGTTGTAGGCATGAAGTTACTACTCCCCATTGAATGCACATCCAAATTTAAACCACAGATCTCAACTGCTTCATGCAGCAGCAGCAGAATGTTAGTACTGATGAACTGACCACTACAAGTAGTTAAAATACTTTCACTGATTATTTTCTAATCAAAAATCTCTTTGTTTGTGTACTTTTCTATCTGTATTCCTGATAATACAGTTCAACTTAAGTTGCTGGCTGAGATTTTTTCTCCTCACTTACAATCCCATGGAGTTAGCTTTTTTTTCCAACTCCATTTCTAAAATTTTTTTGCATGAGCTTTGTCCTTTTTACTTCAATTAGTATCATGAGCACGATGATTTTACACTCATGCAGGATGCAACTAATTTGAAAATTCTTGAGTAGATTGTTCTGAAGTATCAAATAATATATTTTCCACAGATTGTTAATTTTAATTTTAAAATGAAGTAACATTCTCTGGAATTTAACTTTCTACTTCTGATGTGGAGAAATGTTAATAGCTTGCAAAATGCCATGTAAATTCAGCTTTTGCTTTGCCTGAGAAAAACTTCTTGTTTCTGTGCATTTGCTCTTATTATTTAATACAGCATAGTTTCCAGCTTAAAAATTCTCTGATTTTGGATTTTGTTCAAAACTTGTATTATTTTGTACTTTCAAAATAGTTTTTGTATACCAAAGATACTTCGCTATAAAGAGATTTTTTTTTTAAAGGAACTGTGAGATGATCTCACATCTTTATAATGTTAAGTCATGTAAGAGCTCATTGCATATTTCTGAGCTCTTTTTTGTGGCCAAATGAGTAAAGAAAAGATGTCTAGCCTGTGAAATGAAAGGCTGAAGCACAAAACTGTACTTTAGAGGCAAAATATTAGTAATATTTTTGCTATATTGAAAGCCTCATGTCAGAATGAATAAAAGCTTCTACCTGACAAAGAAGTGTTCATATATATGATATATAAATAATTTTTAAAAATCATGTTAAGTGTTAGCTCCCTCTAGAACAGAAACAAAACTCCAATGTATTAGAACTAGTTTGATACTCATACATAAGTAAATAATGTAGGTGGAATAATAACTATACCACATGGAGAATAAGAATTACAGTGAGCACTCTTACCTGTTCTGAAATGAAAATGCATTTTTATTAAAATTACAGATTAATGGAGGTTCGTGGAAGCCAAAATGTATAAAAATGTAATACTGCTGACAACTACGGTTATTGTAGGTCTGGCCAGCACATTTCACAAGAGCTCTTTTTTTCCTTTGCTGTTAATTTTCTAGTGGTCCCTTCTTTGGGCCAGCTCCCCTGCTTTAAAGCAGCAAGCACAGAGTGGTGGGGATGTCCTCTGCAATGTTAACAGTCCCTTCTGCATCACCCTTTGGGGTGGGATGGGTGGGTGCTTGCTGAGAGAGTGGGGCTCAAAAAGGATGTTTTGGTCTGCTACATCCTGCCTCAGAAACAAACTAAAACACCAAACTCCTCCATTTCAAACAACTCACTTCTCTTACCTCTTTTCAAGCTGAGTCTTCACCTGTTGTTTCCGTATTTGCTGGGTCTGCCCAGGCAGGTTCGAGGGTTCCAAGGCCGGAATGGAATGGGGCAGCCAAGGAGCAGAAGCACTGTGCCCTGCACTCCCAGGCACTCCTGAGAGCCTTCCCCTGCCACTTGGAGAGACCCTGGCTCTGCCCCAGCACAGCAACCTCCATCTGCCCTGGGAGGAGGAGGCACAACAAAACAAGGCTGCTGACAAGGGAAGCGCAGTGGGAGGTGCTAACCTCAGGAGCACCATGTGTGCTGAGCACTCCCAAAGTCCCACAGGAATGTTTTTTTCAGTTATTCCCCTGTGGTAACTTCTGCCATCCTTATTCAGAAGGACAGGGATGCAGACCCATCCAAGCACTTCTGCAAAGACGCCCATGTCTGAACTCTGACACTGAGAACTCCTTGGCAATCGCTCTCTAGCCTTCAGCTGAACAATTTATTTTACATCAGTGTTCAGATTTCTTCTTGTTTCTATTCACTCATCACCATATCAAAAGTGGGTAGGATTGCATCTGCTTATTCTTACTTTGATGATGGTTCAACTTAGCTTAGCTCCTTCTTCCTTATCTTTCTTTTGTTACTTGTTCTCCAGCTCTTCAAGTTTATCATTTGTCTGCTTGTGACTTGTCTTTTTTTCAGATATTAACTTTGGCATCTTCTCCATTCAGCACAGAACTCCTTACCTGACATGGTTTTATCAAGAAACTTTTTGGGTCCTGGGTTGCTGAAGTCAAGGTATTCTCAGAGAATATCTTTCATTTAAGAATAGATGTAGGATATTGCTTTGTAGCTCTCCATAAAAAAGAAAAAAAGGTTTGACAACGTGAACTCTGCACACTCTGAAGAATCAGAAGGCAAATAAGCCTGTCAGTATTGTGTTCATAATAATGTTTGGGGTTAGGCCATGACATTTAGAGCTGGAAATATTACAGCATCATTTGAGCTGCAGCTTTCATACACCTCCAACCTCTTCTCCTTTGAGCCTCTCTCTTCAAAACATGCTTCTACAATCAGACTGAAGAATTTGATCATGTTTAATCTTGGCTAACTCAGTTAAGCTGATATCTGATCTTTCCTTAATATCACATTTACTCTCTGCTGTTCAGCTTTCACTTTTTCCTGTCGAGATCTTTGATCTCTGTTAGTAAACCATAGATGGGAGCTTCCCAGACTGACTGCCTGTCAAGTACAGCTGGGTGGATATGGGATAGAAGTGGTGCACGGGGCCCGTGCAGACCTTGGGCCAACCCTCACTTGTGTCTGGGCTCATCTCTGATGGGAGGCGAGGGCCAGGGCACCATCTGCATTTGTTTCCTAAAGCATCTTTAAAAATGATGCACTGCTGTGAGCATCACTATGATGATTTAAATGAGCTAAATACAAATATTTTAATATCAAAAAAAGTAAGAGGAAGAATACAGATATTTAAGTAAAACAAGAAAGAAATACAGAGATTTACGACAGATTACAAATTAAAGGGCACAGTAGAATGTTTGGTGATGTTTAAGGGTAAAAAACATTAAGTAGGTTTTTGTGCCTCACCTAAGTGAAAAAAGCAGGTTAGCATTTCTTGGAGTGAAACAGTGTGAATTTCACAGCAAAACCTTTCTAAGCTGGTCATTTTGTCAGGGACTACAAAAGTTTCCAACAAAATGATTTTTTTGCCTTCATTTCAATGGACTTCAAAGTAGGTCCCAAACAAATTCAGAATTCCTCTTTCTGGGTTTGATATGTCTTATATTTATGTAGTGGTCTCACTTCAAGTGTAATATGAGTCAGAACAACAAAATATGAATATAAGCTTTAGAATAAGGGGAATTTAAACCATAAATGAACAGAGTTCATTCCCCCCGCCTTGTAATATTTTGTTTTTCATTAGTCTTTTCTAGTTGGAGACTAGCATTTAGATTTCTAAGCTTTGCTTTCTGGCTGGGAATACTAATAATTACTTCTGAAAGATAAAAATATGAAACTCTTGGATAATAACATGGCTGTGGGGATTTAATGAATTCCCCTGGGACTACCCAAACTGCAAGAGCAGCCAGTATTACGTCACTTGATGGGGATACAAGATGTGTTTGGAATAATCATGTAAAATTAAGGCAAGTGATAATTTTAGTGGTTTCCCCTTTATTTTTCTGTACATAAGGAAACCACTATTGCTTAGGATTTCTTGGTGGCAAAAGCAACCAAAAAAAAAATCAGGTTTTGCGATGAAAAAGAACATTCTTATGCTTGTTTACAATGATTCTTCAGTAAAATTACTGAAGAATGTTATGATTGTTATATTTGCAGTATTTTAATATAGTAAAATTTAAATTATATTGCAAAAATTATAAATCATTAAGTAAAATGATACATTATATGGCTAACAGGATACCTAAACACTACTGTAAAAATGAAATAAGGATCTATTAATGCAATAAACCTACTTAATAAAAGTTGCTTTCATATTCAAAACCAAAATATTAAAGCACGCTCCATATCTGAAAGTCAAAAGTGAAAGAATAAATTAACTAAGGTTAAGAACCTTGTAGCAGCTGACTAACAAAGCTCTAGGGCATTATAAAATTTCATGCTCTTGTAATAAAAAGGATAAAGAATTGGCTAGAAGACCAGTAAAAGTTAAAATAAATGAACATAAAGTAGATGAAAAAGCTTGACACGACTGAGACCACAAATGTGTAAAGACCAAAGACACAGTTTTAAGCCATTAGAGGACTGAATTAAATGCAAAATGAATCCTAGTAGTAAATTAATGGAAAATTACAAAGGTAAATGAGCTCTGTTTCACAGTTACAGAAAACTTTTTATATCTTTTTTTTTCCCTGATACCTGCAAACATAGAAGTGTGATAATTTAAATTCTGGCACATAACCAAACCAGAAATAATTCATAATATTTCTGCATATAGAAAGTTTGCATTCTATAGAATAGGCAGAAACATGATCATACAAAACATTTTCCACTTAAGGTAGGAGCAATTTAGATCTTTAGAAAAAAAATGGTTTATATAGTGCATTAAAAAAAAGCTTTACCTCTAAAGCCCAGTCCCACGTTCATTTATGGAAATTTCAAAAGTGATGAGAAAAAAAAGATCAAATTTTTTAGACTTGTTTTGTTATTATTTCTGAATCAGTGGATAAGACTGAGAACGGCTGACATTAAAGAAAGGTAGAGGAATTGCAAGATGCTGAAGAACATAATACAACCTAAAGCACAGAAACAATGTTTTCCTCAAAAACTGCAAGGCAGCCAAAATCTGTAACGTTTGCAAGATCAAATATAGTCAAACCACAGGAGCAAACAAACCTCTGGTATCGATATATTCTTTGTTCACCAGCATAAGCAGCATTTCCTCTCTGATCACTTTTGTGTTTGGAAAACTTGTCAATGATGTGAGGATTGGCAAGTGTCAGCCTCGTGTCTGCGCTGCGGGTGGCTATGAACCCAGCCTGACTCCCCAGCTATAAAAAGGGGTGGGAGGAAGGAAGGGAAACACCTTCTGACCTCAAAGCATCAAGTGCTCTGAGCACCCAAATGCCCAAAGATGGTTTAATGGGTGAAGCTGGGTCCCTTTGAGCTGGTTACAGTGCCTAGAAATCTCTGTGCTCATTATTCCAGCAAGGTATTTGCCTTTTGAAGGTAAGATCCTATGCTGAAATAGGTTCTGGTTTGATCTTTGTAATCCAACGTGTCAAGAGTGCAGTTAATCACTGCAGGTGTAATCCATCTGCCTGCAAACGTCTATTAAAAGACTTTCTGTGTAAACTGAGTATCCCTAAATGTTTTGGAAAGTTCCAAGTAACATAGGACCAAACTACCTCCATCGTACTAAGCGACAGCCAGATGTAAGACACTGTTTATTGTCTTAAAAACACATTCTCCAGCATGGTCTTCAAAATAAACAAACTGCAAGTGTTTTTCTAAGATCACGAACGTGCTACTTTATACCAACAACATGAGTAACTGGAAATAAAAGATTTATGTGCAGTGTATGTCTCTTTGCAAGCATATGAGCAGAGGACTTCTAGGGCTCTCAGTAAAACTTCTGAACTTTGGGTTCAGCTGCTTTGAGAAACCCTCTTTCTCCAATTCTTATTTTCTGGTTTCTGTTTTGGCCCTCAGTGCTCTGTGTGGGTATTTTACACCCACGGGCTGCTTCACAGTAAGGATGTTGGTGTTCAAGTTTTAGTCCAACCCCAAGTTTCACCTTGCTGTCATCTTCACAATAAACTAGTTTTTTGTTTGTTCTGGAGAAAGCCTCTAATGAGCAAAGTTGAAGCATTCATAACAAGAATGTGTGGTTTGCTGGAGACAAGAGCAGTAGTAGATTAGAAGCCCTGGACCTATGACACATTGCTCAATGTGCTGTAGCTGAAAGTAACCATTATTTAATCACTGATTTACCTACAGGGATGACAGCATGACAGTAAGACCCTCCTCAGTTTGCTTCATTACTTTTCTCCTTTATAGAGCTGTAAAATAGCTTTTTGGAGTGATTGAGGAGGCACATCCTAATGGGAAGGCCGGTTCAGCCATCTCTGCGGATAGTTTGCTGGACACTACGAGGAATGCTAACAGAGCAGCATCGAGCTCTAAAATACAGTGATGCACTCCTGGGTAAGGATTCCCTCAGAGATCTCAAAGCACAGGTCAAGAGTATGAATTCTTGTAAACACCAGATTTAAAATGATGCAACCTGAATGGGTTTTGTGACAGCTACACAAATATATGACAGGATCTAATTATTTTGCCAATTTTAGCCAGATTCGTTCAAGTAGAAAAACCACAGTAACTTTTGGGTGGAAAACTTTGATAAGTTTTAAAGGAGTAAATTAAACTCCTGCTAGTGGAAAAAGTTGAAGCTCAACAGTGTTAGTGATAATGGTCTCCTACACAGGCTTTCAAATTTTTTGCAAGAGTACCATCACTTCTCTTCATTAACAAACTGTCCTGTTCCTTTTTCTAGACCAGAGCTAGCACATCAATCTGACCATTTCTAATGAGATATAGGATAATACTGCATGGACCAGACTTGCTTGTCAGCCACTGCCTGATGGGTTTAAAGTAAGAAACGATCCTTCATTAATTAACCTTCACTTTCTATGTAGATTCACTCATTGAGATGCAGGTAATTAAACCAAGGTCATTTCAAGGACCGACAGAGGAAAAACAATGCAATGTAAAGATGCTGTGGTTGTTTTGATAGAGGGCTCTCACTACAATTGTTTCAATTTAATAATTACACATATAAGGTGGTCTCTTTAGGAAGAAAGAAACTCACCCTCTTTTTAAATGTGCCTTCGCAAGGCTAAATAGGCTTTGAACATAACTTTATAGACTTTGCATGGCTTTCAGGATAGATTAGGAAAAGAAAATATCAGTAAACTCAAGAAAATTCAAGATTAAAAAAAAAAAATATATGGAAGAAAGGCAGGCATGAACTTACTGTGAGGGCGTGACAGTGACTGAAGTATCTGCAAAAACCACTCTCAATCTCACATCTCATTTTAAAGTAATATCCACCAATTAAAAGAGAACCACTTCAGTTAGAAAACTTTATGTAGAAAACAGAAGTGTAATTTGTCTTAGAGTTCAGATTCATTTCACTGACTTTTAACCCTTACAAAAGCAACGATGCAAACCTACAGAGAGCTGAGCAAGGCAAGCAGCTGCTCGCTCATTCACAAGTGTAAGGCTCCAATTATGAACCTGCTGTAGCTTGGGGATATAACAGTATTTTTGCGGCTCCTCCAAATTAGCTCTTACACCAGTCCAAGACATGTGAAGTTCCAAACTTTGATCACTGTTGAGAGCAAAGCGAATATATTGAACCTGCAAATAGCCTTCAGCTCTTTCCAAGTGGCTTCCTTATAATTTGAGTGTTAGATTAAAGTTGTATGCTATAGATTTTAATAACTATCTTCCATTTGGTTTGCTGAGTACCACTTGCTGTGGATTATATGACCTACTCACCAGCATGTTCCATTATGAGCACTTAACCTTGAAAGTTGTAAAGACAGAACATTTAATCTGTTAAACACAGTCAGAATCAGGAGGTTATATAATTACAGGTAATTTGGTTTAGCACTTCTAATATTTTCCAATTATTAAAATAAATTTTACTGCAAATTTTCTTTTCATGAAATGGAAAAAATAATAAATATTGAAAAAATTGCATACTGGAGAACACAAATACTTGTTGAAATATACACATAAAGTTGTTTCAATTAAGGCCTTCAGTAATCATCAGTATAGTAAACTTTTACAAGCATGGATATGTAAGGAACAAAATATAGTGGTAACAGTTGTTCAGGAATACTAGGAGTAGACAAAAATGAATTTGAAATTCTTTTTCCACAAATATTCCTGAGAGGTATACTGTATAGTAGAGTTACTCATACAGACATTTATTCACACACTCATTGCAGCTTGTATTTTGATATTTGAGTGCAGAGCTGATATGGAAAAGTGAAGAGCATTCAGAAAATCACTATCTCCTTATGGAAATTCTACAGCTAGGAAAACAGCAAATTGTTTTCATTATGAAATTAAAAATCAACAAAATTAGAAGCTTATAAAAAATAGGTAATCATTCACCACAGAAGAAAAGACCAGATAACACATAACAGGTAATAATCATGATGCTTAAAGCTCTGCTAGAAAGCATTAACTTTTTATGGTGATGAGGGCACTACTCAATTCTATATATATTACAAAAGATTATTCATTCTAATTTTAAGATAATTGATGTTTAATAAAGAGATTTTTTTTTTCTGTGCCATCTTACTATCCACAGGTAAAACAAGTGTTTCTGTACCTTTAAAAAACCTGATTTAAGTAAAGGATTCAGGTGTAATATTGTAAATCACCCTAGAATCAGATTTAAGAACATAATCAATCCTTGTAACTTGGTGTTTTGTAATCTACAAATACTCGATAAAAGTTTTACATAAGACTTTTAAAATGGAGTTGGAGAGTGAGATCACAAATTAGATACCAAAACCTGAGTGTCTGATAATCTCAGTCTAAATATTAATTTTCCACAAGGAATCATACACTGAAACCATGAAGGCATCTCGGGGCTGAAGTAACATATACCACTCAAACATGCTTGACACGCAACATAGTTAAGGCAGTAGCATCAGATGATGCCACAAGGATTTCCATTTCAGTCCTCACAATCAAACCCTGGCTTTGCAAATGAATTTGGTAAGAAAAATTCAAGCAGTTGCATTTCAGATACAGACACAGAGTTACTGCTGTTCCAGCACACGATGGGCACCAGCTCAGTCACACTTGTACACCCACGAGTGTTACACGGTTGTGAAGCAGTCACGTGCCCATCAGATCTGCCTCTGGCAGGAACGTTTCACGTGAATCACAAGAACTGTAAAAATGAGCAATTAGAACTGCATTTCATTTGGAAATTTGAATTTTCAGCACCACCAGCATTTTTCCCAGGAAGGCAACACTGTCAAAATGTTTTGTTTATGCAAAGCTCTAAAAGGAAAAAAATGCCAAACAAACTAAAAATATGAAGTCAGCTGAACCTGAATGGAGCTCCAATTACACCCATTTTTTTAAAGCTTTTGCGAAAGTGTTTGAGCTTAATTAGGTTAAGCTATTTCAAAGCATGCCCAGTTGTTGTAATTTGTTTATGATACAGAGTTGCTCTTTGATCATGAATGTTCATTTTTATAGAAACCCTGTTATCAGTCTCCAGATAAGAAATGAAATGAACAGTGTTTGTGGTAAGAAAATTTAGAAAAGTTTAAGAAGCTCAGAAAATAGCTGTCGTCTTAATAAAAGAAAGACATGCCTTAATTTAGCATGTGATGGCAGTAGGGTAAGCAAATTATTTTTTAGGAAAGAAAGGGAAACTAAAGTGTGTTCACTTACTCATCCTGACTAAGCTATGGTAGCCACTGGAGTATCTTTAATAACCTCAAATCTAGTCTGAGTTTGAACTTTGCTAGTTTTTGGGTAAAGCACCTATAAATATCTGCTCATAATTTCTATCTTTTGAAATCCTTCAATCCATTCTCATAGAAAAATTAAAAAAAGCACTCTCCATCCTTGAAATTGCTGTTTGATTTTGATAGTTTTAAAAGATTTTACCAGAAAGATGAAAAAGATACAATATAGTGTAAGTATCCCAAAGAAAATATTCTGGCTCTTCATTTTTAAAGAACCAACCTTTGCAGCTGTTGGATTTGGTAACAAGAACGTACTCAGACCATCTTTATTTAAAAGCATGAAACTAGGTTAGAGGCAGCAGCCTGCCTTTTCCAGCTTCTCTCTCTTTTCTTTTTTTTTGTGTTTTTGTTTAAATCTTTTACGTGGTAAGATGGGTGCATTAGCTGCACAGTTTTCTAGCTGAAGATCATCCAAAATACATGAATACATCTTGGCCTTTGGGAAGGGCTGTATTCACAGAACATTTAAATGAGTTTTTTCAAATATTGCATGAAGATATTTTTGCACTCATAGGGGAATAATGCAGCTCTGTCGAAGGTTCCCTGTACCAGCAAAGCTGTCTCTCACTGGAACATGCTACAGAGTGGGTAAGAGCTTCATATGCAAAAATTAAGAGTTTTAAGGCCATATCTTAAAACTATGTTCAGCTTTTTATTTTCAATGCAATTCATAACAATGCACATCCAAGGATGCCATGATTGGTCATCTCTGGGCGGTCTCACCTGATGTAAATTAGATACGCAATATTCGTACACTTTAAAAATGTAGGTCCTGATGACTCACCTTCCCAAACAAAACTAATGATGTTGAAGAGCAATACACAAATATTTGCTCTTTGACAGTGACATCTTCAAGAAGCAGCCAAGAATCCTGTATCATTAGTAAGGCCAATCAACTTATTAATAGTAAACAACTAAGTCAATGAGCTCAGTCTCTTCTCCTGTTCACAATTAACTTTGAATTACTTGCACATTTTTCAGATATATTCAATATCCAACATTTATTTTGAGTTATGGCCAGATTTATGAAGGTATTTTGTCAACAGGAGCTGGACACATACGCTGCTCAGGCACTTTTTCAAAACTCATTAAGTACCTCGTGAGTTTTGTCTGTATCTGGTCCTAATTTTTGGTCTTTCTGGTGGACAGAGGCTTCTTTTGTTAGTAGTCTCAGCACCTTTGGACACTGAGATGGGTTACTTAGACTGAGTGGTCTCAAATCACCTGGTATTATTTTTGCTCCAATCAGACTGCATTTAATTACTAGATCCATATTTAAAATCTGCTTTCCATAAATGTTATGCAACATTCCCTTAAAAATTGCTGTTTCAGTTAACATTTCTGCCCATAAATCAGTCACTGGAATATTCAGAGAAAGCAAATATGAAAGGGGTATGAACACAGCTGAAGGCTATTCAATGTTTTAGTCAAGGGAGTTTTCATGGAAAATATTTTGAGGTATTTGCTTAGTTTTAATCATTACCATGGGACACCCTGGAAATCCAATAGTAACAGAAGTGCCAAAACTTGAAAGCAATTAAGTATGTTTGAAGAAAGAAATTTTCATTTTCTGTTTGTGTTGAAATTTTGGTGCAGGAAGGAGGCAGCCCAGCTGAGCCAAATTCCACAATTCTCTCATCCTTCAGCAGTTTGGAAGGCCATAGATCTAACCTAAGCTCTACGAGACCCTCTGTAACCACAGGGAGCTTTTGTTTTCTGTCAATATTTTTGCCAGGAGCTTGGCTCTTGCTGAACTCCAAGCAGAGGCAGGCTGTTTACATTTCCTGTACAGGAACACTGCAGGCAACAAAAGCCTGTTGGGATGGAGGGCCTGGTGGGAAAGCACCACGCTTCACTTTTGTCTACATCGAGGAGAGCGGTATTGGGGGGTGACATCTCAGCTGGTGCTGAAGTAGCTCAAGTACCAAGTACAAAATAGCCAATAAACTTGTCATGGATAAATTAACCCAAGCAGTGTGTCCCCTCCAGCAGAGGTCAGGCACCTTTAGGAGACGCAGGTTTTGCAAGCTGCTGGTGACCTAAAAGGTACTGAACCTACACAGCCCCTATTTTCCATTTTAATGGAAGTCGAGGAAGCTGATCAGATCACAGATGCACTCAATAATGTGATGAATGGCACCTTCAACAGACTACTAAAAACTTTCCATGGTGCTAGGGCTTCACTATGCCTTCTTTTATTGTATATTAGCAGCCAGAGATGCTGCATGCACTGAAATGTGAGAAGGATTTTCATGCTTGTAAGAGTTCAGCATCAAGCTATAGCTGAGCATTAACACTTCTCTTACTTTACATTCAAAGGGTTCTTTGTCTGGGCTGCATATTCAGAGAGATAACAACAATGAGAATTCATGGAAATTCAGTGCCCTCTTCCTCTCCTCTGATAAAGCACAAGATAATACAGACATTGCATCTGAAACATATTTGGTCGAATTTTGGAAGGCCAAAATATGAAGGCATTTCCTAAATTAGGATGGATGGATGAACTCTTGTAGCATAAAAGAATGCCAAAGAACCATACAGGGTTTTTTTCTCCCTTCAGGATTCAGTACTTAGCAGCTATTCAATTACTGTTTCAAGATAAAGCACGAATGCAACAGCTACTTTACACTATGCTTCATATTTTACTTTCTCATGAATATAGAATTGTATTGCTGATCACACAAGCATCACACATCTAAGTCCTAATATCCACAGCCTCAAAAAAACCTGATGCCACTGAAATGGATTCCTTTTTATCGTGTTTCAATTGTCTGAATACTCAGAGAACTGCAGAATCTCCCGGCTGCTAAAGGCTTTCATTTAAAAAAAAAAACAAAACAGGAGGCAATTATATGCTGTACATTTTGGGAGCTCATTTATGGGGTACAAGATCTTGGTCGATTTTGTTAAGTATGATCAGCTAAATCATACAAGCCTAACTGCAAACCACGGATCCATGTATTCTTAGAGCCAATCAACAAAGGAGACAAGCAACATTTGTTAACTGTTCTGACATCCTCCTTTGGCTCTGTAAGTCACGATTTATGCTCACAATGTTCTTTGCAAGTATGAACTACAGTATTTGTTTCATATTTTATACATGTTCTAGCACGCTTTGTTTGTTGAGGATTGGTTGGCTCTGGCCATAGGTATTCAATTAGAAAAACATCCTAATTCCTGGGAGTGCTCAGAGTCCCATGATATCAGCAGTAACAAAACCCTCAGTTTGTCAAGTGCCTATCAGCCTTCATCGCAGCTACGTCTTCTAACACAGCCGAAATTTCCATGAGTATTAATAACATTTGCTCAGTGGTGTCTGACGAAGCAGAAAACCATCCTACAAAAACAGAAAAACAATTACTGGCACCTTCTTTGGCAGCTGGATGGGAATGGTTTTTGGAAACTAAAAAGACTGGCTCGCTCTGAGGTGACTGCTCCAGCTGAGGAGGTGAAAGGACACCAGCAGTGGGGCAGGGCTGTGCAAGGGGTACTTGTGCCTCACCGCCTGCACTGGGGCTGCTTTCTGAACAAGCAGATTCTCCCATTTCTGTTTCAACAGTTTGAACACCTAGGCTTGGACACGGCATGAAAAGCACACCAATGTTTCCTTTAGGAAGGGGATCTTCACCAATCAATAAAGTATCATATTGAGGTGATCATGAGCCCTGCAAGTTCTATCTGGGTTATTATTTAAACAAAATAACAATTGGATAACAAAGGATATCTGTCTTGCATAAATTAACAGACAGAAACAGAACACAATACACAAGTAGAAAATATGAAATCAACATAAAAGCTACATCATATTCCTCAATATACACTGCTTGGTCCCAATTCTGCCATCAGTTGCAGGGTATGACGACTTTACATGTTGTAATTGAGGGCATAATTGAACCAATTTTCTATAATCTTCTATACATTCCCAAAACAAATCCTGAGCTACCCCAGAAATGCATTCACATTAAATGTCTCTAGGCTCCACTTTTGTCATAGATCTTTTCATTCCAATGTTTTGTTTATAGTGGTGTCATTAGGAAATATTAGAAATGTTAACATTTGAATATAATGAGATACATGCAACTTTATTTTTCTTGCAACATCAACTTTCTTGAAGTTATGAAAAGCTGGAATTTTGTAATAAGCAAGTAAAAGAAAAGAAACAAATGAAAAGAGGAAAAGTAGATCCAGATACTTAAAATACTAGGTGATGAACTGCTGAACTCCTGGATAAACTTTGATACATCTTGAGATATGAGTTAAGAACTGATCTACACGTTGGTCCAGATAAGAAGGAAAACATGTCTCTTTTTCCCATTCTAAATACTCATTTTAGATATTTAGATGCTGAAGTCAACAAGGTGCTTCAGCACATGCCTGAATCATGGCCCAGTCAGCTCACTCGGTGACATAAAATAATGTTTGATAATTTGTACAATGCTTGAAAGATAGCTAGTGATTTGTTATCCGTAAATCCAATGAACTTTTGACATATCCTGTTGCCTGGGTGAGGCAAGACATCCATTCAGTTACTAATGGGGGAAAGTTGAGGCACTGTATGATTTGTTTTACTGATGTAAATGTCGCACAGAGCTATATTTTGTGAATGGATGATAGATCTAATGAAAGCATTATCCCTTAGCCACAATGCTGAAGTATTATGAAATGAAACATTTTGAGGTGTTTAGGTAGCCAAAAACAAAGGTAAGGGCTAATAAAAATCCCTTCAAGTAACTACTGGCACTAATTATTATTATTAGTTATACACTAATATTTAAAAAATCTAGTTGGTCAAGTAATTGTCTACGAAGATGGCAGAAACTGATCCTTTTTTCCTCCAACACTAACTAAAATGCTATATACTGAGAATGCTGAATCATGCAAGATGCAAGTAAGCACAACTCTGGAAATTTTTTTTTAAAGGTTTGGGGTTTGGTTTTTTTCCTTTATGGGGAAAATCAAGTAGTAAAATTCTAACTTAATGTGGAAATCTGGCAATTTCAGTGAGGCATTAGTTGGGAAAGTTTTTTAGGTCAGCTTGGGATTTTGGATAAGGGAAGAATGAGTAACATCACCTCTGAGTAGCTAATGCCCTAGTGACTGTGAGATGTTGAGAGAGAAGACTCAGCCTTATATATCTTATTTAATCAAAGAATATATAACTTCATCACAGCTGGCTTCAACTTTCAAGTAGAAATAAACCACTTCTATTACTGGAAATTATTAGATACTCATATTACAGCAAAACATAAAAGGTTTTTTTGCCTTTCTATATTCACAGCTGAAGAAGGAGAACAAAAGGAAGAAAAGAGTGCAAAAGAGAGAAACGTCAGAAAAAGCAAAAAACCCACAATATTTGTACATAAATCCTGGTTTTGCTTTTAATAAAATGCAAGCCTAACCTCAATTTGGCAACTCTTTTCCCTAGGGCAAGCTGTAACTGAGAGGAAATGCTGGAATCACAAGCTCTGAAGTCATCCAGAGGCTTGAATACCAAGTGATGTGATATTTTGTCACGGGCACACAATGCTGGTACACGAGGCATCTCTGTTAAATAACATTATTCAGAGACTAACCAAGACTCCGTGTGGCACAGGCTCATAAAAGGGAGCTGGGAATGGGCACACATTGACTCTTCTGGCTGTAAAGCAGCTTCAATTTTATACCCAGCTACTGGTATTCAGAAAAAAATAACAGCAGCCTGGGACAAGCCTGAATATAGCTAATACACTCTATACACTTGAATATACCTAATATACTAATACAAACCCAGACTAGTGCACTACTAAGCTGCATGGAAGAAAGCAGAATGGTTTCTTTTGTCAGCAGCACCTGCCTCTACCTAAAGGGCCCTAACATTAACAATTGTCATCCATACTAAGGGTATGTAATCTAAATCATCTGGAAGGGGAGCATTACCTAATGAAGGGATGGGAATCACTCCCCTATGATCTGGTTTCAAGCAAACCTTGCAATAAATGTGAGGGCTGTCTCTGCATGCCTGCAGTCCAACTCTCACAGCCCCTTCTCAGAGAGCTGTTGCTGATGTTCCTTACAAGAAGACATTTACAAGACATCTGAATTGAAGGGCATCATGTTCCACTTCCAGAGTACGTGAACCCACGGTCCCACAGCCAAGGACATCCATCAATATTTGGCACCTCATCCCCTGCACATGTACACCCAGCTGAGTTAAGAGACATATAAAACAGCAAATGTTTTCAGAGATTCAAATGAGGATATCTGGATGGTCTACAGTCTGGTTTCTATCTGACTCCAGAACTGGCATTGTTGAAATAATCCTTGAGATAACACCAGTTGTCAAAAGTCAGATAGGATTTGTAAAATGCTTTAGGATCATTCTAGAGGAACGGTGCTGTAAAAATATAAGGTATTATTATTATTACCATAATAAGACAAGCTCCCCATGTCCCTTGGCGATAATGCAGCTCACTAGTAGGGATAAACTATGGAGCCAACATGAACCAGATTATTGCCTCATAAAATGGGACACCTGCCCTATTATCCCTTAAATAATAAGTACATAAACCAAATTTGACTGTAATAATAAAACATAATGGTGAAATATTTATGGGTAATTTTTCAATGCAGCAAGCAAGGATTAAGCCATGCAATTTCTGTTGGCTCTTACAAGAGTTGCACTGTTAAATCCTCCCCATGAGGTCCAACAGAAACAGACCTGTAATGCGTCTGTAAGTCTGCACAGTGTATGGTAAAACTAGATGGAGATTTTAAAATACGATGAACAATCACAGATTCTACCCTTGCACCCAACCTCCAGTAGGTGGGAAGGTAAGGTGTACTTCAAGTAATCCAGCCAGGAACATGCTTATTCATAAGGAAAACATTCTAGTCAGGTCCATACTTTCACACAGGTGCATGCAGATAACGCAGTTGTGCAGGTATTAACAAGTGCAAATGGTTAATTAAGCCAACTTACAAGCTTGCTTGCTGGGACTACATTCAATCACAGCAGTGACTAAAGAACTACAACTGAAATGTACAAATGCAAACTGGTCTCAGATCTCAGTTTGCAGATAAACAGTACTGAGTCCTTAATATAAAGAATACCAAGTCATTAATATGACAAACTAACAAATAATACAAAGAATTACTTAAGGGACATCATCAGCTTACAATTTTTACATCTCAGAATTTCTCACTTACCTCTCATCTTTTCTAAATTCTTGCAACTGAAAAGCCACAGGGAGAAAAAAAAAATAATCACATTTTCTGATTGTTCATTTGGCAGAACTCTGCAGATAAACAGGTTTCATAATTTCTTTCATACAGTTATTTCCATATTCATCTCTCTACACTTCTGTGGGTTGACTTCTGATAGAGCAACAAAGAGAAAAAAATTTTTAAATAAGGAAGCATATTTCAAAGTAAGAAAATTTGTTAAAGGCATCTGAGGCAGCAGAACCTCTAACCTGTGAGTACTTTCAGTATACTTTAGATTTTAAGTTGTCAGGGTCACATTCTCAGTTTTTGAAAAGCACTCACGTCTGGCTCCTGAGACAGAGCCTGATTTAGTCTTTTATAGGCACATAGTACATGCTCTAATTAACCCAACTTAATTTTTGAGAGCAGTCCCAATGTCTAATAGCCATGATGCAATATTTAGCAGATTACAGTACTTATTATTTTATAAAACACCAGATAAAAATAAAGAGAATATTTGAATTGCACTTTTCTTTAGCACTGTCTTCCAAATAATTGGATTATTTTGATTTGCCTTTTTTAAAAGCAAGATAAGGTTATTTAAAATCTGCCTCATTTGCTGGCACTTTTCCAAGGACAAGGAAACACCTAATATTCATCCTATGTGTTCCCAGCCACTTGTGCAGTGTAGTAGTGGGTGTACAGGAGAGCTGCACAAATCCCCATCCAAGGGCTCTTCCCACAGCTGAGTTTCAGTTTGCATGCGTGCACATTTGCATGATCACCATCCCTGCCACTGCACCAATTATATGCATTTTGGTGTGTATATTTTCCAATACACGGCTCTAACACAAAGTCGATTTTCTGCCGGCAGAGCCAATGCAGACACACACGGGGGGTGTGTGCATGTGTGTGAAAAGCTATTCATGCCTTCCCTTCCTGGTGTGCTACCTCACTGCTTGAAGAGTTTCTGTGTTTTCTCTTTGTATCATTCTGGCTCCAAGTACTAAAAGCCACATCCTGTTATGTTTGGTTGCTAGGTGGAGAAATGTTATCATGGGCTTCAGCAATAATTTATCCATAGAGCTAGAGGAGCTGTCATGTACTTCTGACAGTGAGCTGCAGCACTTTATCAGCTTGCCTGTAAATCAACCGTGTGTGGGTGAAGATGCCAGCAATGTTTGATCTCTCTCAGACACTCTAATAATCTGCTTTTGTCTGATTGATTCCTTCACATCACCAAGCACATTGCAACCGAGAGTGGAGTGCCCTCTGTTTATCTCCGTTGGTCATCTGCTTGAGGGCAACAGGGCAGAAAATGCTGTTCTCGCTGAGATGTAAGAGTTTTTTTGGAATTAGGGGCTTTACATCATATCCTGGAGCAGGTTTAGTCCAGTAAATCAATGATAGCAGAATTGAATGCACCATAAATACCTCAAACCGTATCTCTTACAAGAATGTAAGAGTAATTCATAGAAACAGGAAAGGTAACTTTGCTGGAAAGAATTACGACCCCTACAAGCTCAAGACATGCAGGTCTTTTACGGCCTGTGTTTACATCTACCCTCTTGAACTTTGGGAAGAAATGCACTGCACGCTGGCATTTGGTTCCAGGCAGTTCAGAGATAATATTGAGCTGAGCAGGACGCTGTCAGAATTGATCACCGCCTCTCAATCCAAACCCCAACTTTTTCTAAATTTCTGTCAAATTCTGTTTGAGGCAGGGGATGCCAATGCACCGTGGCACGCTCTGCACCGCAGCAGAGCGGAGCACAACGCCTGGTGTTGTGCAATGTCTTCCTGCCAAAAATACACTTAAACGGATGCAATCTAATGAGCAGCCGAAGTCCCTCTAGGAGGAGGGAGAAGTGTATGCACATTCCAATGGATAAATAGATCTGACTTTGTTTTGTTTTGTACATCATACTGTTCCCCCAGCTGAAAATCAAGAGCTTATTATCACTCGGAGCCTGGCAGCAGCTCATTGTGCGGTGACCTGGGATCAGCAGCAGACTTGGATTCCTGACCTCTCTGAAAGCTGAGGTCGGAACAGATTGTGGATGTGATTGACTAAATCCCATCAGGGGAAGCATTTGGTTATAGTGTCCTCTCTCCGGGTCGCAGTGGGATGGCACAGGCAGCAGGGTATTTGGGGAATGCACTAATTTCAACCCAGTACACTAAGGGGAAAGGATGGTGTTTCATAGCACCGCTGAATGCTAAAAAAGGGTGAAAATTCACACTGCATAATGTATTTGTAATTCTGCTTAAGGCAATGAGAAGAGAGAAATTCATGAAACAAATCTGGCATACGGTGTAGGCCTCTGTGGATGCTGGAGGAGCAGTTACATCTCCTTCAGATTTATTGCATTGAGTAGTAGAGCTTCAGGACACAGTGGATCCACTGCCTCTTCCTTGGCCCATCACAGGGATTTCCCTGAACTATGATATAAATTGTTATGGAGATGAGTTTCATGGTGAGAAGGCAGTCCCTTTCTGTTCCCCAGCTGGCTGACCACATAGGCAACACCTTTTATGTGCAGCAGAGGGGCCCGTACTGCTTCTCCACATTTAATAACCCTTGCAGTGAAAGCTAGACTTGCATTCACAAGAGATTTTTTTTTCACTGCACACATCATAAAAGCAAGTAAAGTGATAAAAGCAAGGAGACCTGAAGTTACAGCGTGTAGCAGGGCGTATTCTCTATTCTTTCACCATCAGGCATCATCAAATGACATTTAGTTTTACTGAGTGTTACAAAACACACACTGTTGCTTCCTGCAAGACCTTAAGCTGGCATCCTTTCAGCACTGCAGTACTTGGAATACGATGTACATATACAGACAGACTTAGGTACACAGACAGATGTAACACCAGAGACCTCATGGCTCCTACACTTACAGTATGCTAGAATAACAGAGACAAGTTATGAGGATTTTAAATTCAGAACTGTATTCTAATTTGGATATACCTACTTGTCCTCTCATTCAAGTCACTTACCTGTTAGAAATAGATCTCAAATTCCCGAAGTTTGCTAAGAAACAGAACCAGAAACCTACAAACTGGCTTAAATAAGCAGGAAAACTCCACTGAATGGCCCCAAATCTGACTTCTGTTGATTTAGCAATGGTGAACATCCATGAAGTCTGTGTTCAGACCAGCTCTGGCACAAATAACTGAAGTCCAAATCCTCAGTGATCTTAAACACTCATTCTAAGCTGCTCTTCAGCTTTATATTGCAAGTTATTGTAAATAAGCCTACTAGTGTGTCTCAAATGCTATGCATTTTTACTGTTGCAATGCTGCTCTTTTCAAGGGCTAGCACTTTCCAAAGGAGATCTAAGAAATAAAAAAAGAAAGAGAAAATGAAAAAAGGAAGAAGAGAACTCAAAAAGAGGAAAATGGAGCATGTCTAAGAAAACTACACTTCCAATAACATCAAGTTATCCCCAAGGGAGATGTATAAGTAGAAGATATTACATGGCTGAACAGTAAATATCACATTTCTTTTTACAAGCATGTTTCTGCATTGTATTATATCTTGACTGGCAGATCCATAAATTTTGAATATCCAGTCTAAGAAAGGACAGGCTTAGGATGTACAGGCTGTATTCTCCATGGGTCTAAATGGACAGTGGCATTTTGTTATTCCATAACAGATTGACTAATTAGCGAAGTATATTCATATCCAGAAAATTTAATATGTATATTCATGAGCAAGTGAAAGAAACTAATAAATATCTACATTTAGGAATTTAGTTCTAGAAAAACAATTAGTAGTAGCTAATTTTGATTAATAATTACCATGTAAGTTATTTCATTCTCAGGCTTAAGAAACCCACATTAAAATCCTCTCTAAAATAGATTTTCTGGGGAAACACTTCCAGAAAAGTTATTCTGATGAGCAGCTGCAGATTTCCTGCTCTCAAGTACTCTCTGTCTCCTACCATTGCTGGCTGCCTGTAGGCTCACAGGGAGGCAGGAGACTGACCAAAGGCCACTCCAGTGCTTCTTTGGGAAAGCTAAGGAATACTGAAAAATAATCACCATCAATTCTTGTGCATATTCATGCCACTAAATAGCTCTAAGTGCTTTTCCTGCCACCCAGGTGCCACCCAACACTTTGTGGCATATGCTTAGGAGTATGCAAACAGATGCGGCCCCAGAAGTTACAGAAAGAAACTACTTGGGTAACTTTGGGTTATCTGACCTCCTTATAAAGTCTTTTGCTGCTGCTGTCAGCCAGCAATATGTTATTTCCTGAAGTATAATCCCAGTAAGTAGTATTTCTGGATCATCTACCAAAGTGTTGGCCAATGTTGAGTGATTGATTGAGGTTATGACATGACTTTTACAGACAGCACTTTCAGGACTGATACAAACACATGGGACTTGCTTGTTATTTTGTGGTAAAGAAAAACACTTGGAGATGGGAAGTGGAATTTCTGGCAGCTGGAAGACTTCAGTAATTTGACATTAGACTATTTTTGTTTGATAGTGGAAGACAGGCCTAATGAAACCTGACATACAGTTTACAATTTAATTAATATCATCAGTGTGTTAAAGGAAAAAACCTCACTAACTCATTGGTGTAACTTCATTGGAAGATACATTTACTATAGTTTTGTTTTGTGCCAGCTAAGGACCCTTGTGCTTAAAGGAATAGTTTTCTCTGTTACAAACTGCCAAGGTAAAACAACCTGACTGAATGCTGACTACCTTTGAGAATGTATTTATTTAGACCTGGCCAAACTAGCTCTACCTTGCTGTCACATATTAAAATCATAGCCAAAGGTTATGTGTAGCCAGGAACACCATCAAGATGACAAGTTTGGAGCATCTTATTTCCAAATGCTGTTTGCAGCAGAGTTGTTTCATTCTTCAGGGGTAAATCAGAGACCTGCACGTGAGCAGCATGTCTCAGCTGTAAATTCCAGTGCGAACAACTTCCCCGTGTATTTTGCCTACTACTTTACATTGCTGATCTTAAAGTCCTTCTAAACAAAAGATTCAATTTTGAAGCCTAAATTGAGACTATTCTACTAAAATCATGTATTGGTTAGGCACTTAAACATACTATGAAGTATGTGGGGTAAACAAGACCCCTGAGAATGGGGACAAAACCAGTACCGCGATGGAAGAGCAGAAGCTAAGTCTAGCCAACGAGGAAATAATAAGGACATAGATGAGTCTTAAATCCTGCCCTTAAGAGTAATATTCCTGTCTTTTCCTGCTCTCTGCCTGCTCAGGATCCACTGTCCAAAACCATCTCCCGACCTCTTCTGGTACAGGATAGAGAGCTCTCTGTGTAAATGACAGAGATCATCCTGCCTTCTACATTTTCAAAGGGGGGCATGTGGTTGATTGTCTGAAGGAGAACGTGGTAGTATGAGATGTAGATACCTCCTGAAATGAGTCCCTCAAAGAGGGATGTGTTCAGCAGAGACCACCATCACACTTAGCTGTGAGATGAGAGTTGGTCTGCTCATCCCTGTCAAAATGGGGTTTCTTCTGAATCAGCCCAGAATCAGCCCCAAAGCACAGGGGCTGGGAAGGGACTGGAGGTTGTATGTGCTCAGTAGAGCAGGAGTTACCAGGATTTTCATGGCTAAATTCACCATTTATCTGGACAAGGACTATGCATGCTGATTTTCAGGAGTGCAAAAATATTTACAACTGACATGGCTCAGCAGATCAAAGGAAGCTGTTGCTGCTTAGCATTTCTGACCTGTAATCTGCATTACTGTCTGTGCTCTTTCCAGGTTTATCTTAAATGTTAATGAAAACACTGAATTTGCCCCAAAGCACCAGAAATTTGGAGAAGAAAGTGGGATGAAATTTTCCAGCAACATCACTGGATCTCTTAATATGGCTCTACGAGACAGGCAGGTGGTGGGTTACAAACCATAATGAACTGACACCTCTTCTTCCCAGAAGGTGTCACAAAGGTACACCAAAGTGCTGCAGCTGAACCTATTTTAGATTGTGAAGGTGCAAATGACCTGGCAAATCCTCACAGCTGGGTGAATGCTACAGAAAGTGTTTACTTTGTATATGCAAGTACAAAGGTACTGTTGCCCTTGCTTCTACCATTAGCAAGTCGTCTATTTGAACACAAACTAAAGCTAAGCCACCCCACAGGAGAACCTGCAGCCCCAACCATGGTGACCCACTGCCCTCTGCCTCCCTGCAAGCACTTGCCGTGGTACAAGATGCATCAGTGCTGGTTATCTAACAAGTCAGCAGGGTACTTGACCTAGTGAAAATATCAAATATTTGAGTAACTGTTTCTGGGCATAGATAAAAGAAATGGAAAAAAAAAAATCTAATCAATATAGAAAATCTATTGAGCGATATTCTATAAACAGAAATTAGCATCTAATGGCTCATTTCTTATTATCTGGTCATCTCTTAACATGCTCCCATAATGGAGAGGATACACCAGGATTCATGAGAGTCTGAGATCATGCTGTAATATAACGCAAGGCAGAAGTGTGGCAGCTTTTACTGAATCTTGAGATCTAGGTGTGCAAAATACATCAGTGACAGACAAGGCATCAAGGACTGAGAAAAGAGAATTTCATTTCAGCAGGAGGTATTCTCAGTGAAAATGAAAGCTGTTCTTCGAGATGTGGTATTAGAGATACAGAGAAACTGTAAATTGAGTATTTCAATACCTATCCACCCCTAATTTTAAGCAGTTAAAAAAAAAAAATAAAGAAAAATGAAGGAAAGCTCTTTTGTTGTATTCAGAACAATTGAACACCACGGAACTGGATGGCTTAGGGAACTGTTAATGGGATACAGAGTATTTCAAGGTCACTGGTTCAACTCTAGCTCAGGTTAGTAGTAATTGGAAGTCATTATTACTTGATGGCTGTTCGGTAGTTTAAGTGACATGGGTTGGTGGTCTTAATGTAGCATCGAGTGAACACCTGTCTATAACACATACACAAAAAAGGAGTCTCTATTGATGTCAATTTAGCACTGTACACCAGGAATAAACTTAAAGATAAAACATAAAATAAATCTAAATAATTTATAAACAATCCATGTCACATACTTTTTCAAATATCTCATAGTTGGCATTATCCTGTAAGGCCCTAACATGGGTTAGGCACTACCCAAGAGGTTTTCTCTTCTGTTTGGTACCAGAGGAAATGGTACCAAATGGTACCACACACTTGAAAGGCCTTATTATAAAACAAGGCTGGAACATAAACCAGCAATTAATGAATTAGATCTTACATTGGTCAATCCAGCCACAGACATGCTAACCTTTCAAAGACAGGACAAAACTGCATTCATGGGTATAGAAAAGGATGAATGATTACCCTATGATAATTTAGAGAAAAACTGTTGTGCAATGTGTTTGGAATTTATGATAATTCAGTAATAATAACAGACTTTGGGCTAAAGTACATGCTTTGAATTTTGTTCACTATATTATAGCAAAAATCTTGGATAGAGATATGTAGTTCATAAAACCTAAATAAAGGATTTCATTGATTTTGAAATTCATTCAACTCCCCCTGAAAATCATATTGTCTCTCTCTGGTTTTTATGATTCTACTTTTATGAATCAAACTGACTCCAACTTTGAACTTATTCTGACTTTGAATGTGCTCGACCATATGAAAAGCCAAAAGTTTCTCCCAAATAATCCAAATTACTCTCAATACTTAATCGGTGTTAATTTATTTAGTCTGAGCTATCAATGAAGAAAATGATTAAAGTGCTTTCTTCAAGATAAGGTTCCAAATGGATAAAGTATTTCACATTACCTGCTGAAAATCTGTTCTAGTGGGTAATGTTGACTATTCCCTTCACATACAATTATTCCTCTCAGCATTAATCAGACAATTTTTCAAAGGTGTAGTCATGAAATAGGGCTGGCTCCATGCCTAATTCAATATATGTTGCTCAGTAAATATAAATCCAAAGATATATGTTTACTAGGTAGCTGAATTTTAGCAGAGTGACATAGTTGTACGCAGGCGTCTAACTATGCAAACAGATATTTTCTTGATGGAAAACTCATTGCTATGCAAGCTATTTTTAGTTTTGTGCTTAACATGTTTTGGGTGAAAAAACAAACCAGAGGTAGACTATTTTCCTAAGTAATTCTGTACTGTACGTGCCATGTTTGGGATATGTCAATGACTCAGGGCTTTAAATAAAAACATAAGGCACCATTTCAATGTTTCATGCTGCATTACTTAGGTAAAAAGAAAACATCTCTTCAAAGTCGTACTAAGCAACACCAATCTACTACAGCAACAACTGACAGGGAGAAACCTTCCTTAAGGGCACAGGACTAAAGGGTTAATTCACCAGGAACTGAAAAATTAGGAACTTAGAGTGTTCAAGGGAGAATGTGCAATAACTCTGCTGAGACAATAACCTACATTTAAATAAAAAATGGAATAAATTTTGAAATGGCATTAAGAGCATTCCTGCGTTCCGTAATACGTGATGCTTCTCGCTCTTACTGAGCTCAGGTAGAAATTTGTGAACTTCCTTTTGTAGGATTTTCAAGTTAAATCCGTAGACTAAAGAGCCTGAACTAATCCACAGGGTGGTATCACTAATACAAGTTTCTACTATGAATACATTTAAACCAGAGGTTTGTTCATACAAGCTTTTCATGAGCCTCTGGTCTTCCGAATGCGTGTCTGAACAGACCCCAGCTCCACACCCCTCGAGATTACAAAGAAAACCTGAAGTCTTATCACAACAGCAAGCCCTTGTGTGGCCTGAGACACACTGCAATAAGCAGAAGCAAAGCAGCTCAGGAGGAATATTTATCAGTTTGAAAAAAGAATGAAACCAAATTTTTTCTGCTTGCTGATGTGCATTGTCCCTTCCCAGCAGGGCAGTCCTGGAGGGACCTGTGGGATCAGGAGCTTGCAGGATTCAGGTCTAAAACCACTCCACTTTCAAGATGCGTCCCTATATCATGTAGACATTTTTATCAAAACATATTTCTACTATTTATGTGTTTATAAATGCAGTACATGCTTTTATAACCTACACTTAAGAATCAAGTAGCTGATGCAACTGATTTTTTCCCCGCCCCCCTGCATTTTGAAATATTATTTTGCTCTTAATTTTCAGCCTCCTCCACCTCCTCCTTTCTCTCTCCAGCTTTTTTATTTTCGTTGGTGACCACAACTGTAGTTTCAGTAAATAAAGCTAGTGCTTGATAATGTGGAACGGCCAGGAGCTTAACTCTGCCCTTGGAGATCGCTTACATCAAACCAGCGATCAAAAAGTGGTGCAGATAAAATTTGTCATCAGGGATTTCCTACAAAAGAATTACAGTGGAGAAATAGCCTGATCGATACTATGGATTTTCACTGCAGGGGCTGATAGTCCAATTGCTGTGAAACACTCACACAGATAAAAGGGCATGGCTGCCACTTTGTTACAGACTGCTGACTCAGCGCAAAGCCTGTCAGGTATTTATAGGCCAAAGTGATACAGAATTATCACCTTGCAGTGCCCAGCTCTTGTTAGTTCTAAGATTGCCTCCCTTTATGGGATTGCTAAATGCAGGTGAATGGAAAAATGATGGCTAACAGCTGTCAAAATGCAACAGAATGAAGTACTTAAATCTTTTTTTATCCATTAAAAGGGTAACAACCAAACATATATCATAGTGCAGATGTTGTAATGATATTTGGGGCCAGTAAACTAGGGGTTATAAACAATGTACATCTGATCAAAATTGTAAGGAAAATACAAAAGGGAAAAAAGCAATAATAAAAATTCTTCTTGTTACTGTACAGTATGTGGCTTGGCATTTATTTTGCTGCTTTTTGCAGGTATCTTCAGGGCCCTGATCAAGGCTGCTAACACCAGCCTTCCAGCTCCATCAATACCATGATAATTTTATACCCCATATACTGCAGAGAAAACTGCTTTAAGAAGTCGTTTAGATGACTCCAGGAGCTCTTCTTCATTGTTCTAAGCCAGTATTTTACACCCTCTCTAAGATAAAATGCTGATAGATATCTAATATTAACCAACAGCATTAAGGGCTCATTGACTTCAAGGACCGTTTCACACACAGACACTTACAGGACCAGACCATGATGAAGGCAAAAGAAATACACTCATCTTTTGGTCCAACAGGTAGCACAAAGTGTCTCTGTCCTGGTACACAGTCCGTGATTGACTGTTCTCAGCTGTGAATTTCCTAGCTGCTGGTACTACTCTCAGTGTGTTTTGTAGTGTTGGTAATGAAGGGGGCAGGTGCTCCCTTTCCTTTCATCACTGTATAGCGCAACATGTATTTATTTTTGGAGATCATATGCAATGAGAGATTGGTTGTGACTGCAGAAGGATAATATCTGGAAGGTCATACAAAAAGGTGTAGAGCCTAGTAATATAAAAAGAGACAAGAAGTTGATTATGAGGATCTGCACAGACTTCACCTTATCCATAGCCGCCTAGGTGTTTTTCATCCAGGAATTGCTGATGGACTCCATAGGGAGGATTCTGCAGCTTAAAACCAGTTTGAGAACTAGTTCAAACATGTTTTTACATATACTTCCTTAGCAGGGACACAGCCAAGTTGGGCTTTAGTACCTATGATTTTTTTATACTGTACCAGCACTTAGATGCATACATTAGGAGCCTGTTTTGCTAGATAATGAATAACCTCACAGTCCATCTCCTAGAAAACTTAACATCCAGTTAAATCATTTCTTTCTAACATTGCCTTGCAAAATCATGACATCCTCAGCATACCACCCACCCTTATATCACCACATTCATTATTTTGAGAATATTTCTCTTACTTGTAAATATACAACATGCCTCGGTGTGCGAGCAAGCCAAAATTTACCCTTTTAGTGTCCTCGGAATATGGATGGTTTGCAATATATGTAGGGAAGTGAACATCGATTTCCAAGGCAGGGGGAAACAAAAGGAAGAGGATGCATTTGATTTTTGTAACTTAGGCTCATCTTCATTTACACGAAGCTTCAAATATGGACAGATTGTAAGAATCAAACTAAATTTGTTGTTTAAGATGAAACCAGAGCTTGACTATTCCCAAATATGATTAGAGGGGCATCTGATCTAATACAAACTCAGGGGAGTGACATATAAAGCAAACCTTGCTGGCTGGGCACCTGCATCGAGGTTAACCTCACCTCAAAGATGTCCACACTAAGTTAGTCTTTTAGACTCCTCCTTGATAGTTGATGGAAATACATAGGTGCATGCAAGAGGGGGGGAAGTCCTGGACTGTACTTAGGACAGGTAAGATGAAGTATTGATAGATCACTATCTCTTCTCAACCTATGCCTTGAGAGGGTACCTAAAAGGCCCTGTTAGGTGAGATGAGTCACCTTGGTTGCTTAGAAGAGGTTAATAGATCCATCACGAATAATGCTTTGAAGATCTCATTGTCGACTTTTTCTTTTCCCTGTTAATACTGGTTTTAAAATCATCTTAGGTGTTTTGGAGAAACACAAATGGGAGGATTAAAAAGCTGAAATTTTTAAAATGCCTTGAGAAGGTCATGGCCAGGAATAGGTGAAATTCAGAGAAGTTTATGTACCTAATGCTTTAGACTTCATTTAATAACAGAGCTTTAAAGGAAGAAATATTGCTTGAAGACCGAGAACTATATTATTCAACATAGCACAAAGAATCCAGACTTAGGTATTAACGGAAGAAGTTTTCAGTAAGTTTAAGCATAATGGTTAACTGCAGAAGCTTTGGAGGGAAAACGCACAAAGTTTAGATTAAAAATGCTAAAATATAATGCAAAGAATTAACTTAGGTAATTTGATTGCCTGTAAGAAACGTTGCAGATTTCTAAACCAACATCTTTCCAAACCAGGAGAGAAGCCACACCTTTCTCTGTGCTCCATAGGGAAATTACTGTAGCACTCTGAGCAGCCTGGTGCTGGTAGAATCATAGCTGCTCTCATCGCACCGTTGTTGGATAGAAGTTTACTGTCACTAGCAATAAGCAGTAGATAAAAGGAGGGAGGGGGGTGGATAAGAAAACAAAAGGGAAAAATAGAAGCTAAAAAATTCACCAGAGGTGAAAAAAAGGGGGGGGGGGAGNTAAACTAGTTGTTTTTGTCTTTCTAGTTGCTATGATGTGCACAAAGGAAATAGACTGAATAAAATCACATCTCAGGAACACCAACATAAATTCCCCCTTGCTTTGACAAGTACGTAATTTTGTGCAGTGATGCTCTTCACGTCTGGAGAGTTATGAGGCAATTTCATTCCCATCTGACAAATTTACAAAGAAACATTAGAGAGAAGGGATTAGAAAAGCGAGAAATCTTTATAGACTTTTTCCTCAGGCTGTATTTTCCTTCCATCTTTTGGCTCTTCCTTGAGGAATATGTATGAGTGACTCATTCTGTATGAACGCCATAACCGAAACACTTAGCAGATAAGCATAACATGAAATGTGCTTTAAATCAACTAATTGTATTTACATTATCTGGGAGGGCTGATCCTGATTGGCTAAAGTTGGTAAAAATTTGCTATTGTGCATTTTCAAGATAACAATTTAAAACCAGCCAAGAAAAAAATAAAAGCTAAAATATTAGCTATATAACTTTGCAGAAAACTCTATGTCAGAAAAAATAACTTGAACTTGCAAAGCACTTCTCAGCTTAGAGCTCTGATTGACCTTTTGCCCTCATTATGGTCTCACGAAGACCAATATTTTTTAATTTTACACATTGGAAAACTGAGGTAGATTAAATGATCTCCTAAATTCATGGAGAAAATAAATGTCACCAGAAAACAGGACAAGGGGGACTAGTTGGGCTGAGCTCACTCTTCCGCATCACAAAGAGCCTTTCCAAAGACGTCGACTCTAACTGCAGAGAACATCTACTCCATGCAGGCCACTGACCAGGTTCTTGCCAGCACATGTTGATATACTTTATACTACTGAAAAAACAAGTGGAAGGATGAGAGCAAGGTGTTGTTAATGTCTTGCCAACATCTATGAAAGGCCAGGGAACTCCTTGGGTTTGTGGCTGCACCACTACAGCTTCTTTCTGCCAAAAAAAAAAAAAAAAAGGCTGGGTCAGCCTTCTCTTTGCTGACAGTGGAAAATTCTGGCACAGAGTATTCTGGAAATAAATGATAATAAGAAATGCTGCAAAGGCTTTGCTTTCTCCTGCAAGGTTTTAAAGAACAGACAGCCATGGCTCGTTTTAGTTATACTGCTGAATACATTTAAACTGAGCTGATATATGGTTACTACAAGATATCAGTACTTTACATTCTGTGAGTAATCAGTATAATTTTTCTCTTTGTTTTTTTCATTTTTTAAAATATCAAAATGCTGTTACTGATTGTTCATTATTGGTGTAGTGTTAAGAAACTTCCACCATGATAACCTGGGCCTTGCTAGTCCAGATCTTTTGTTTCTGTGCAGTTTCGCATGGGTCCCCTTTTAAGGTCATTTCAAGTGCTGGATGATGGTACTTCCCTCCTCCTTTCATTAATGAAAATTATATGACGGTGCTCGGAAGTTCCAAAACATATTCCTTTCTTGGCACAAAGATGAAATATAATAAAATGCAGATGCTTTCTGATACAGAGCACAGATGAAAATGTTTTATAACCACGACTTATGGAGAGAGGAAAGCACAGGGGACACGGTTCCTAGGGCCCTGGTTGAAAGCCCCAAAGCAATCACGGCAATATCTGTAATATGACAGAAGAAAGTCGGGGGAGGTGTATTTATTATCTTTTTCATGGGACCCAGGTGGACCTCCTGGCAGCCATGTTTATGACTCGGGATCCATTTTAAAATAGTGAACCATAATAAATGGAAACTCAGATGTGTAACCGTGCTGGATTTAAAAACGTTTCAAGTTTTATTGTCTCTGCATTTGCAATCATTTTTGCATGGAGTATGCCATTCCATAATAACTTTTGACTATGCTGCTTCATCCTTTTTATTTACTTCATCTGACGTGTCCTCTTCTGCTCCTTGAGTTTTGACAACTACATGGACTGGATAAAAAGTTCTGTTACGAGACTTTTGTTCCATTTAAGGAGTCCAAGGGACACTTCAAAGCCATACCTCCTTTTGTAATCAATAAAGAGATGATAAAGGAAGCATTTCCTATGCTTTCTTTAAAAAGAAAGTTTAATAATTTACTTGTCTGAAGAAGATACTCTCTTTGTGTTTCAGATAGATGTGGAAGCAGAAATGTTTGCTCTTGCCCGCTCTCAATGCACAGTTTAGATATTCCTTTTCCCTAAGCCAAATAAACGTTACACACATGTCCTATAAGCCTAGAGAGAATTATCAGAAGTTATGTAGTAGGACTGTCTCTTGGGTATTACTAAACATGCTGAAAATAGCCCCTAAAAATAATATAAAAAAAGACAAGTGGGTCCAAGCCAAGAAGCCTGGATTCAAATCTGCCTGTAACCTTCCAGAAGCTCAAAGACATTTGGGTAAAAGATTTTGGTTTAAGTCTGTTGTTGCTAGCAGAGATGGAAACTGTTAAGTTCAGCTCAAGTTCTAAACTTTACCTAGTTAAGCAATTGTTTAGATGACAACTTATGCCTGGTTGTGCAGCCTGTTCAGATGTGGGCCCAAGAACGTGGCTGCTTATCAATGTTTTCTTTGTGTAAGAGGCAAAAATCTGGTGAGAAAAGACATTATTGTTAATGTTTCTATGGTGCTTTGGCAAGAAGATGATCACAAATACAGATAAAACAGAAATATTTTGGCATTTTTTGCTTCAGCCCAATCCAGAAATCACAAGTATAGAAAAATACAAAACCACAGTTAACACAAGTAACAAAATCAGGTGAATTTAAGGTCATTATTCTAATCAAGTTGTTTCTATTGCTAGCAACAAACAATTTAACTGACTCACTTCCCTGAGCAACTACAGGACTTTCTCCAAAAACCCGAGCAGATTATCCCATTACACCTGCTCTTGGTTTGCAGTGGAACAGAGAGCATGAAGACATTGGCCAAAGGCATTCATCACTGGGGGGAATTGGGTGATTGCCCTGAAGCTGGGCTGAAGAGAGCACAAAGCTGCACTCACCCCTCAGCCCTGCACCCCCACTCTTCTGGGAGCGCCCAGCCCCAGTACTCTGCAGATCATAACTTAACACTTCACACTGGAGAGCTCTCCGCCCAATCCTACAAAATAACACGTGAAATCAGGAAAGTTCACTCCATATTTTGCAGAACAATTTCCACAACTTCCAGGAATTCCTTTGAAAACACTTAAATCTCCCTCTAAATATTTTAGGTAGAGTTAACAAAAAGCGCATCTCTGTGGAGAAATCTTTGTGAGTGCTGCTGTGCTTAAAATGTTTGTACAATTCCTATGACTGCTTGGGTTTGACTGATAGCTGGGTGCATGTATCTTAAACAGAAAGTTAAATATATAAGCACCTCTTTCATGAGCACAAATGTATAGCTAACCTCTCTGAAAACCTAAAGCATACCTAGTGTTCTTTAAAAATAAGTAGATTGAAATGAAGAGGGAAAGTCTATTCAAAAATCACTTTTGAAAAGATTTAAGAAAAAGTTCTATATTTTTTTCCTTTTCTGTATGTGTGAGACACCTAAGCGTAAACAATTTCATAATAAGGATAGTAGAAATGAAAAAAATTGAATTATTTTGATCATGATAATCCCAATTGTTTTGAAAGTAAATTATATTTGAAAGTCTCTCTAGAATGTGCTTACAAATTCATAGGAATGCCATTAAAATACAGCATTAATTAACATCCACTTTTATAAAGTGCTTCTAATATTGTGTAAACAAGCAGGAGTTGAAAAGCTTATTTTTAACTTGTATCTGCATATGCAGTGTGATCATAGTGAGTTACAAAAATACCCAAACAGCACTGGGAAATGAATTTTCACAGTTTGTTTCTGGTTGAAGACACACCAAAGTACCTGTCTTTAATTTGAGTAGCTGTGAACAAAAGGTACTTGCCAGCTTGCTTAGCATCATATTTATATGCTTATGTCAGTTCAGCCATGGGTGGAATACTGATGTGTCAATATTTGTTATCTAAAATGATAATAAGTAACTGACTAGAAATAACTTAAAACAATCAGAAGCAATTGTACCAGGTTAGATCTGACCATGCTGTGTTTTATCTCTTCAAAAATAAAGCCAGCTGGAAATCATGCTAAATAGCCCATGGTCACCACAGCACAATTGCTGCAGGACCAGTATCATGGACCCAGGGAGGGAGAGCTCCAGTGGGGCTGTCTGGGGACAGCCAGCCTGGGATGCACGTGCCCAGCCTAGGTTTAAACTGGCAGTGGAGAGCAACATTAAAACTCCTCAAAATTCACTATTACTAGTTGAGATCCTAATGCTTATGACTTAACTTCTGGCCATCTAGGCAACAGTTAAGTTCACCTGGAGTTTACTTGCAACATCTTCCTTTCAAGTACCTGAAATCTAACCCAACATTTTACAAAATAAATGTTAATTGTTCTAGTATCAAATTAACTTGGCATTGGAGGCAAAGGCTGTTGAACGATTTAGAATAAAACAAAGAAATTTAGGATGATTTAGAGAAAAACTCCTTCCTCTCTCCCTTGTCTTGTTATATATATATGTATATATACATATATATGTTTATTCTAGCTATCTCTCATATTCCAGATAACTTCTGTAGATCTGCATTCCATGCGTGCACAGAACTTGGCCTGGCATCATAACAGATGTATAATCATTTTGTATACAGTACCAGGTCAAAATTATTGAAAGAAAATCAAAATTTACCCTATGACTATTATAAATCACTTACAAGATACTTTGCATTTCATTACTGGGCTGGAGAATAAGAGGTAGCTGGGAGCTACCCAGGGAATGTCACAAAAACCTGCTTGCCAGATCCCTACAACACTGGATGTTGGTTTTGGGGTTCATCTGAGTTCACGCAAGGGCTCTGAATATGTAAGTCTCTAAAGCTCATTAAATACAAAGAGAGTCTTCCTAAATTTCCCTCCCTGCCCAGATGTCACTATCACACCCTAGTTATACAGGGAGGAAGGAAGGGACCACTGTTTAGGTACCACAAGGACACAGCAGGAGAGTTCAGGGCAGTTCATAATTCTTGAATCCTATAAGAACAGCAGGGGACTTATTACAGGAAATCTTTACCCTTAAGATATATATATTGTTTTAGAATTAAAAGCCCGAGTTTTTTTCCTTCTCTTAAGAGAGAAAACCTTGAACTGGTTATTTTTATCACTTTCTGGAAACAGTTATTCATGCCCATATGCACCTATTATGGTAGTAATAGTAATAATATGGTGGCTGTGATGCTCCAAAGATACAAAAAATATGCAGTTTGTGGGTGGAGGTAATACCTTTTATTAGATCAACTGATTAGACCGGAAAAAGACAAGCCCTTCTTCTGACTCTAAATAAAATAGACGTCTTGAAGACACTATTATAAAAGTTTGATATGGTGCTTTAAAGCACTGCTTGTTCGTAAGATCACTCAAGGACTCCTTCAGAAGCTGCAAGTCTTCAAATGTGATCCAGGAAATGCTAAAGTACTCTGTACTTTTCAATAGCTAAAAAAACCCCCCAAACCAAACCCAACAAATGTTCCTGTTGCAAAAGAACAATAGGAAATGATTCTGCTGCTTTTTTTGGCTGAACACCTCCCAAGTTACATGTTTGGATGATTACACTTCTCCATTTTAAAGGATGATGTTTACTGAGCATTTACAAAGAAATCACAGTCTGCTGAGAGCCAGGTTTGCTTTCATGAAATGTTCAAATAACTAGTATCAAGAATTGTTCAAATAATTAATGTCAGGAAGAGCAGCTCACAAGTATATTAGAAGTTCAACGATCACAAATGATCCTAAGCAATGTCTGAGATGCAGCCCAGGAATTTAAGGGTGGAAGGAAAAATGCTTAGGATTTCTCTCATTTTGACCAAGCCTAGTCCCTACAGTAACGAAATGACTCTCAATTCTGTGTGGTTGCTCCTGACCCTACAGCCTGCACCATGCAGCAGAGCACCAGTGCTGGTCTCCCCCTTGCAGGCTCGTGATGCTGAGAGAAGGGCTGGTAGAGGAGCCATTTAGCAGCACCGTGTCACTGAAGAATATCTGTGTGCAGATAGAAACTCCCACTTGCTAGTCTAAATCAGCTTTCAGTAGCTTTTGTATCACCAAAATAGCACAAAATATATTTACCCCAAGCTCACGTCCTAAAAATTTGTATGCCCACTATGAATGCTAAATGAACTGAAACCTTGGACATGCTGAGGACAGCAAAATCAACAGACAGAATATTCTGACCTTGAATTTTACATTCTTCTTCATTGCTTTAATTTGTCTACACCATATTTTCTTATTTCTAAAACAGTTTAGAGTATATGGCTTCCAGTTCAGACTCATAGGATTTTTACCAGTGATCTTGATGTGTAACCTCTGGACAAGTCACTTACTCTTCTCAGCCCTGAGGTTTTTTCACCTATTAGTAAGCACCCTAATACTTGCTTACCCCACAGAGGAATCACAAAGTTAGTTCATGTATAAAGAGATCCAAAAATGGAAAATATAAAGGAAATGCAAAGTGATACCACATTTCTCATTTAAAATGAGTGGGTGACAAATTGCTCATCAGATTGTACAATTTGGGTTGCTCTTGCTTGCTAATTAACCAGTCTGACATTATGTTTCCTCCCTCTTGCATCCACCCTGCCTCTGAACTAATCAGGGTTCAATGACAGCATCACTTATCCCAGGACACATTCCAATAATTAAGGTTTGGAGGACATCTTGCAAACTCCATCATATACCAATACGATTTTCTCTCCCTCTACTGCTGCGTATCTGACATGTGACAAGACAAAGCCCTGCTCTCATATACATAACAGCAGGATGCTTTCCCACCTTTTAATGGCTGACTGAATTTCTTCCCCAGCAACTCTGACAGTATGAAAGTGTACTGTAAAAATGACTGTGTCTTGAAAAGCGAAACCTTACAGTCGCTGGACTTGGGAGCAAAAAAACCCCACCATGTTGTTATAGGCTACATCCATTGCTAAATACTCTTACAAAGACATTTTTAGTGTAGGAACGCACGATCCCGTAAGTTCTGTTTTACTGCCTACACTTTTCCTCAGCTCTGTATCGCTTCATTGGATTTCCATGAAGAAAAGCACATTTTGGCTTGGCGTAGGAAAGCAAGCACAGGTAGGGGCACCTCGTGCTTGTCTAGGGAGGGGACACAAGTCAGTAGGAATCCCTGCTAGCTGATTGCTTTTTAAACCTTCATATGCAGAAGCAACAACAAACTGAACGCTCGGCTTTCCACTGCTGTGTGCTCAGAGTATCTTCATTAGCACTGACAGAACTACTCTGAATTTCCCCACTAGTAACTGGCTACTTCTCCTCTGGTTTTGTTAACTCTGATTTAATTCAGACTCACAAGCCAACTGGGTCAACCTGCCTCAGGTCTGTAGAGACCAGACGTGAGCATGAGCTGGTCATTCCTTCCTCGGATGCTTTCTCCCCTTCAGTTTACCTCCCGAGGAAAGTTGGCTCGTGAACCAGCGAACAGCAGGAAACACGAGGCCCTGTCTAAGCTGAAAGTCTAGGCTTTGCAAGAACAAAGTTTAACCCCATGAGTTTCATATGAAATTACAAAGAAAAAGAAATACCACATGGATTCTATGTGCATAGAAAATTTCAGAAAGGTAAATTATTTTACAAAATAGATTTAAATTTGCAATTTTAGCTAATCATCAGTCACTTTCCTGAGAGTATCAATTTGAATGCTGCTACAAATACCCTCCTCTATGAAGCCTAAATGTCCCAGTGATAAGTTCTCCTGAAAAGCAGATGGAGACATCATTTATTTTCTCTTGGTGATTGATTCTGAAGCACTATTTTAATGAGTATCAGTAACAACAGTGGAATTCTGGCTTTAATTCCATCAAAAACATGTTTTACCATTTATTTCAATGCTGTCATGGTTTTGCCCATAGTACAATTAACTGAGACCCCTCCCCTCCAAATTTCCATGGGTAATTTTAGAGTTAATAGTAAATTATCTAAGAATATTTCATATTTTCTCTCCTGGTCGGGGGACTGATTTCTGAGCATTTGATTTCATATTCTTAGCCAATGAGTCTATACTTGTTCATAAAACTGTAGGGATTTTTTTTACCTGTCTCATCTGAATAGAAATCATCCCAATTGCACTGCCTAGAGTGTTTTCTGTACTTGGGAATGGGAAGAATACACCAGAGCACTGTAGCACCATATGTGGTGTTTGCCATAGACAGGATCAAACGTTACCAACTTCTAACAATGTAACTCAGGTACATCACTAGGATTATGTCAGTACATGGTTTATGTCTTCAAGAATGAAACCAGTTCAAGGTGCTGAGGCACAAAATGAAGAGAACTAATTTAGCAAATTATTAATTTTGTCTACCAGGTATTTGTGATGTATCCACAGTGCAGATAACTATATTCTCAATTGTCCTGCAGAAATATGCACAGCCACAATCTTTGTCTTTAACTTATCTGCTTCTTTTCACAGTATCTAGTATTACAGTATGTGGCATAGTAAAATGAAATATTTATTTATTTTCTGCCAGGTAGGTATGAATTACATTATGATCACATCTTTTATGGCTACATTCCTCATAACTGCGTAGTGCTGGACATGAGTGAAAATGACCTTGCATCAAACCATGAGGCAGAGGACGTGGAAACATCTGTGGAACTGGGAGAAGTTTGTGCACGTTACATTGCAAGGAGCCGTGTTTACTCTGTAGGCTGCCACTGCTTCCAACACTGCATTCCATAATCATACTGCAGAAACCAAGGGAATTTCCCATAGACAGAAATTCATGGTGATGGACAGTGTTTCAGCTATTATGAATCAACGTACTTCAATTGACTTATGCAATATTATGCTACTTCACAATTATACCTATCTAGCCTCCACCAGACACTTCAAATAAATTTTACAAGGCAAGATAATACAAAGATAATAAAAGACAATTTTGTGCCTCTGAGACCTCCTAATGTAAGGTAACATGGTAGACAGAAAATGGGAGTAGGGAGCAGGGTTATAGGAGCCTGAACAGACTTGCCCAAGGACACAGAGGTAAGAAGAATTTAACTGAGGTCTGGGGGCACTGCCAGTGTTGCTGCTCCTGCCTCGACTCTGAAGCCAGAATTATTTCTCTGCTGTCTTTTGCATCATCAGGTATTTGCTTTTTTGGTTTTTTTAGTCAAAAAAGAGTGCAACAAACCCTCTGTTTCATATATAACTTTCAAGGTCACTTGCATAAAATGTACAAAAAGCACATTTTTGTTGATGGAATGGCCTTTTGTTAATGAGGTAATTAGTGATATTACAGCAGAAAAAAAGGGGGGGATTTCTTTCTCCTTTTCTCCCTTTTTGCAAACCCAGTGAAGTGGCAAATTTTGTCGCATTTGCTGTATGTGCACAATATTTCAACCAGCTCTAGGAAGTAATGTGTTTTTTGAGTAGCTACTGTATTTGCTGAAACTAAGTTATAATAATTTGATGACTAGGGACAAGATTAATTCAATGAACTACTATTCTCATGACAATTGCAAAATATGGTAGGGGACAGACTTAGTATGAATAGAAAGGGTTTGGGCATTTCACTGCTTCATCAGTGAGAAGCCTGAAATGGAAAAATATCCAGCAAGAATATTAGGGGGCCATATCTCTTGAGGTGCAGCAAGGTAATCAGTTAATTTCTCTATAAGAAAATCAGGAGCTGCAATGAAAACTATCATCAGAGGAAGCATGAATATATATACAATAGAAGAA
>VYZX01021633.1:0-13146 GCA_013401335.1 Brachypteracias leptosomus
TCCCTTCCAACCCAAACCACTTTCATCAACTCAACCTGTGAATCTACTTTGTTCTTTATCCAAGCAAGGTGCTCCTTAGAGAGCACACATAAATCTGGTGCCATTCAACTTCTGATGTTCTAAGGACAGAAAGTATTCAGCTAATTGAGGATGCACAACTTCAGTTGTTTTCCTTACTTCTTCCTGGAATTCATGACTCAGAGCTGAACAATGCTCAGGCAAAAGGGTTGTAGTAAATATCCCTCCTTAAACTTTCAATTTTATGTGGCTTCCAGATGGATAATAGAATCATACAAGGTTTGAGGCTGGAAGGGACCTCTAGAGGTCATCTGGTCCAACCTCCCTACACAAGCAGGGACATCTCTACCTAGGGCAGGTTGCTCAGAGCCCCATCAAGCCTCACCTTGAATGACTCCAGGGATGGGGCCTCCACCACCTCTCTGGGCAACCCATTCCAGTCATCTATAATAATAAATTCATTAGGTCTAATTTATCCCTAATATTGAGGAGATGAAAGTGTGGATAGGCACAAAACCCCAAGGGGACAGGTATGCAGCTATCAGATCTGCACAAAATTCATGTGACCAAGGTTAGAATCATAGAATTCCAGGTTGGAAGGGACCTCAGGGATCATCTGGTCCAACCTTTAGAAGTGTCTTCTCAACATTTAATATTGACAGTTGTTTATTTGTGACCAGTCGGAGCTCTTCATGTGAACCTTCATGAGAACAAGAATTCAGCTGAGACTAATGCAGCAGCTGCATCTTTGGTGGCTTCATTCACAGATGAAGAGCCTTTTTTTTGGCAGGATGTGGATCAAACCTTGAATAACCCTGCGTGTGGGATTGCTTCAGATGCACAAAAGCTTTCAGAGGGGATGAATTGATGTGACCATCCCTGGCTGGGGTAATGGAAACAAGGCAGGAAATGGCCTTTAACCTGGAGTTGATGTCTCCTAAGTGGTCTTTTAGAGGGACAAGGAGCATTTTCCTTCCAGTCCCTTGTGTTTGCAAATTGTTTTGTTGCATGATGTAGCCAAGGAACCCAAATTGTTCCTCTGCTGCTTCTTCATACAGCCTCCTGAGCTTGGCCTGGGTGTAGTGGTGGTGTTGAGCCACCCGTTGCTTATCCCCATGAGAACTCATTGGATACCTCACTGGATAACCCAGGGGTGATGTCTCCTTACCTGCTCTATCCTCCTGAGCAGCTCCTTCTTCTGACGCTCCCATTCTCGCCGGTCTCTGTCCAGCCTGTCCAGGAGTTCCACCTTCTCCCTGTTCCAGTTCTTCTCATTGTGCTGGATCTGCCAGCGGAGGTCCATCACCACGCTGTGACTCTCAGCCAGAAGCTTCTTGTGCTCCTCTCTTTCCCTTTTAAAAGCTCCTTTGGCATCAGAAGTGAGGCCTGTCTCTCCTCCCAAGGTGTTCTCACTCTTCCCTTCCAGCTGCAATTAAAGTCAAATGTTATGAAGACAAAAACTTATGAAGAAGTTATGAACTCATGAAAGTTATGAAGACATAAACTTTATGGGGTAAAAAAATGAATTTGAGTTTAAGACCTAAGTCCACAAAGGGAATGGCAAAACTATGTCAGTTCTTAGGATCTCAATAAATGATCGGGCAGGTTCAACTGGAAAAAGGTTTTAAAATCAAGACAGTGAAAACCCTAGTGAATAATTTCTCAAGCTCTACAAGGCATCAGTTGTGATCTTTCTGATGGGAGTGTGGGTACCAACAATGAAGGAAACATAGAGATAAACTCCAACCTCATCATCATCTCTGAGACAACCACCAGGACAATGTCCTCAGCCACAGCTCTGCTCTTGTGTTCCCACCTGGTGCATCATCTTCTGAAGAGACTTTTCCCAGAACAACCCTCAGCAATGGTCTTATTGTAGAGCTCCAACAACAAACCCAACCTCCAAGGGCAGGGATTTCACAAGCTCTCTGCTCAATCTGGGCCACTGCTGGGCTGTGGTCAAGAACGAAAGAAGCACTCAGTGGTTTTGTGTAGGTTCAAGTCAGTGAAGAGGGAGAAGAACTTATCCCTGCAGCTTGACCTTTGGTTGACAGCTCAGTGAGTGACTCAGCAGGGGACACATCTCCATCCCCTGGCTCTGCAGGTGAACTGGAGTGAAAAGCCATGAAAACTCACAAAGTTCTCCTCAAAAAGGAGAGGCAGCAGGTCTGCTGGGAGACCACAGCTTCACCTTGCCCTGGGTGCAAAACAAGCCCAAACTTTCTGAGTAAGGAGAAGTTGAGGAGCGAAGCTCACTAGTCTCTGGAACAGCCTCCTTAAAGAAGTGGCCCAAGAGGTCCTTCTACAGATGAAGACATTATTTTTACTATAAATACCAATTAATACAGACACCTACATGTCCAGTTCCTTTATCCTCACCTCCATTACACAGCACCTACTACATGAGCACTTGTACTGGGACAACTGGAGTCCTAGAGGCACCTCAAGAGGTAAAGCTTTGCTCAGGCTTCAGGAGGGGCTTTCAGGCACCAGGGGGACATGAATAAATACAGTCCTTATGAATAAATGAATGAATAGAGTCCTTTTCCTGGCTGCCACAGATCTTCTATTTCATGGGTGCTGCAGTGGGTGCAGAGAAGGGCAACGAAGCGGGTGAGAGGTCGGGAGAACGGGTCGTATGAGGAGCACCTGAGGGAACTGGGATTGTTCAGCTTGGAGAAGAGGAGGCTGAGAGGAGACCTCATTGCTCTCTACAGCTACCCAAAAGGAGGTTGTGGTGAGGCTGGGGTTGGGCTCTTCTCCCAAGTAACTAGTGATAGGATGAGAAGAAATGGGCTCAAGTTACACCAGGGGAGGTTTAGATTGGACATTAGGAAGAATTAAGAGTGGTCAGGCACTGGATCAGGCTGCTGGACCATGGAGTCACCATCCCTGGAGGTGTTCAACAAATGGGTAGATGTGGTGCTTTGGGACACGGTCTGGGCGTCAGGGAGGTGTTGGACTTGAAGATCCTGGAGGTGTTTTCCAACCTAAACAATTCTATGACTAAACACCTCAGCCACTCTTTACAGGTGCTGGACATGGTGGACATTACCTGTTGGAGGTGACACTTGAGCTCGGCCACCTCCACCTCCCAGGCTGCCCTGTGCAGGGCGTGCTGCTGCTGGAGACTCTGCCGCTCGCGTTGCCCGTCCCGCAGCTCCGCGCGGAAATCCTCCAGCAACCCCTTCAGAGCGCTCAGCAGCTTCCGACTCTCACCCGCCTGCCACGACAAAGCAAAGGAGACACTGTCATTGGATGGCTCCAACCTCCTGCTTTTAGGAGGAAGACCATCAGCATGTCCACTGCATGGAAGAGAAAGTGCTTGTGTAGGAGAAAACTAACACCAATGTCCTCTGTCCACAGGCTGCCCAGTGAACTGGTTGAGGCACCATCCCTGGAAGTGTTTGAGGAATTGTCCAGAGCAACGAAGGTGGGGAAGGGTCTAGGGCAGGAGTGTGGTGAGGAGCAGCTGAGGGAGCTGGGGGGGTTGAGCCTGGAGCAAAGGAGGCTCAGGGGAGACCTTCTGGCTCTCTACACCTACTTGAAAGAAGACTGGAGCCAGGTGGGGTCGGGCTCTTCTCCCAAGGAACAAGTGACCGGACAAGAGGAAACAGCCTCAAGTTGCATCAGGGGAGGTTTAGGTTGGATATTAGGACAAAATTAGTCACTGAATGGGTTGTGAAGGGCTGTGCCAGGCTGGGCAGGGCAGTGGTGGAGTCCCCATCCCTGGAGGGGTTTACAAGCCATGGAGATGTGGTGCTGAGGGACAGGGGTTAGTGGTGGAATTGGTGTTAGGCTGACAGTTGGACTCAGTGATCTTAAAGGCTTTTTCCAACCTAAACAATTCTGTGAATCTCCTTCTTATTAGCCCTAGTCCTGAGGCACCCACAAAAGCCAAAGACGCTCAAGTCACCCTGAAAAAAGCACCAAGCATCTTTCTGGATTGAGGACATCTGGTATAACTTCTTTTTAATGCCATAAACCAAAGCTGGAGCATCACTCCTGTGGTTCATTGGGTAGCTGGAGGTCTCCTACATACAGTCATTGCTCAGCATCAGACCACAGATATTTGTGAAGTAAAAATAAAGAAAAGGGATGAATTTTTACGGTAAATATTGAAAAACACTTAATTCCATATCAGTAAAACAAAAGGTATCCCACTGGTGTTTGGAAGTCATTGAATTAGAAAAGAGCAACGTGTAACATGATTTATTTATCCCTAATTTCTACCAAATATTCCCCGTGAGTCTCTCAAACACCAAGGAGTAGCCAGAGCTTGGATCTGACAAGTTATTCTGAATTGAAAAGACTTTCAAGAAGATTCTCCTTGATGAGCAGACACAGCATGAGCAGAAAAATGGGGAGGCTCACTCAACAAATTCAGGATTTAATCACTTGGCTCTCAAGAATGCCTTGGGAAGACATTCCTTGGGAAGGTCTAACCCAAATTAGCTGTCTCAATGCTTGCAGGAGGGTCTCATTGATTTTATTTTCCATTCCTGGAGGCTTCCTGCAATTCATGAAGCACCTACTTGGTAGACAAGTCAACTCAAGAGGTGTACACAAAAATAAAAATAATTTTCATGTGTTTTTTTTCTCAATGACAACACACACAAGATTTTATGCAGGCAACTAAGCTGATTTCATGTGCTCACCACATTTTTGGCATCACTGAACTCCCCTCCCTCACTCGTCAGACATTTTTTCTCTTTAAAAATAAACAAACGTGCTCTACTTTTTCCAGGCCATTTGATTCATCAGCAAAAAATCTGCAAGATGCAGGGAAATGGCTGCAGGTGCTGGTTGGCTGCCCTGTAATCTGCTTGGGCTAATGAAGGATGATGGTCTACAACGTGGGGCTTTCTCAGAAAGGCACCCAGAGAGGCAGAATTAATCCCATTAACATTTAATGCCAATTAGCAGCTTCCCACTATAGAGCATCATGCATAGAAGATCACCTGCTTTTCAATATCTAATGAGGTTTTAGGTTTCCACCATGAATTTTCATTCCTATACCCAATTAAGGCCAAATTCTCCCAACATCTCCAGCCCCTTGTGCAGTCAGAAGAAGAAGAACCCTTCTGAAGATCTGTCCTTAGTGTCACAAGAGGAGCTGCTGGGTGTTGGGCCCATCAAAATCTGGCCTCATCCTCTTTGAAGGAGGACCTCCAATGTCTATGAAGTGCCTTCATTCAAGAGCCACGTTCTCTCTTTGCTGGGACGTTGCATGAACCTTTCTCTGGCAATGTTGTCTCAAAGCTCCATGAGTATCACAGAACCATGGAATGTATTGGGTTGGAAAGGACCTCCAAAGGTCATCTAGTCCAACCCCCCGACAAGAAGCAGGGACATCTCTAACAGGTCAGGTTTCTCAGAGCCCCATCAAGCCTCACCTTGAAGGTCTCCAGGGATGGGGCCTCCACCACCTCTCTGGGCAACCTGTTCCACTGATCAACCACCCTCAGATTAAAGAACTTTTTCCTAATGTCCAACCTAAATCTGCCCTTTTCTAGCCTAAAACCATCACCCCTCATCCTGTCCCTACAAACCCTTGAGAACAGATCCTCCCACCTTCCTACAGGCCCCTTCCAGGTATTGGAAGGTCACTCTAAGGTCTCTCCAGAGCCTTCTCTTCTCCAGGCTGAACAACCCCAACTCTCTCAGCCTGTCTCCATAGGAGAGATGCTCCAGCTCTCTGAAACTTGCCCACTTATCTCCTGCCCATGACCAGACTTCCCTCTTGGCTCCTGATCCTTGGCCAGGTCCTTGTTCAACCCTTTCTACAGCGTCCCCCAGCCAAGGGACAATGCCATGAAGAGGAAAATGAGCTGCCCCCTTCTTGGTGTCCCCATCTCCTCTGCCTCTCATCAAGCAACATTTTTTCTCTCTGCTGTTCCTTCACCCCTCCACACACCGGCCACACCAAAACCCCACCCAAGTCAGACAAGTCCACTTTCCAGACAGGGTGAGGAAGTCACCAGCAAGAGCTCGGGCTGCAAACACAAGGCATTAAATATTAACAGTCAATGTTAAAAATAAATATGGGTTACTTGAAATTACCAGCTTCTGACCTACTTATCTCAGCCACTCCCAGACTATCACAAAAGCTCCTTCCTACTGTGAGACCCTGGAGCTCGCCAGGAAGAATCAGCAGCTGAGGGTTCTTCTGGGCAGGTGAAAACCTTGGAGAGAGGTGGGGTCGGGCTCTTCTCCCAAGGAACAAGTGACAGGACAAGTGGAAACAGCCTCAAGTTGGACCAGGGGAGGTTTAGGTTGGATATTAGGAAAAAAATTAGTCACTGGAAAGGTTGTGAAGGGCTGTGCCAGGGCAGTGGTGGAGTCCCCATCCTTGGGTGGGATTCCATGGTGTGGAGATGTGGGGCTGAGGGACAGGGGTTAGTGATGACCTGGTTAATGATTGGACTTGATGATCTCAAAGGCCTTTTCCAACCAAAACAATTCAATACTTCTATTCTACTCCTTTTAGATGAAATCACTCTAGTTAAATGATGTCCTCAGGAGCACCTCCTCCATGGCCTTCCTCAGCCTCCAGCAGAGAAGAGCTTGCTGAGAGGATGACAGTGATGGAGCAGGGGGACTGGCAAGGTAGAACCTTTCCAGATGCCAGGCTGATCAAATTAATACTTTTTTGCTACCATTATTCACAGAAAATAACAACTAGAGAGTGGAGTTGTCAGCTAGCGCTGTGGAAAAGGAAAATAAATGAGAATATAAACTCAAAGCAGAACATGAAGCAGCAGAAAGACACTTGACATAAAGTCAAGGGCCTGGATAGAGATGGGGCATAAAGCACAAAGCTTCGAGATCTTTTTTTTCCTGAATTTGTGTTTTACAGAGAATTCTTTGCTCCATTCCACAAATAATTCCATGTAACAGGATGTTCTTCATTTTAAAAAGAGGAGAAGATGCTCCTGAAGAACCCTTGGAAGCCTTAAATCTGTCCCCTTTGAACGCTTGCTGTAATTACTGGTAGGACTGGTGGGATTTTTCAATGCACAGAGGAAAAAGCTGGGGTTTTAAAGGCACAAAAGGAAAAATCTGGGCTGCACAGCACTGCTCTGACACACAGGAGATGTCAGGGGAAAGTCAGGGTGATTTGCTCTTAGGCATTTCAAAACAAACCCAACGTCAGGAAGGAACTTTGGTGTTGTTTCCCCACCATCTCCAAGGGAAACATTAAATACATGTGGCTGCCTTCTTGAATTATTGAAAGGAAATAAAATCACCTCTTCTTGCTAAGAGCCTGATGGTGGAATACAATAGATGTGGCTCAGGGAAGAGGAGCATGTAAGTCCTGCAAACCCCCCCACGCTGATGGATGTTCCTGGGCAAAGAGCCACGGGAGGAAATGGGACTTTGCACTGACAGCATCTGCCAAGAGGAGAGCAGCAGTCACGGGGCTCCTGGTTAAATATAAATATCATGGATGAAACCCACTCTAATTGCTGTGGAGCTGGAAGTCTTTCTACAAGCCCAGTTCTAGGGGATTTAACACGGCAGCAGGAGAAAATGAACTTCCCTTGGAAAACCCTCAGTTCCCATTCCCAAGGCATGAGCTACAAGTGGTGTCCTACCTGCTTCTGCTGCTGGAGCAGCTCTGCAGTCTGCAGGGGTGGTCCATGATCAGTGCTCTCCATGGTGGGACGTTGGGAGAAGTCTGTCAGCCCAAACACGACATCTTCCTCCTCATCATCCTCTCGCTCTGCATCACCCACCTTCTGCTCAGGCTGAACGCCCAAGTCTGGGAGGCTCTCGGGGTGCTCCAGCTGAAATGCAAGAGGTGGGACACATCAACACTCCTTGGCCATCGGGGAGACGCTGGCACAGGTTGGCCAGAGAGGTGGTGGAAGCCCCAGTCCCAGGCTGGATGGGGCTCTGAGCAACCTGATCTAGTGGGAGGTGTCCCTGCCCATGGCAAGGGGTTGGAACGAGATGATCTTTGAGGTCCCTTCCAACCCAACCCATTCTATGATTTCTATTGTGGGAGAGAAATCTGTAGAAGGGCTGAGGGAAGGGACTATCTTCCCCTGCATCTCTGTGGTGGGGTTCTATTCTGCAAGAAGAGATCTTGAGGGTGATATATGGGATATGTGAACACAATGCTCTGCAAAACAGGAGGTCTCTGCAGCATGATGGAGAGAACCCATCACACGTTGATGAAAAACCATCCAAGACACTGGCATGCTGTCTGATGAAGGGATAGAGAGGAGGAAGCATCCAAATCTAGCACTTTATTCCAATGCATTAGCAACACGACTCCAAGGATGACTGGAGGAGGATGGATGATGAATTAACCAGTCAAAAAACCCAAGCAGGGAAAAAATCAAAGCTATTTTGATGTTAGATGATGAGCTAGTTTGCATAGAAGCAAATTAAGCCCTGCTGAAGGGAAGGAGAAGCAAATGATTTCTAAAGAGCTCCTCATCTCTTGGTTCTGACTCATGTTACCACAGCAGAGGGAGATAAAGATGTTTATCCTTTATCTAAGAATACAAAACAACTGGAGTTGTCCTACCAGACCTGAAGGGTCACTTGTGCTGTCAAAGGAGCAAACACTGAACATCTCTAGGCACGGAAGGATCAGAAATACCAAGAAAAATCACTTAGTTACCTTAGCAAATGTTCTCAGAGTTGTGTGAACCTGCAAAATAAATCTATTATTCTCAAGAATTTAGTATAAGAATGGGCAAATATTTTTTCTGGGGGGGGAAACTTTCCAAAGCAAGTGTTGATTCTGGCTGTGCCACTCGACACAATGCAGCAGGACCTTTCTTTGGCTGGCAACCACACCCCTGCTGAGATGTGTCATCTTGGGGATTCCAGGTTGTTCTGTGCTTCTGAACCTCCTGCTCTTAATTTAGTCACTACTTGGAAAAAAAAATCAGAGTGATGACTCCCAGCACTAGCCCTGTGCAGGGAGAAGGGGAACAAACAAGGATGATTCACTCTAAGTCCCCACAAGAAGCTGGATAATTCTCCTGCCAGCATGAAGCCAGAGCTTCCCTCCATCTGTGGTGCTGGAGGCTTTGCAGGGAACATGCTGAGCACACGAGGAGGGGAAACCACAGCACTCAACCCATCCAAACACATCTGACTCCATCAACATTTATCTTCCTATCCCCAAACTTATTCACAAGCCGTATCTTGAGGACCTAATGAAATTTGCATGTTCTCTGAGGGAGTTTTCCAGGGCCAGATGTTGGTGGGGTTTAGATGTGAGGAGGGGTGAACATGCAGAACACACTTTAGCCCAAGCCAACTGCAGAAAAGGCTTCGTGTTAATTTGAATCCTCATTAAATCCATGTGTAATCATGAAGCTGGTGATGCCACATCATGTTTAGAGTGTACCCTTGCAGAAGGGACATCCCAGCACCCCCCCTGCTTGCAACTTCACTGGGTTAAGCAAGGTGGGACCGTTACCTCCAACATGTCCTCCCCTTCCTCCTCCATTCTCTTGCCTTGCCGCCAATGTTTCAGCAGCCACCTCAGCTTGACGTACACCAGGAAGGTGTCCTGCTTGAAGTGCCTGAGCTCCTGCTGCAGCAGACTCTTCTCCTGGCTCCAGGTCTTCTCCTCCAGCTTGTTCTGCAAAGTCAAGCTCTGCACCTCCAAGTCTTTCCTCCGCAGGGTCTGCAGATGCTCCTCCTCCAGCTTGAAGGGAACGACAGACACCATGTTAATGGGGTGGCCTCCAGGACTTGGACTTTTTTGGGTGAGATGAAACTGAAATCTCTTAATTTTCACTATTACTGAGTTGAGCTCAGTAAGTTCCTCAGCAGTTATGACTGTTGAGGAAATTAGAGGACACCAGCTCACAAGCTTTGCTTAGATAATCATATCCAAACAACCTGCTGGGGAAGGGGACATTAAAGATGCAGGAGTCCTCTGCTGCTGCTTCAACCATTTACACCACTCATAGTCTCCTCCTTCTCTTGACTGCATCCCTACTGCGTGTCCCCAGCATGGCCACCACCCCACACTGCTCCATGTGCCACACCTGCTAAGTGCATTTACAGCCATTCCTCCAAGGTGGGACCAGAGTTGTCCTTCAGACAACTGGAAATGTCATCCTTGTCTCTCCCCTCCCCAGCCACAGACTCATCCCTTCTGGAAGGGCAACGCTTCTGAAAGAAGCAGGGGGAGATACAACTTAGATACAGCTACTGGTCCCTTGCTTCTCACAGTTCATGCTTGGAGGCATCTGAAGGACTCACAGCAAACAGCTTCTCCTTCTGATATGACTAGACCAGCAACTGCAACTTGGCCTTCAACATCTCCCAGTTTCAGTACTAGAAGCATCAAGAAAAGCTCATTTTTGGAGCTCAAATATGTCCAAACCAAACCATGGCGCGACCTGCACCCAACAGCACTTGTACAGTTGGTTCTACAACATCTCAGATGCTGCATGGATGAGACAAGTGAAGTTCCCACTTCAACCAAGCTGTGGTTCATCCAGGCAGATGGAAAATAAATACAGAGCCACTGCTCACAGATGTTCTTCTATTTTCCACCCCTCCCCCTCTGCTGACCAGCTCCATAGATGAAATCTGTGAAGGCCACCAGATGACCCCAACTATTTAAACCAGGAGGACACACCCTGCAACAAAGGATGTTCACACAGGCATGAAGAATCCTTGAGAGATTCTCCTTCAGCAGCAATTAATCCTGCTAAGAAATATATGGTAGATTTTCATGGCAACATCCAGATGACACAAGCTACTGGTCCATACTAGATGGTTTACTAAGGACTTTCTTGTCCTTCAAATGATGTCCTCTGGTATAATGCAGATTTTCACCACCTATGCTCGAAAAATCCCTGATTAAATTAAAATTATTTATGGTAGTTGCTGGATTTAAAATGCAGCTTAAAAGTAGTTTGGGACAAAACAAGCTAGAATGGTCCAAAAATCCACATATAACTCCAAAGAACACTCATGGAGATCACACACATCAACCTGATGCCATTAAACATTGCTAAAGATGAAATAGCAAAAAAAAGGGGCTTATTTTAGATTAATTTAATTTAATTTTTACAGGAAGAAACAAATAGATTCTATGTTGATGCAGTTTTTCCACCCAGTGAAGTTGTGGTTAAATATGGCAAAGATCTGAGTCATTTCCACCAGAAATCCTGGAAGATGGTAAAAAAGGAACAGTATAGACAGGATGGGCATGATCTGGAAAAAAATGAAGAATCCAGAAGATGCTTTTATTCTTCTTTTTCTACACGAATAGCTAGCTTTGATTTCATGGAATTTTTCATTGTTTTTACAGCTGTTATGATCTAAGTCCTCATGGTCTTGTAGAAGACCTTGGTGGAGGCAGCTTCATAAGAGTATTATGTATTTTCAATGGATTGCAAAAAAAACCCCCCCAACTTTAAGAGGCAGATGTAGCTTCCAAAAAGCTTTCATGGCCAAGGCAACCAGGAATAAAATCAATTTACTGGTTGCCTTCACAAGCCTCCATGAGAAGGCTCCTATGGAGATCAACTGGGAATGAAAGCTACTTACGAAAAAAAAAATTGAGATACCTCTTGGGCATCATGAGATTTGCTGGCACAAGAAAAATGCTTTACACTATGTGACAATTAGGCTGAATTTAAAATTTAGAAAGAAATCTTCCAGTTGAGAGCCAAGCAAGAGTTAGCAACAGATTTTTTTCACTCTAGGAGTTCATGATCACCAAAGGAATGGTTGATCTGTTCCAGCCTTCAAAAGAGCAAGGGAAGCCCACGTGGCAAAATATGATTTATTCTCCAGTTATGACAAAGAGGAGGTGCTGAGAAACACCAAAACCTCCTGATTTGTGTCTTTATGAGTGTGTAGCAACCCCTCTGACTTCAGAGAAGGGTTTCCCTTGGGCCACGCACTCAAGGGACCCAAGGCATCCAAGGGGTCAGGCTAAGGCATGGAGCCAAACCATGCTCCCAGAGATCAAACCTTCTCCTCTCATGGAGAGCTGAAGGTGCTGAGAAAATTCCCCATGTGTATTTCATGTCTCTACCTCAACTTCCCACACTGGGGAGGACAAAACTCTCCACCAAGCAGAGAAGCCAAAGTGGCAAAACCAGCTCGAATTTACCCTTCCCCAACTTCCAGATTCTTCATTTCCTCAGCTGAGGCCAAAACGTGCCCCTGGTCCTACCAAACAAGGTCCACACCACACAAGGTCATGGTCACACGTCTCTCCCAGGAGGTGGGTTTTGTATTTACCTGGATGATCCTCTCTGTAAACTTTTCTTGCTCCTCCCGGTGAAGTCTCGTCTCCTGCTCAAGCTGAGCCTGAAGCTCCTGTATCGGTACATTCTGTACAGGTAAAACAGGGGGGAATCCCTGAGCTGAGCAGCAGGACCAAGGGATGGATTTAGCAGCAAACGTGTCCCCAGGGTGTCAAAAATAAAGGGAATAAAAAAGAAAAGAAGGGCAGGACAAACATCTGCACAACTCAGGGTCACCCAGGGTTAATCAACGCACAGCGTGCAAATAAATTACAATAACGTCCTCAAGTTGTGGGGGAATTTCCTCTGAAAACTAAAGGTGGGATGCTGATGTTAATGTTGGATATTCCCTACAGGCCTCCCCTGCTCTGGGTGGGCACTGGAGAAGCTGAGACAACACATCAGCATTTACAGGATGACATATTGATGGTTTATTTCTTATGCTAATCAATTTGAACATCTCTGCAGAAGATGCGTCTCGTGCCCAGGTATGGAACCTTATTATTTATTCCTGGTCTGATGAGGTAGTTAATGAGATGATGGCATTTTTAAAAGCATATAAGGTCCCTTTTTCAGATCCAGGACAGCTCTTTGCACAAGTCGACTTCATGCTCAGTGCAGAGGGGTTGAACTAGATGATCTTTAAAGGTCTCTTCCAACTCAAACCATTCTGTGAGTTCTACTCAAAATAATTACTCCATAAATACCACAGTGATAAGCTCAAGATCTGACCAAAATGCTTAAATATCCCTCTTTTTCAGGTCCAATCCTATTTGACTCCCAATGCTTTCAATTTGATGTTCTCATTACATTTGGCATCCCACCCACTTCACTTCTGAGAGTTACTTAATTCAGAAATAAAGACCCAAGAAGGCAGAGCCAG
>VYZX01021633.1:13547-68705 GCA_013401335.1 Brachypteracias leptosomus
CCTGGCCCAGGTTGTCCAGAGAGGTGGTGGATGCTCCATCTCTGGAAACACTCCAGGTCATGTTAGAAGGGTCTCTGAGCAACCTGCTCTAGTTGAAGCTGTCCATGCTCAGTGCAGAGGGGTTGAACTAGATGATCTTTAAAGGTCTCTTCCAACTCAAACCATTCTGTGAGTTCTACTCAAAATAATTACTCCATAAATACCACAGTGATAAGCTCAAGATCTGACCAAAATGCTTAAATATCCCTCTTTTTCAGGTCCAATCCTATTTGACTCCCAATGCTTTCAATTTGATGTTCTCATTACATTTGGCATCCCACCCACTTCACTTCTGAGAGTTACTTAATTCAGAAATAAAGACCCAAGAAGGCAGAGCCAGACCTCATTTATTTTTTTTTATATATATATNCTTGTGCACGTCTGGTTTGTATCTGAAGAAGAGACTCCTCCAGCCACATGAAGTGACCAAGAGCACATTATCTGCCTTATCAATTTAATCCCACACCTTAATATGTCTGTAGATTTTTTATATGGCACGAGGCCATCATTTGGTGCCACAAATAATTTGGAATGAAATTATGGGATTTGCCAGTTGTAAGTCATCAGTTTAATTTTCTTATCCAATAAAAAAAAATTACTTTCATCAGATATTTCTGCATTCTTTTATTCTGATGAGATTTCTTTGGGGCTATGGCAAATAAGAGCCAATGTACTTAATTTAGGTGAATTAAAAAAAAAAAGTTGGTCTTTCTTTTTATGAATTCACAATCAGCTAAAATGATGCAAAGTTGATCTGGTGACAACAGATACAACATGGCAACACTTTTCTGTCTGCCATAATCACTGATCTTCCTCTCCTTACAGTCATATAATTACACAGTAAAATAATTAGAAATATTGTAGGTCTTGGGATTCCTGCAGCTGGAAGCTGAACGAGCAGCAAAAGTTACCAGGAAGGTAAAATTTGAATTTTTCACTCTTCATTTCACGTTAGTGTTTCCCAATAAACAATGATTTGTCCATAGATCATTCGTTCTACTTCAGAGTTGTATTAATTGGAATCACACAGTTATATATATATACCAACAACATCAAAATTAGGGCAAGGAAATAATGAACTCATGCAATTTTTCAATAAAAATACAGTCCATGCAAAGCCAAGTTTTGGGAAACTTGGGTGCTGGCATTATGTGATAACTTGGAATTACCAAGAAGAGATTAAACACATCATCAAGCCAGATAAATTATTACACACACACTGGACAGTGCAAATCTTTTGCCTCTTTAAGGATGATTGTCTTTTAGGATATTTTTATAAGTGGTAAATTAAATGCATTGAAAAGCATCAATGTGGAGCATCCCCTTCTCCTTCCAACCTGAGGACTCTTTGTAGCCTAATTTCATATAGAAGAACTCTTTGTAGTCTATAATTTCATATAAAGTCCTTTCTACCAGACACAGCAGGATCTGCACCCCTCAAATCAAGGGTGATAAAGTTGATAGATGGCTGCTAAACAATGAAGGATATATAAAAATACATCATGGGATATTTCTCTATGTTGTTCAGGCACCTGATGGGGTCTCTCTGTGTTTATAAGTGGAAATCAAGCCCTTATCACACAACCATCAAAGAAGTTGATAACCTGTTACCTTCCATTCTTTTTTCCTTTGTTCTCACCAACAAAGGTGCTACACAAGGAACCAAAGACACTCCACGAGGGCCACCACACAACGTATCTACACGACATCCAGACACAATATAAAGGGGACTACAAGCTAGTGCTGCTCCATCACCACAGAAACATCCATCCCCAGCTCAACACCAACCAACACTTGCCCACATATCCCAATTATTGCACCTCCAGCTCCACTCCCACTTGGGCAGTGCCAGATCTTCTGCCCATCCTTGTGTCTCACCTGGTTTCACTCCAGACCAAGCTACTCCACACGGTGTCTACCTCAGGAGGACACGGAGGGGAAAGTCATCCATGCTTTGGGGGCTTCACCACCGCTCCCTCATTGCACCCACCCCTCTCCTGCCCCCTCTCAGCTTTGCAGGTTATTTTCCAGCTCATAAAATCCCATATTTCTGCCACGACTTGTTTTCACAGAAGGTACATTTGGGTTTCACTCATCTGTTTTCTCCACTTTACCCCACCTAATTCCAATCCCAATTTACCTGCAAACTTCACCACTTTACACACGACAATTGTAAACATCAAACTTCACCCAATATTTCTTTTTAGCCTTTTTTTTTGGTTGTTTTTTTCCAGAAGGGATGGAGCAAAATAAAGCCTGAGGAGACAGGGTAGAAAGATGCTCTCCAGCATTTTGTGTGCAATTCCAGGAAGCCAAAACTTTTTAGGCTACTCCCTTAATACTTTGATATTTGGACCTTATTTTGACCACATAGTTTAAAAACTGCTATTTTTCACATAGATACAATCAATCCAGTGTCTTTTGGATTAATTTTTACACACAGTACACATTTAATTGAATTCTCAGAGGCTGCTTCTGATGTATTATTCTCCTCCCCCCTTAAAAATAAAAGCCATATATTGCACTTGCTAGGGCACAATAAATAGGCAGTTCTGTGGTTATTTGTGCTCATACAATCTCTGATTTTGGGAAAACTCTGCTCCAAGCCTTTCAAATTCCATCCCATTGTATGGACAGTGCACAAAGTCTCGCCAGTTGGGACCACTGGGATCCCCAGATTTACATCACAAAGGGGCTTTTAAGCCATTATATTGTCAAAAAAAAAAAAGAATACAATTCATCAAAGCAAATTATTCTTGCTGCCCCTAATCTTGGTGGGAAGGGATATTGCCAGCACCACTTTGTCCTTATTCTTCCCACAACTCTGCACTGGAGGAATAGACACTAAGAGATACAACTTTCTATGTGCTCCTCATTTTTGGGGGTTTTTTTTTTGAGGTTTGGGTTTTGTTTTTCTTTCCAGAAGAAAGAAAAAGTCACCATGTATAAAATATCCACTGTTTCCTTTCTGGGAAAACAAAACCTTAAATGAGGGCAGGAGAAAAAGACAATAAATCTTCAGCCCAGGGCTGGGAGCTGCTGCAAGAACCATCCCAGCTGAGAAGCTCTCCTGTGGAATTATGAAAATTGCACAGAAGCAGCACAGACAACCCAAAATAATCTCAAAAATTCAAAATACAGACCAAAATTCTCCTCCCTTGATGTCCAAAATGGGTCCAGACAGAAGGAGGTGGTCAAGTGACTCATTGAACTTGCACATCACTATCTGGTTGCTCCACTCAATTATTAATTCAGAGATGTTTTATATTTCTTATGGGCATGATAAATAAAAAAAATGGATAAATAGATTAAGAATGGCCTAAAAGAAACTATTCTTCAGTGTGAGCTCTTCCTGCTCTATTTCTAGACCTTGTGGAGAACTTTTTAAGACTTTCTCTCACCTTCTCTAGTCTATTTGCTTTTATTTTGATTCTCTGGTGACAACTTGTTCCTTTTAAGTGAACTCACTTCAGTGGCTCTTTTTCCATGACCTGGGAGTGTCACGGAGATTTTGTGGTATTTTTCTACACAGAAACAAACGTGCAAGAAAATAATCTAAATCTGAAATGCAAAGATAAGTGTTTGCCTTTGGTGAGACACCTACTTAAAGGCAGAACTGAGACCCTCTGAAGGAACCACCAGAATTAGGAGAACAGCCCCATTTTTGAGCATCAGATGCCGAATACTCCAATAAATTATATTTTGTTACTTGAAATAGTGACATTTTCCTTCTCCAGAATGTTTCCTTGCTCCTGAATAACCACGAGACTGCTTAAGGGAGTTGATTTGCTTATGGATATTGGTAAAAAGGGGTAAAACTCACCAGGTGACAACTGATTTACCATTTTCCCCACTTGTTGCCATAGCAATGCTTTGATTTCTGCTGGGCACTTGCTCCATGAAACGTCGTGTTACCTTTTTTCCAGGCCCTCTGTGTCTTTTAGGGCAAGCCTGGCTTTTCCTTGGGATGCTGAAGAATGATTTTCCCCCCTCCCTCCATACCCCAGCTCTGCTCAGATGATGAATAATGGATGGAACATCCACCCCAACGGGCTCCAGCAGCTGAATGGTTTGTTTCAGCAAGAAAACAAAGCCCTGCTCTTCAGGCAACTGCAAGATATAATTTCCTTTGGACTGTGACTCTCCCCCCCCCTCTTTAACATGCAAATCCATCCTAATAATACTGTTGCACTAACAACCCCCGTGCAAAGCCCAAACAAAGGCAGATGTTTATGGGGGGGGAGTTTCAAGCACAAGTCAGGCTGCATTTATTGCATTTAATCAAACAATTAGGCTCCCACGATGCTTGTTTGTCAAGAGAGGAGAGGTGGTTAAATGGGAGCTGCTGGGCATTGCTGGGGAAAATTTTTCATTTAATTCAGCGTGGAAAAAATGAAGGTAGAAAAATGGGGTTTCTGGCTTAACAAGAAAAGATTTGTCTCAGTGAAATGAAACGTGGTGTTCTCGTGCTCAAAGTCCAAACCCAGTAAGAAGATCATCAATCAATGTTATCCACTGGTCACTGCCTGTATTTTCTCTTCATAAACTGAAGCAGATAATGGCTTAGGTGTAACCAGCTCTGCTCTGGGCATTGAAAGGTTTGAGTCTCCATCTGTGGGAATAAATAAACCCCTTTGGTATCTGAAGAATATTTTCCCCTGCACAAAAAAATGGGCAGATTTTGCTAGTGCAAAAAAAAAAAAAAAAAAGAACTTTACCTTAATGGTATCCCAGGTCTATCAGGCACCCTTCCTGAGATTTACTATCATTGGTAGTTGGAAGAGAAGCAGCTGAACAAATTAATTACTCCACCACCACCACAACTCTGCACTGTCAGGATAATTTCAAAGAAACAAACCCAAAGCAGCAAAGAATTACCTGGGTGAAGATGAAGGGCCACTCTGCCTTTGATATTCAGTCCTGCTGCTTGGCTACCACACACCCTGAAGCTTTTTTCCTCCTACCTCTGCTTCCCAGTGCTTGTTATCACTTACTCACAACCCCAGCAGCACCCTCTGCCCAGATTCATTCAGAATCAAAAACACATCGAAACTCATCCCTCACTAGAAGCTACTCCAACCACGGCAGTTTCAAGGTGGATTTGGCTTCCCAGTGGCCAGCAGAAAAGCTTCTCAATGCTCCAAGCTCACCTTTCTGGAGATAGATTAGGGATTGGTTTCCTCAGGACCAGGTGTGGTGTCTGGACAAGCTAGGTTCATGAGAAAGCAGCTAAGGAGATGTTTACGGAGGCAGATATGGCCTCTGCATGGATGGAAATTCAAATAAAAACTGAGTGATGCTTTGGACGAATGGAAAAATACTCAACAACCCAAACACTGGAGAATTCTGCCTTGAGTGGAGGCTGCAGGGCGCCCTTGGTGAGAAGCACCCTGCACACCAGCATCAAACCCTCTCCTGTGCAGGCTACTGCCAGGCAAGATGCAAAGCGAGCTCCATCTGTGGACCTTCCAGATTTAAAACACCCAACGAGGTGGAACCTGGAAGCATGATCCCATATCAGGGACTACAACCTCTTCCAGGGGTCTTCCATGTTTCCACGGCCATGTTTCCCCCACTTAGCAAAGCTACTGGGAGCAGGGTGACGAGCCCAAAGTCAGGACCAATTCACTTCTCTTGATACCGCACAGGGGGACACGAGGTCAACCACAAACTTCACAACAGGGGAGCGGCATCGGGTCCAATTTACTCCCCCAACCCCCTGGGCTCCTGTTACTCATCTCCTGGCTAAGGCAGCAGGAGGTGGTGAGTAAGCTGGGCTGCTGTGCTGACCTCTAGACTGAAACAGCCCTTGTCTCCTGGCCTGTAGAGTTTAATGTCTCCATCAGCTCTGCGGTGGGGGTCGGTGGTGGCTCGCTGGTGGTGAACCTCTTGCTCCTCTCCACGATCTCGTTTGAGCTGCCACTCCATGTGATCCCTCAGTTTGGACTGTGAGGTGCATGGGAGGTTTTAGAACAAAAAAAAAACAAACCAACGACAACAACAAAAGAAAAAGGACAGGAGGGAATAAAGAAAAACCAAAATGGGTAAGGGGGACGACTGGAAAAAACTACAAGACAAAGAAAAGCGTGAAGAGAAAAACCAACTTAAACACGGTGGCGTAAGAGAGTGAGGAGAACAGAACCAAAATGAGGATGAGCAAAATGACGGGCTGAAACATCTGAAAAGCAAAAAAGAGAGAGAAAAGAGAGGGGGGAAAAAAGAACGCAAACACTGGTTATGAGGCGCATGCAATGGGGATGCATGAGTCAAACCAACAGCGGGCATACAAGTCATGAAGGATACGGGACACAAGGTTCTTTCCTTCCTTACTTGTGCTGGGCAGCCAGATCCAGTGTGGCAGTGGTGGCAGCTTAGACATGCGCCCCTGGGCAAGGCTTTGGGCAAGGCAAGGTCCTTCCATGGCTACAGAGCTTCCGACCCGCTGCTGGCTCAGGGGAGGGAGCTGTGAGCAGGCTTTGCAAACACACATCACTTAGAACACTGCCTTCACCTGGGTCCTGCTGGCTTTTGAGGACACGCCTGGCCCTTGTATGAGAGAGCATCGAGAAAGACCTCCTCACATCACTTAGCAAGGCTGCTGATTCACAGACATTGGAATTTTTTTATATACATATATATATATTTTTAAAATAATCTCCTTTTTTAAAAAATCAATCTCCTTTTTTAAACCAATCTCCTTTTTTAATGAATCTCCTTTTTCTAATTAATTTTTTAAAATTANCAACAAAAGAAAAAGGACAGGAGGGAATAAAGAAAAACCAAAATGGGTAAGGTGGACGACTGGAAAAAACTACAAGACAAAGAAAAGCGTGAAGAGAAAAACCAACTTAAACACGGTGGCGTAAGAGAGTGAGGAGAACAGAACCAAAATGAGGATGAGCAAAATGACGGGCTGAAACATCTGAAAAGCAAAAAAGAGAGAGAAAAGAGAGGGGGGAAAAAAGAACGCAAACACTGGTTATGAGGCGCATGCAATGGGGATGCATGAGTCAAACCAACAGCGGGCATACAAGTCATGAAGGATACGGGACACAAGGTTCTTTCCTTCCTTACTTGTGCTGGGCAGCCAGATCCAGTGTGGCAGTGGTGGCAGCTTAGACATGCGCCCCTGGGCAAGGCTTTGGGCAAGGCAAGGTCCTTCCATGGCTACAGAGCTTCCGACCCGCTGCTGGCTCAGGGGAGGGAGCTGTGAGCAGGCTTTGCAAACACACATCACTTAGAACACTGCCTTCACCTGGGTCCTGCTGGCTTTTGAGGACACGCCTGGCCCTTGTATGAGAGAGCATCGAGAAAGACCTCCTCACATCACTTAGCAAGGCTGCTGATTCACAGACATTGGAATTTTTTTATATACATATATATATATTTTTAAAATAATCTCCTTTTTTTAAATTAATCTCCTTTTTTAGTTAATCTCTTTTAAAAAAATTATTCTCCTTTTTCAAAAATAATCTCCTTTTTTAAAAAATCAATCTCCTTTTTTAAACCAATCTCCTTTTTTAATGAATCTCCTTTTTCTAATTAATTTTTTAAAATTAATCTCCTTTTTTAATTAATCTTTTTTTAATTAATCTCCTTTTTTAGTTAATCTCTTTTAAAAAAATTATTCTCCTTTTTCAAAAATAATCTCCTTTTTTTAAATTAATCTCCTTTTTTAATGAATCTCCTTTTTCTAATTAATTTTTTAAATTAATCTCCTTTTTTAATGAATCTCCTTTTTCTAATTAATTTTTTAAATTAATCTCCTTTTTTAATGAATCTCCTTTTTCTAATTAATTTTTTAAATTAATCTCCTTTTTTAATGAATCTCCTTTTTCTAATTAATTTTTTAAATTAATCTCCTTTTTTAATTAATCTCCTTTTTTAGTTAATCTCTTTTAAAAAAATTATTCTCCTTTTTAAAAAAAATTACCCTCCTTTTTTTCCCAATTAATTTCCTTTTTTCACAGGGAAACGCTGCTTGTTACAGACAAAAAGAAGACCAGTGGGTTATCAGCCTTTCTGCCACGAGGAACCGCCTCTGAATCAAAGGAGTTGCGTGAACAAATAAAAGAAAAAACCACAAAAAGCCCAAAATCAAGCCCTACAAAGTGTTTTTTTAACGTTACACACTTCTCTACATCGCGGGGCTGAAATCATAACCAAGCAGCTGTGGGGAAAATCAGCTCTAGGGTAGCAACAGCAGAAAGGAAGAGAGAAGATAAAGAGAGAGGAGGCAAACAAGGGGTTGACCTACCTGGAAGTCGGTGATTAGCTCCTTCCCCAGGTTACCAATGGGAGAGTCTCGGGACATGGATGTCATGGTGGAGAGAAAACTGGAAGACTCCGTGAGATGGGGGAGAGGGGAGAGGTCCTCCATCTGCTCCTTAAGGCCCTCTCCAACGTGATCGACCTTCTCCAGGAAGGTCTGCAGCTCCTTGCGGAAAGCTTTCATCCTGGAGTTGACGGTGTCCAGAAGCTCAGGTTCGTATTTATCTTCTCCCCTCTCCCCAGTGCTCCTGAAGCCCTGCTCGGTGGTGGGGCTGCTGGTGACGTGCACCTTGGCATCATAGATCAAGCTGTCCGTGTCGGTGATGAGGCGGTCCACGGTCCTCTCCAGCCTCTCAGCCTCACGTCTGATGTTAATCAAGGACTCCGTGTCCTCTTTCACCCTCAAGAGCTCCGTGGAGCACAGGTCGCTGACTTCTGATGGCTTCCCACTCCCAAAACCCGATGTCTTCTCGTAAACTTCTTCAGAGTCACTCTCGCCCCCAATGGGCCCCTCTCTCTTTGGCTGGGGTGGGCGACCTTCTTCGCTGTCGCTCTCCTTCTTCCCAGCATCGCTGTCGGCGTCGCTGTCCCTGGGGCTGGACGTGCGCAGGCCCAGGTGAGAGGCGAGGTCATACCGCTGGACGTTGGACATCAGGACCCTGTTCTCATACTGGAGCTTCATCACCTTCCCACTCAGCTCATTGATCTGCAGCCTGGCCGACTTCAGCTCCTCTTGCAAGGTCCCACCACACTTGGACGTTGCCTCATCCAACCAGCCCGGCTCCTGGCCTGGCTCAAACTTGAATTTGCTCAGCTCGTTCGTGAGCTGCTTGTTGTGATCCTCGATCTCAGAGATGGACCTTCTCAGCAGCTCTGCTTCTTCTTCCACGAACTGCAGGTGCCGGCGCAGCTCCGTGGCCGACTCCACCGAGTCCCCGTAGGGCGAGGTAGGAATGCTTGAAATGTGGTCCCTGCTCAGACACTCTTTCTCATACTGGCACCTCATATCCTCCATCTCGGCTTTGATCCCCCTGTTCTCCACCTCCAGTTCCACTATTTTCCTCCCCAGGATGTTGGCTTCCTCCTCCACCAGCTTCAAGCGAAGCTTCAGCTCAGCCTCCCTGGTGCTGGGCGGTCCTCCTGCTTCCCCAGTAGGCAGGGGACTGTCCACATCTCCGTAGATGGACTTGTACTTCTGGAGCTCCTGCTCCAGCTCATCCTTCTCCCTTCCCAGCTTGGCCATCTTCTTCCTCATCAGCGCTGCCTCCTCTTTGGCAAACTGGAGCTGGCACTTCAGATCAGCGCTGTCCTCCTGCCAAGAATAATCATCCCCCCCCAACCCCAAGATGATGTTAGAAGCACAATCAGTAGCTTCATTTCCAAACCCTCCACCTCCCCACCCTGTGTTAGATACACAGACAACACACAGAGCCAAGCAAACCACACGCTTGACACATTTCATGGCTTGCTCCTGGTTAACTTGGCAAAGCAGCTTGACCAGAGTTAAAGGAGGGGCTAAAAAAAATGAATCAATTGTTCCTCTGCAAGTGCTCAGTGATGCAACGTGCTGAGCTTCTCCCAGATTCCCAATTTCATGGAATATAATGACTTGGATGAGAAGACTCCGTGATTTGTTGGCACTTTCTGTTGCGTTGGTGTCTAACGATACGTTTGCATCATCAAAGACAGACTCCTCTGATGAGTTTGCTCATCCTACCCCCAAATCGTGGGCTCCTTCAGCTCTAAGTATGGCTGTAAAGTGAAGAGTTTAATTACTCTTATTAATTAGCAAGTGCCTAACTCATTTTCCAAATAGGATGGGCACCGTTGTCTCCGCTGTGGTTATTAGGATGGACCAGGTTGTGACCACTCTTCCTGGCATGGCCAACTATCCAAAAGTGGTGAAAACATGGGGAAAAGGAAAGAAAAAAAATTCATTAATCCATGGTCACAACCAACCCATCCCACGTGAAAAACCTGCATTTTCCAGGAAGCACCAGGGTGTTGAGTGAGGCTTTTTTGGGGGGAGTATTGGGCATTTTTGTGCCAACTCAGCTGAAAAGTGAAAACTCCAGCGTGTGTTGTGCTGAAAGCAGCACCAAGGGTAAGTAAATTCTAAGCCAATGACCAATTTCTCTGCATGAATCACTTTCATGAATTGTCATGGAGATCCAGGCACTTGGCCCCCAGGAAGAGACACATTTATCAGCATTAGCAGAATAATGGGAGGCAGGCTTTGAAAGATCATCTCTGGAGACAGCAGATTTCAGCATTGTTGGGAGGCCATGTGGACATATGTGCAATTATCTACGGAAACTTCATTTCAGCCTCCGGAGCACTGTTGTCTTGCACTGTTTTGTTGTGGCTCCTAATAATGGCAACCAAACCCAGAAGAAAACATCGACTGACTTGAATTGTCCTAGATCAGGCTATTGAAGAAAAACAATCAAAAATTTACAAACCTAATTATGGCTCAGCAATCAGAGGAAATGATTTAATTTCTAAAGCACACTGTGTCTTTTTGGTTACCTAGATTAGTTTCACCCCATTCTAGATATATACTAAATTATGTCTTAATTTCAGCTATCAATAACAAAACAGCCACACAAGTGATTGGTTGTGTGCTTCAGAACTCAGATTTCTAACTGATTCTGATTGGGATTTTAAAATAATTAATACAAAAACTTTACCTTAAATGTTAACGACTTGACAGAGATAAAAAATAGCCAAAATTTCTGCTCCTATGTGATTTTCAGTGAGTCAAACAACTGCAACCACTTGACCGACTAAAACTCTGGTCATCATGCTCCTGGCACCAGAAATGTGAATTTTCTCTGCACCCAATCGAGGTGCATCTAATCAATTAGAAGCAGAGCTTCTAATCAGATGGGCTTTCCTCCCTCTCTCACACACACACCTCTTTTGCACACATATATTTGCAAATTGCTTTTCTCTTTGTAAGTGGGAGCTGCAAATTAAGTAGCAGATTAAACCCTGGCAATATCCCGCTGGAGGCCACTCTGAATTTTGGCTGCTCTGGCTGGTTAAGGGTGTGTGATTAAAGCATCATTGGTTAATAATCCTCCTCTGGTTTCCATATCAGTTTATCCTCATGGCTTTTAGGGAAATACAAAGTTCATGAGGAAAGTTAGAGCCCATCAGAGCTCACTGGTGGGGTGGCTGCTCTGGTTTATTCATTTATCAAGTAGTAGCTTGGAAATGCTCCATCCTTGGAGGTGCTCAAGACCAGGTTGGATGGACCTTGAGCAACCTAGTGGGAGGTGTCCCTGCCCATGGCAGAGGGGTTGGAACTAGCTGATCTTTGAGGTGCCTTCCAACCCTTCTATGATTCTATTTTTCTATGAAATACTCACACCTGACATTTTCCTCACTCTGCCTTTGCAACCCAACATTCTTCTCCATGCTTCTTGCACCTCTGCAAATCACCTTGGGCAAGGACCAGCCTGCCCACAACCCTCTTCCCCAACTGGGAGCACTGGGAGCTCCTCGCTGAGGGTTTGAGGGAGCTCCAACCTGACACCCACCATGATTCACACAATATATACAGTCAGAGGACAACATTTTGAAGCTGCTGAAGACAAGGGAAGGGCTTTGATGGGTTGGGGTCAGGGGGGGCAATGGTTTTGCTCGGCATCACTGCATGACTCAATGTGTCTGAGGAGTTATAGCAGGACAAAACCACCCTGAACTTCTTCCAAGGGCGTTATTTATTGCTGGGTTTTGTCTTTAAAAAAAGGATGGTGTCTGTAAATTCTGGTTTTTGCAAGAGCTGAAACAAGCAGGACTTTTTTTTGCTAGACAAACACAAACCAACCGAGCTGCTGGATGTTAATCCCACCTCCTAAACACAGATCCCATCTGGAAAGGGGGGAAAGCTCCAGATCTTCCCCCTCTTCTCTGCTGGGGAACGTGACTACTGAAAATCCCATTCCCTAGACAGCTTTTTTCCATAGGAAAATAGTGGCCAGGAGAGATTTCTCAGCCACATCTAAGCATGCCAGGAGGGTGGGACCCCAACCTTCATGCATCTGTCCCCCTGAAACTTTGTGTGCAGAAATATCAGTGATTTCTTGATCAGGTGAAAGTAGAAACAGCAAGAGACACCCACACAGGCAAGGAGTTTTGATATAAAAATCAAACTAAGGAGAGGCCAAATCACCAAAATTATTATTATTATTATTACATTATTATTATTATCACCAAAATTCATTATTAGTTAAATCAGGAATGAAAAGAAAGGGGGGGAAAAAAAAAGAGAATACAGTTTTTTCAGCATTTTGAAGGAACATGAGGCTCAAATTCCAGGGGTTCAAAGCACAGCCTGACTGTATTTCACATCCAGCACATGGATGCTTTCCCAAAAGGTGTATTTAGGGCAGAATATATAGAAAAAAAAGGAACGACAGTGCAAAAAAATGTTCAGTCATGGTGCACGTCACGGACTTGAAGGGATCATTAGGGATAAATGGGAATTAATGATTACAGATCATGATTATGTGCATGCAGCAGCAGCAGAGCTCTGCATGGCACTTCAGAGGGATGTTAATGGGAGGGGGGAAAAAAAGGAGATGGAAAAAAACCCCAGATCCCTCCCTACAGAGTCTGCAGCCTAATTTAGACAAATGTAGAACGTGGAGATAAAGGAATGGACTTAAAGGAATGAAACTTAAAGGATGGAATTTAAATTAATGGACGTAAAGAAATGGACCTTAAAGAAATGGACCTTAAAGAAATGGACCTTAAAGAAATGGACCTTAAAGAAATGGACCTTAAAGGAATGGACTTAAAGGAATGGACTTAAAGGAAATGACCTTAAAGGAATGAAATTTAAAGGAATGGATTTAAAGGAATGGACTTAAAGGAATGGACTTATAGGAATGGACTTAAAGGAATGGACTTAACTTAAAGGGATGAGCTGAAATTCCTTATGCAATACAAAGGGTGATGAGAGCTGATCAAAAATTCCCAAATATGATATTTCTTTGCTGGCAAGAAGACACAAAGCTAAGCTAGAAACCACCACCAGCTCCTCTGCCACCACCACCACCACCACCACTGGCCAGGCAGAAGATGGGTAAGCAGCTGTGGGCTTGCAAATCTGAGGCCAGGGCAGTAGGACCAGCACCCAAGCATCTGGCTGAGGACCAGCCCCTCCTACCTTGCGCTGGAGAACCACTTTCCTTTGTGGTTTCCCTGGTGCCTGGGACTTTCCAAGAAGCTCCGTTTTGCAGTTCTGCTGAATAAAGACTTTTTTTTCTTCCATGCTGCTGTGAATTCTGCTTTTACACCACTTCAAGACAGTCAATTTCACGGGTGTTATTTACTGGGGGTGCCCCTGAGGTGGGTGGGATGCTCCAGCTCATTTTCAGGAATAAGTTAAACCATGGGTCTTGCCACTTGCTACCATATCTTTGAGCTTGTGGACACACAGGATCTGAGTTTGTGGTTGTTTTTTTGCTCACAAAATATGCAAGGGGGATCTCAACTTCTTTTAGGTGTTTAGGGATCCCTGAAAAGAGCATTTTGAACCTCCTGGGCTGGTTTGCACCTACCCCTTTGGGTCATGCCCCACAACCTGGTGGCTTCTTGACCAAGTTGGGCACTTCACAGACTCATAGAATGGGTTGGGTTGGAAGGGGCCTACAAAAATCAGCTAGTTCAACCCCCCTACAAGAAGCAGGGACATCTCTACCTAGGGCAGGTTGCTCAGAACCCCATTAAGTCTGACCTTGAATGTCTCCAGGGATGGGTTCACCTGCTGTGGTGTGCTCCAGCACATACCTTGGAATGGACACCCAGGTTTGGAGACAGCTCTGGGTAACACCCTCGAGTTGGGAGACAACTAAGAGCAACCTGGTCTAGTGGGAGGTGTCCCTGCCCATGGCAGGGGGTTGGAACTAGATGATCTTTGAGGTCCCTTCCAACTCCAACCACTCTATGACTCCATGATTCTGAGTCTTTCCTACCTTAAAGAACCTCTGAAGAAGACTGGCCACCTTGCCCAGTGCTGTTGCAATGGGTTTCACTTCCAACAAAGGTTTTGTTTTACCTCTGGGTGGTTTCTGGGATCACCTCCCCACGTTGTGAGAGGTGCAGAGCTGACCTGTGGTCACTCAGTTAATTCTGTCAAGTCCTTTTTAAGGCTTTCCAAAAAGAACTACAGCTGCTCTTAATGCCTGGGTTTGGGTGGGGGAAGCAAGGAGGAGGAATCCACTCCCTCTGCACTGCTCTGCATTGCCAGGAATGAGGAAGAGGAAGGACAGAGCCACCCACAAATCCCAGCAGACTCAACCCTGCCTCCATGGAGCTTCATCTGTAACCTCCATGTGTGGGGGCAGATATAGATATATAGCTATATTTATATTTTTTATCCGTGTATTTTACAGATTTGCAGAAAAATAAACCCTCTGACCTGCCTGATGGCTTTGAAATAATTCTCCACAGCAGGCTCTGCAGGAGGAAAGCCTCATTTTAAGGTCTGATTAAAGCTGTGCTTCCATGGATGCTCGAGCTGCTGCATCCCAGGACAGGAGGATGCAGCCCACCAGCCCCTGGTTCCTCAGCCTTCCCTGGTTTGCCCACTCTACCCACTGAATTACAACATATCCTGATGATTTGATGGGGCTCTGAGCAGCCTGATCTAGGTAGAGATGTCCCTGCTTGTGTAGGGAGGTTGGACCAGATGACCTCTAGAGGTCCCTTCCAGCCTGAAACATTCTATGATTTATTATCCTTATTATCACAAATCGATGGATTTTAAGACTCCACCAGCTCAGAGACAACCCGTGGGTCTCCTGAGGGGAGAGCAGGGGAGGTGCAACCTTCCTCTAATGAAGACACAATGTCACCCTTTGCTCCTCTGGCAGGAGGTGAAACCCTATCTCCAGCTCTCCAGCTATAAACAGCAACTGGGAGAAGCTTTAACTCCTTCAGCCAGCACAAAAAGCAGAGGAAAATGGGCAAACTCCTTTCCTGAGAAGGATCAGGCTATGGGATTTCAATAAACCTGGTGTCCCACAGAGATTGAGCAGCTCAGGCTCTGTCAGAGCTTTGGGGAGCACAGGTCCACGTGTTGTCCCCCCCAACACCAGCAAGAAGGACCCAACCCTGCTCCAGGAGAGCTCACAAGGTGCTATCTCAGCCTGGGAGCCTCATTCCCTGCCAAGATGCTCATTAGCACAAAATCTTTGGCACCACGTATAAATTTAGTTAGTCCCTAAGCTGTGATCCAATTACTCTGTGAGACAAGGTGATTTTCTCTTCTTGGAGGGAACCCACACCCTGAATCGATGGATATGGGCACCACGAGCTCCAGAAGCTGATGCCTGTGTCCTAAATTATCCCTACATTATCTCTGGGAAGTCTCAGTAGATTAAAGCCTAATTGCACCCTCCTTAACGTGTCTGCTGGCCCTGAAAACACCAGTAAAATAAAGATATTTTGAATTTTAGCATCAAAATTGCACCGTACCTGGGTAAATGCCTTTTTTTCTTTGTGCATTTCTCTGCTGCCTCTTCTCTTCAGGGAGCTCTGCAATAGAAGCAATGCTGGGTTATTGATAAGCTCAACACAAAGCTTAACACTTAGGCTGGGCTCAGCACTATCAAACTAATTGAGCAGAAAGCAAGAATCTCCTCCTGGGCAGCTGGGGAATCTCATTTTTCACTGAAACCCACAAATCATCAGGGCTTTGTTAGTGGATTTTTCAGGGCACAAAATTTCCCAACCCAAAAAAAAAAAAAAAGGAATAAAATTAGTTAAAAGTTCACAGAGGGAAAACCCCCCACCCACTTTTCTCCTCTGGGCCACCACAATTTTTGGCAAAACTTTCTTTTTTTGCACGGGGCAATGATTTGTGTTTGATTAATGCAGGGCAGAAGTCCAGGAATGTTACTCAGAGTGGATGTGAAACACATGGTGAAAACCTCAGAGGGAAGCAACTCTCCCAAAAAAAGGATATTTAACAATAGAATAATATTATTGGTTAATTCTTGCTAGCAAACTAACCAAGGAGCCCACATAAAGACCAGGGAATCATTGAATCACTTAGGTTGGAAAAGACCTCGAGGATGACCAAGCCCATCTTCATCCCAACATCTCCCTGACCCCCAGACCATGTCTCCAAGCACCACATCTACTCATGCTTTGAACCCTTCCAGGGATGGTGACTCCACCACCTCCCTGGGCAGCCTGGGCCAACACCCAACCCAAAAGACAAAGCTCAAAGAGGTGTGAGCTGGAAAAGGCATAAATTTGACTTTTGCAGGTTGAGGTATCAGAAGAGAACGACAGATATGAAGCCAAAAAAGGGGGAAGCCCCAAACTGTGGAGTCATCTGAACTCAAAGCTGCTTTGTTCATGCCCAGAGCCTGGGGGCTGATGCTTTCCAGCAATCACCAGCTTTTTATTTACTACTTCTGTTTATATTTGCTCTGGGGGGGGGAGAGTTTCCAGCCGAGACCATCATGGGCTCATCCACAACATGCCTCCCCTCTGGTCCATGGGCTGGAGCTGGATCTTCAGGGTCTCCCACATCCCAAATCCTCTTTCTGTGAGCCTGGCAAAGTGGAAGGAAAGGAGGGAGCAGCATCCTCTTAATTAGCTCAGTGCAACCTCATACACAACCCTTTTCAACTGGCAGAAAACCCAACGTGAGCTCAGGGATGGACCCCACCTAAACCCTCCCCAAACCCCCTCCCTGCCTCTGTGGTTTCTGCCCGTTAAGCTCTGCAGCTCCTGCAAATGATAATTATTGCCCAAATCTCTCCTTCTGCTCTTTGTTACACACAGTTAAGTAGTTAAAACCCATTCATAGGAGGCACCATATGCCCCAGACATACTACAGTTTATTTTTGCTAATCTGCTCTCCACGTTAATCCAGTGATTTCCTACAACTAATGAAGCTGAGTAAGAGAAATGTGGGTTTTTTGTTGTTTTTTTTCTGGATCCTGAAACCGTTTAATGAAAAAAAAAGACTTTAAAGACTGCAAACATCATATGAAAACCTGTTACACAAGCTTAGCCAGGATAAACAGCTTTTTTTTGCTTGTTTTTTTTTAAATAGAGTGTTATTCTGGAAGCAGGTGTGTAGCTGAAAGCAGTCACCAGTCAGCAGCATCATGCCCCAGCAGGCAAGGTGGGTCACAATCCCTGAATCCCAGCATGGGGGGGTTGGAAGGGACCTCTGGAGATCATCTGGTCACCCAGAGTAGGGGTGCCCAGGATCACATCCAGGTGGGGTTGGAATCTCTGCAGAGAAGGAGACTCCACAACCTCTCTGGGCAGCCTGGGCCACTATGGTTGAAGAGATACTGGGCACAGCCCTGGCCCTCAACTCACCACTTTTCTGCAAGACTTCAGGCAAGAGGAGGTTGAGCAAAAGGAGGTTGTCTGGTTACTTCATTTCATCTGTGAGCCCTTAGACAGGGATAAGTTCATCAATTTCTGTAGAGGTCTCAACGCATGATTGTAGCAAACAGCCACCAGCCATGCTTGGGTAGGGAGGTTGGACAAGATGACCTCTAGAGGTCCCTTCCAGCCCTAAAATATTCTATGATTCTAAATCCAAAACCTCATGGCAAATCCTAAAAACCTTCTTGCTCTTACCTACAGGCAAAAGGTTGCACTTAGACACATCCAACTTGAGAAGCTGGAGGACATCAACACATGGGCCATGGTGCACAAGGGACAGCAATGAAGCCTTTGCTCTGTTTTGCATGGAAATACTTGGAAAACAAGGGGGGAAGGAATTAAAATGTAGGTAGGATTCCTGGCTGAGACACAGGCAGGTAGTGAAGAGGCTTTGGAAGATGTAAACTCTGCTCATCACTCAAAAAAATGGATTTCACAGGTGGAGACAAACAAGTTTGTAACATATTGCCCTAGATGGGGCTTTGCTTCCAGCATTTTCACACTGTTCTGCTTGGATTTGCTTAAAAAGAACCCTTCTGATCAGTGCTTGGCTTGGAGAGTGCTTCGAATTTCCATAAAGCTGAGACTCAACCTTAGGCTGAGTCTCTTCCTTAGGAAAAAAAATGAGATATTTACTTCTGCAGGCTACCAGTGGATTACAGGGAGAAACACCATGAGTTGGAGGACTGGAAACTCAGGCATGGCAACAAGGGGCTTATATGAGAGCAAGGAAAGATCTTGTGAACCTCATGAGGTTCCACAAGGCCAAGTCTAAGGTCCTGCACCTTGATCAGGGCAACCCCTGGTATCAACACAGGTTGGGGGTGAAGGGATGGAGCAGCCCTGGGAGAAGGACTTGGGAGTGCTGGGGGGTGAGAAGCTGAAGAAAGCTCCAGGGAGACCTTCTGGTGGCCTTGCAGGACTTAAAGGGGGGCTACAGGAAAGATGGGGACAATCTTTTTAGTTGCTCTAGTTGAAGCTGTCCCTGCTCAGTGCAGGGGGGTTGGACCAGATGACCTTTAAAGGTCCCTTCCAACCCAAACCATCCTATGATCTCCATTTCAGCACTGTGGGACCTGGCTGCACATGTCTATGGAACACCAACCAACACAGCTGATACTTCAGTGGACTAAAAGTAGGTGGAACATGCTACAAGCTTAAATTGATTGAAAATATAAAATGCTGCAATAAAGGAGCATTTCTCTTTGATGTACAGGAGATAAGCATCAGCAGCTGAGACGAATTAATGCTAGAAGGAACATTTGTGTATTGCTTTTTATACTCTAGAGACCAACCAGGGTTGGCTGCCTACCAAAAAAAGTCTTTTACTGATGGTTAAAGATTTCAGGAGTCCTTCAGTTAACAGAGTCCCTCAGGAAAGAGAGGACTCGCTGGGTATCTTCTACCTTCACAGGTTCACTGTTTCATTGTGGCCACAACTCGTGGCTACCAAGGAGCTAATATATGGGGTGATAAATTATAGAATCATAGAATAGGTTGGGTTGGAAGGGACCTCCAAAGGTCATCTAGTCCACCCCCCCTACAAGAAGCAGGGACATCTCTCCCTAGGGCAGGTTGCTCAGAGCCCCATCAAGCCTCACCTTGAAGGTCTCCAGGGATGGGGCCTCCACCACCTCTCTGGACAACCTGTTCCAGTGACCAACCACCCTCCTATTAAAGAACTTTTTCCTAATGTCCAACCTAGATCTGCCCTTTTCTAGCTTAAAACCATCACCCCTCATCCTGTCCCTACAAACCCTTGAGAACAGATCTTCCCACCTTCCTCTAGGCACCTTTCAGGTATTGGAAGGTCACTATAAGGTCCAACTGGAGCCTTCTCTTCTCCAGGCTGAACAAGCCCAACTCTCTCAGCTGATGTTTTAAATTTAAATGTCCCAAAAGACTATTGGATGTAGCAACTACAACATTAACAGCAGGAGGAGACAAGATTTTCTTCACTTTCCCTAAGACCCTTGCATGGATAGAAGAGAGAAGTTGTGTCTTTTTGGTGAATTCCACCTTTAACAAGCCCAAGAAGAGTCCTGCAACCTGAGCAGTGAAAACACAACTACCCAAGTGGAGAACATCAAGCAGGAGTCACTGCAATGGAAATAGAGTCTGAGTGAAGAGCCACCATACATGCAAACACATGACATACCCCAAACTCTCACTCCGAGCCAAGTGCTGAGTAGGTGGCGGTGGAGAAGGGCTTGGAAAACAAGCCTAGAGAACCAAGAGTCCCCAAGAGCTGCCAGCCTGTCACTTATTCACTGCTCTGAAGAGGAGCAAGTCATTTAGGGTGCAGTCTGGCACCTGCAGGCAAGCGTGGGCTCCCCATCATCTGCACATCAAACCCAACCTGCAAAATCAAGCAGGCACCCATTGAAGTGATGAAAACAAGAGAGGCTGGCTCAGAAAGTCCAGCCCTGGAGGCACTTTCTCTGGCTGTGATGTGTGAGGAATTATGCAGGAGCATCACTGGGGCTTGGGGGCTGCATAAATAAGGCAGGGACGGCTCGTTACCCGTCGCTCTGAAATGGGTAATTGCCATTTTCATTTGCATGCATTAAAAAACCAGACCTGGCAGCACTTTTACAAGAAGAATATGGACGGGTGACCAAATCCACGGGCTCTAAGGACAGCAGGAGGTGAGCAAAAGGCTCTCAGATGGCTGGTGTCTGCAAGGCACTTTGGCATTTCATACTAAAAGGTGACTTGTAGAACCATTTAGGTTGGAGAAGACCTCCAGGATCACCAAGTCCAACCTTTGTCCAACATCTTGCTAGCTGTTGAGCTCCCTGATGTTCAAGAATGAACAAAACATCATCTCTGCCCCCCCCATACGTGACTCACCAGGAGATCTTGCCAATGGGTCAACTCTTTCATAGTGGTTGCTCTCCAATAAACACCAGTGGTTTAAATGAAGGAAATTCAGCTTGATGGGAATGTGAACCAGCAGAAAAGCAGATCCACTTGTAACAGATGGGCAGAGGGTTGGTTCAACCCCAAGAGATGTCAACCAGCATTCATTAATCACTTCAGGAATGCCTCACTAAGTGTTGTCCAGGAGATCTGCTCCACCATGGACCTCCATGGGCTGCACGAGGACAACCTGCCTCCCCATGGTCTTCACCATGCTCCAGTGCCTGGAGAACCTCCTGTCCCTCCTTCTTCACTGACCTTGGTGTCTGCAGAGCTTTCTCACATATTCTCACTCCCCTCTCCAGCTGCAGGTTTCTTTCCACCTTCTCCACTCTGTTATCCCAGAGGTGCTACCACCATCACTGATGGGTTTGGCCTTGGCCAGAGGCAGGTCCATCTCGGAGCCATCTGATTTGGCTCCATCAGACATGGGGGAAGCTTCTGGAGCCCCCTCAGCACCAAAACCTTGTCACACAAACCCAATACCCTGGTTTTTTCATCTTCTGCCATGCTGTATCTCCACGCTCCTTCTCCAGCAACCCCCCTGCACACAAATCCAGCCCCAGACAGTTTCCCTCTCAACTCTTTGCAACTCTGGACTTGCCAGACCCTCCAGCACCATTAGTAAAAAGGAAGCTTAACCCATTTTTGCAGCAACATCCCTTTTTTAATGGTAGGACGGGCTCTTTCCACTCTTTCTTAAGGCTCGAAGTGTCTCTAAATGCTTCTGCATTCCAAGGGGAAGCACGTTGGCAGCTCAGATGTACCTAGAGGAAGCTTAATGGAAAATACAATGAAATCCTAATTGCTTTTCAATCGCTGTGGGCCCTTGAAAGAGATATCTCAGCAAGCCCTGATAATGCCGGGCTTGACGCAAGTGATCTAGATCTGCTTTCACTCCCATGTGCATTTCATTTACCAGAAGCCTCTAACTACAGTGATACTCATCACTCACATGACCCAGCAGAGCAAGCCATGGCTGAAATATCATAAGCATTACAGCCCAGGATAAAAGCCATCCCTTGGGGGAAAAAAAAAAAGCAGTAAAGCACCAGAGCTTTCAGCCCCAGCTTAAATTTCCCTAAGTCTTTACTCCATTGTGCTCAGCTCCTGAATAGGGGCTTTGGAGGAGCCTCTTTCTTCTGCCTCTCACTACTAACGTGGCTTCCTGGTGCTCCTGGCATGTGGATGGATGCTGTGGTGAGATGAGCTGGCTTGTTGTTTGTCAATAATCTGGTGTGATAGCTCTGGGAGCAGTGGGGTGGCACCTTGGGAGGTGAGGTGGCAGCTCAATGGTGAGATTGGGCCAGCTCAATGTTCAGCTCCCAACGCATCATTGCACTTAATAGGTAGGTTAGACTGGAGAGAAGGAAGAAATTGTTGGTGCTGAGGGTGGTGAGAGCCTGGCCCGGGTTGCCCAGAGAGGTGGTGGCTGCCCCAGCCCTGGAACCATTGCAGGGGAGGTTGGATGATGCTCTGAGCAACCTGAGATAGTTGAACATGTCCCTGCTCAGTGCAGGGGGGTTGGACTCAATGACCCTTAAAGGTCCCTTCCCACCCAAACCNTTCTTCTCCAGACAGTTGATTAAAATATATTCTAAAAGTCTCTGTCCCATTTTAAGACATAACAGAAGATATCACACCCACCATGCCCAGGAGAGGACGCCCATCCTCTCCTCCCCACCAGCACAGGAGGCAGAAGCATCACCCCAAATTCTCCTCCATCAATCCCAGAGCTGAACCTGCTCCTGGTCCCTGCAAACGGGCCATGAGCCACATCAGCTTGTCCCCCTTTTTTTGGCTTGTCCAGGAGCCAGCCCTAATCCCAGTGGTATGTGCTGTGCCCACACGGCCCGAGCCCTCTAATTACCTCGTTAGTGCTTAATGGTGGCAGACAGCCCGTGAACAATGTGCTCTGTACACACAGAAACAGACCCATCCTATAATGGTTTGTCTAGGGGAATACTCCTTGTCCTCAGGCACAAAACCCTATATAATGACCCTACACACTCCTGGTCCTGCAGCCCAAGCCAAGCTCCCAACACATCAAGAGAGGAATGGGGTCCACCACTAGGAAGGTGGGCACCCATAGCTCTCTTCTCCACCTCCCCAGAGCTTGCAAAGCTCCTGGAGAAGATGAAACAACTTGGACTATTTATTTAAGCTTTTTTGCTCTTGTGATAGAAACCTGGCCAACTTAGACAAGTGCTGGAGAAAGCAAAGCCTTGGGAAAAGCCCCTGATGTACCTGCTCTGCCATCATCCATCCACAGCATCACCCAACACTGAGTGTAGACCGTCTGAAAAAAGAGGTGGACTGTCCTCCCCTCCTCTTCTCCCTGAACGAATCCCTTAAAACCCAAATCTTGGGACTGCTGCTGTGTCATCTCACAGGTCCTTCAGCTGGGACTGGCTTTACTGCAGGCCAAGTAGAGCTCAGAGGGGGAATTAGGAGGTTATATTCCCAAAGGAAGACAATCTAAGAGCATTTACTGCTGATCAATGCATGTCTGGAGATCTATTACAGGCAGAAATGTTTGTGGGTTGGGTTTTTTTCAGAAGAAAACTAAGAAGGTGGTACCTGCACAAGGACAGATACCTGCTCTCCAATACACCCAGAGACAGGGTCCACTCAATCTCTCCACCAAGAGCATTTGCAAACCAATACTACATAGGTAGTGGTCCCAATATCAGGACAGACTTGGAATCATGGAATGGGTTGGGTGGGAAGGGCCCTTTCAGGGTCATCCAGTCCAGCCTCCCTGCACTGAGCAGGGACATCTGCAACTATCTCAGGTTGCTTAGAGCCTCTTCCAACCTCCCCTGCAATGGTTCCAGGGATGGAGCAGCCACCACCTCTATGGTGGCCAGGCTCTCACCACCCTCAGCATCAACAATTTCTTCCTTCTCTAATCTAAATCTCCCTCTTTTAGTTTCAAACCATCACCCCTTGTCCTGTCACAACAGGTCCTGACCAAAAGTCTGTCCCCATCTTTCTTCTAGGCATCCTTGAAGTCCTGCAAGGCCACCAGAAGGTCTCCCTGGAGCCTTCTCTTCTCCAGGCTGCACAACCTCAACTCTCTCAGCCTGACCTCCCAGCAGAGGCCCTTCTGCAGAGAAAGATGCTCGGAGCTGTGCAACATCTGCACCAATAAATCAACCACCCCAGGATTGTTTTTCTCATTGGGGGATGGCAAGAAAAATTTTTCCTTGAGCAGACAAATATAGGTCCAAGCATCTTCAATTCCCCCTGGATTAGAGCCACGTGTCTATAAGGTATTAAATGGAATTCTAAAGAAGCAGAGAGATTAAAGGCCAACTGCAATGACCCCCAATGACCATGTCCCAGATAGTCTTTGTAATCCTCAATTGCTTGTCTATTATTTCACAATTTTAAGGACACTGAACTCTGGATAAAAAAAAAAAGGGGGTTATAAAAATAGAGCAGAGAGACACTGAGTTCACACTTGGGTAGCTGGTGAACCTCAGATAGTTGCTACACACTTTTCTCTACATCACTCAACACACCCAACCATCTACTGACAGGTGATGGGGTCAACCCCAAGACCTCCCTACTCAGCAAGCCACAGTTCAAGCACCAATAAAACTCTGCTCAAATGAACAAAGCCATCAATTATAGGGATGAAATTCAAGCCAGGGTGTGGAACTTTTAATTAAGAACCAGTGAAGCCCAGGCCAGGGCAGGAGTGGGGTGGTGAGAAGAGGATGGAACTCCTGTGAACGTGTCAACCCACTGAGGAGCTGGAGCACACGATGCTCCTGAAGCAAGAGTGTGATGTCCACCCAATGCCCCAACACATTCTGTAGGACAAGAGTTACCCTCATAGGAGAAAAGTGCTAAAATGCAGCTGGAAATGGCCAGGAGGGAAAAAAATGGTTAAGAGAGAGTATAATGGTAAAAGCTGCATTTATTTAGTGGGGAAATATCCAGGGGAAGTCCCTTTTTATTCTATTTCTTCACCAAAAAGAAAAGGAGGCTCTTTTTTTTACTATAAATCAGAGTATGAAGTGCAGGGATTTAACTATATGCAAACAGCTGAACACCAGATACATAATTCTGTGTCAAAATCACACCCATCTCAACTTGTAAATGACTTTTCATCAAAAAATCTCACATTTTCATTAACTTAGATCCATAGAATGGGTTGGGTTGGAAGGGACCTCCAAAGCTCATCTAGTCCAATCCCCTACACCAGCAGGGACATCTCTAACTAGATCAGGTTGCTCAGAGCCCCATCAAGCCTCACCTTGAATGACTCCAGGGATGGGGCCTCCACCACCTCTCTGGGCAACCTGTTCCACTGATCAACCACTCTCAGATTAAAGAATTTTTTCCTAATGTCCAAACTAAATCTGAAAGAAAAAACCTGAAGAAACAGCAAGTGCAGATTTTCTAGGAGACTTGATCAACCTTCCCCTATTTGCTCTGACTAGCAAAGCAAAACAAAAAGGGAGAAGAAGAAGGAAGAACCTCAAGCCATCTAGCCAAGTATTCTTTCTCCACCACTGGCCAAGGCAAGGGTTCCTAAAAAGCAGTTATTCAATAATAAAATGGAAATGTCATAGAATCATAGACTTATTTTAGTTGGAAGAGACCTTTAAGATCATTGAGCCCAAGTATTAACCCAACCCGAGTCCACCACTAACCCATGTCCCTCAGCACCACATCTCCATGGCTTGGAAACCCCTCCAGGGATGGAGTTGAGATGGTAGATGAGCTTTGGACCTGAAACATGGCAACAAAGAGCTGGATAGGCTCCATCCCAGCCTGGGTGCAGAAGATGAATGACTATGAATAATATATATATGCATTAGAGTGAGTAATGACAGCCCAGTGGAAGGTCTGCCAGAGATCCACAATTCTTCCACATCATTATTTCTCAGGTGACAGGAACTATTACAACAAGGAAATTCATGCACTTTTCATTTCTCTAATCAAAACCACAAAAACTGTTTCTCTTCACCACTTAATTCATTTCTTTCTGCATCTCCAGCCCCCTGGAAAAAGCAGCTCCTCATGGGTAAGTTGAGGGTCCACCCAACCTCCAAGGGTCCTGCAGTGTTGGTGCTTAAATAAGCATAAAAAGAGGTCCCTTGAGGATTCCCAATCAAAGGAAGAGCATCAGTGGAATTCCTGGTGGAAGATCTGCCCTGGTCACTACCTGGGTGCACACAAAGCCCACTGACCAACAAAGAAGGGGAAGGAAACCACTTATGGAATTCATCTTCCAATGGGGCTGATGACGAGCAGAGAAAATCTCAGGTGATCACAGTTTTTATGGAGCATCTCAAGAAAAAAACTCATTTATATTCTGTTAGAAATCTCAGTGGGGGTTATTGTGGAGAAGCCTGAAGTCCCCAGACCCTCTTGACAACTATATCTGCAAGTTGACTACAGGGACATGAAGTGACACCACTTGGCTCACAAGGGTCAAGCTCCTCCTGGCCACCCCAAATGCCCCGAAAACCACCAAATTTCCTAATCTTGCTTCATTATTTTCTCTTATTTTGCATCTAGCTGAAAAAAAAAGATGAATTTCTGATGCATTTACCTGGGCAGTTTGTGCCCCAGAAGGAGGCAAAGAAACCTGCAGCAAAAGTAGATCTGGAGCTAAGCAAAATAAAACTAATTGAGATAATTATTTTTAATGACTCATTTGGAGGAATCTTCTTCAGACTTTGCTTATTCATTCCCCTGACTGTCAATATAAAACCAGGTTTAAGCCAAACACTTCTTATAACAAACTGAATTGGAAGCTTGTTGCAACCTCAATTTCTAAGAGGTATAAATTATCCATTTTAGTCAAAGGCACATAAAAATCTGAATTTTTTTCAGATAAAACTACTCGTACTTTAGGAATAGCAAATTGACTGACTGGTGCTTAAAGAAGATTCTTTGGGGTTTTAACCTGGCTTTGAGCTGCATCTCTTGTTGCTATGATTCCAGCAGTGCCTTGCAGACACTCCAAGATGAACTTAGAAGGCTCCAAGTTCCTCCCCAATGATTCAAGCAGGGGATTCTCTTTGAAAATAAAACTTTCAGAGCGCTACTGAGACAGAAAATAAAGAACTTTCCACTCCCAAACGAGACAAAAATAACATAAAAAAAATAAAATTCAAGCCCACCCACTTGCAAAATTGAATAACCAGTTTTATTTCTGACTCTGTAGCATCCTCAGTTATTCAGGCTCTGGAGCTGAGCTGCACGTCCTGGTGTGAGAGGCTCATTATTAGTCATGCAAAGCATCCCCCTGACCTCACTTGAGCACCACCAGCAGCACCACGGCCCCTATTATGGGCTGGCCCCATATTTATGCACACTTGGCAGATTTCACAGGGCTCCCCCCAGTGACACACTCTCTTCTGGCCCTGCTTTGCTTCTCTTCAGGCACCTCTTTCCTCCTCCTGCCCTCCAAACTTGTGTGTGGCTTCTCATAATCAGTGTGGATGTAACCAGGGAGCTTCTCTGCAAGCTCATGTGTGGGGTTGTAGAGTTCTCACAAGGAATTCTGGACCCCAGGCTGAAATAGTCACTAAACTTGCAAGGGCAAGATGCCAACGTTGAAGAGCTGAACCCAAGGTAAGAGCTGAGGGAATGGAAGAGACTTTTAGAACCTTGCAATTGCTGTCTGCAAATAGTCCAGGCTACCAGCTGAGCCTACTGGGAATCGTGGAATGGGTTGGGTTGGAAAGGGCCTTCAAAGGTCACCCAGTCCAACCCCCTGCACTGAGCAGGGACATCTGCAACTATCTCAGGTTGCTCAGAGCCCAACCTCCCCTGCAATGGTTCCAGGGCTGGGGCAGCCACCACCTCTCTGGGCAACCTGGGATGGGCTCTCACCACCCTCAGCATCCAAAATCTCTTCCTTCTCTCTGGTCTAAATCTCCTGCCCTGCTGCCCACGCTGCTGGGGAGCAGCCCAGGAGGACACTGGCTGCTGGGGCCAGCTCAGCTCCAGCTCCTCACCCACCAAACAACCCAATCATCTACTGGTACTTCTACAAGATGTGTTAAAAAACCACCTCTGACAAACCTTCTTCTGAGCTGTTTTCCCTCCCAAATATTCCTGGAAATAAGACCTTCCATAGAACCCATCAGACCCTGATTCTCCTAACATTAATTTTTTAACACCAAAAGCCACTGGAGATTGATTGGAAGTGATGCCAGGAGCACGTGATGGCCCCACCACTGCCACTGCATTAACACATTCCCAGCACACACCAACACCCCTGGATATATTTCCCAGCAAGGAACTACACGGGGTCTAATGCAGGAATAATCCCCCAGCAGCATCATTTTCCTTTTGGCTGGATTTTAACAATGAATGCAAATGCACAGAGGCTTTGAGAGCCTGGATGTTTCTATTCAAACCTTTTCATTCAAAAGCCTGTTGGGTTTGTTTTTTTTTTCCTTAACCACTGATCATGAAAACACAACCTAAAAACCAACCAGTCCTTTTTTGAACCAAGATTCTGGGTGGAATAAAGTCACCCAAGTTTTTAATGTCATCTTTGATTTTTACTTGGCTGTTAAAGTCTTTTTAAAAAGAAAACAGAATAACCTTAGCATAGAAAATCCTGCAGTTTTTGGGGTGGTTTTTAGGATACTCAGTAGTACGCTCAGATTAGAGGTAGCCTGGTTATTTTCAGCACTTCCAAAGTTCTAATTTTGTGGGTTTGTTTCCTTATGATCCTATTATTGCTTTCTCTGTGTCACCACAGGGAGATTAGCTGAAATTTCAGACTCCATTGAAGCCTCTTTGTCCTCTCCCACATGACCCGTGAACTGCACATTGCAGCAACCCAAACAAAAAAGGGATAACCAGCCCCAAACTGCCCATCCACATATCTCCAAACCTTGAGTTTTAAACCTGGATCTTTGTGCAAACCTGCCTGGAACTTTGCACATAGTCGTAAAAAGTTGCTAAATAAAGAAAATCCAGTTTTATGTCCTCTTCTTCCCTACAATTGGGTATTTCTGATGCAAATAACCCCTAAAATATGTGGATTTTCCTGCAGAGTCAGCAGAGTCTGAAAGTTCAGCTGCAAAGGTCAAGCAGACATATAAAAAAAGGAAGAAAAATGTCCTGAGACTCCCCCCACTTTGGAGGAGAACAAGAGATTATTCTGCAAGAGGAGTCACAGGGAGATTATTCTGCAAGGGGAAACGGCCTCAAGTTGCACCAGGGGAGGTTGAGGTTGGAGATGAGGAGCAATTTCTTCCCTACAAGGGTTGTGAAGGGCTGTGCCAGGAGTTCCCATCCCTGGAGGGGTTTCCAAGCTGTGGAGATGTGGTGCTGAGGGACAGGGGTTAGTGGTGCCCTGGCAGGGATGGGGGAATGGTTGGACTCGATCATCTCAAAGGTCTCTTCCAACCTAAACCAATTCTATGACAATCTTTAAGGTCCTTTCCAACCCAAACCATTCTATGATTCATTCTGGTTTCTATTTCTACCCCCCAGGGCCACAAACCCAAAGCAGCAGCTGCAAGCAAGGCTGTGGTAAAGAGAAATGCTCAGTCCTAGTTTAACACCAACCACCCAATTCCTGGGCTGCAGTTTGCTCCTGTAGGTACCTCATGGGATTGTTGCAAGGATTAAATCTTTGCGAGGCTTAATCTTTAAATCTGGCTTTGGAAAAGATCTGCATATTATAAATGTAGAAAACCAGCTAGAGTTAAGGTCACTTGATTGCTCTCCAGGCAATAGAAATGAAACCATCAGTTGATAGCTCTTGTGCAATCACCTTAACGTTGCATTTAGGAAAATTCTATTATTCTGGGTTGAAACCCGTGCATAATTTGGCCTAACTTCAAAAGCAGGCAGGTACTGCAAATAAATACACCTCGGATGATTTCACAGCCACCATTTACTCCTGGATTCCCTTTGATGTTCCCCCACACCGCAAACACATTTCATATTATGGGAGCTATGCTGGAAAGGAGCCCAATTCAGTGTTGGTGTCAATAGGTGTGACCTGGCATGAGCTGGGCATGATGGAGCTGCTGCCAACAGTGGTGGTGTTGATCCAAAGCTCTGGCAAAGTGGGAACGTGCCAGTTTTACACCTTTATGGCCAGCAGCAGCTCTGCTCCCCTATGGAATTCCACACTTGAATGTGAAGCATTAAATCAAAGAGAAAAGGAAAAGTAGGTAAGAAATTCCCCAGGTTTGTAGGTCTGAGGAGCTACTTCTCAGCTGGGGTCCTGCAGATAGATCCGTTCAGATCTCTCTGTTGTAACCTCTGACAAAAGGAAAAGACCTTCAAAGAGAGAAGTGTGGTGAGTTCAGTAGAAGAGGCTGCTGCTGGTATGGAGAGTCATGCAGAGAAACAGGCATGGAATCAGGATTCAGATGGAATTCAGGAGGGACAGGTTGCCCAGAGAAGTTGTGGATGCTCCATCCCTGGAGGTGTCCAAGGCCAGGTTGGATGGGGCGTGGAGCAACCTGGTCTAGTGGGAGGTGTCCCTGCCCATGGCAGAGGGGTTGGAACTGGATGATCTTTAAGGTCCCTTCCAACCCAACCCATTCTAGGCTTCTAGATTCTGGTTTGGATAGAGGAATTTTTTTCAAGTCACTTCTATTAGTTGCTACCAGTGCACACAAGAGCTTGTAGGGTCTCAACCCTAACGGGACAGAGTAAGGACACTCCTCCAAAAGGGTCCTTCCCTTCATCTGGAAATGACACATAGTGAAGGTCTAGCTCAGCAAATAAAAGGTCTGTGGTTTGGAAACCTACATGGGGGAACACCCCAAAAAGAGATGAGTTGTGAGGTCAACCTAGGGACAAAAGCAACACCAACCAGAGACTCGTCCAAGTGGCAAGAGCTGCATGGCAGTGATGGGAGCTGACAATAACACTCAGACCAGACTTATACTTGCAAGTAACACTCTGACCAACAACTGATGAGGCTGCTCTAAAGTCTGCCCCAGCTGCTGCTGGTCGAGCCCACAACTAAACTCACTCTTCCACATCCAACCAGTTCTTCCAAGTTGCTCCTGGAAGAGCAGGAGGGCGGGTTAGTCAATCCCATCATTTGGTAGGGAAATGCTCAGTCCCTGCTCTCTGTAATCTCCACATCACAAGAAGAACAAAACACTCTTCCCTCTTCTCTGTGGACCAGAGCCTGGCATCAGTCCCACGCTGACCTGGCTCCTCCAAGCTCTCACTGGACTCTCCAGGGGTTTTCCACCTCCAAGATGATTGATTAACCCCCACCCATCTAACAGGAGGACACCAGCACACTCTGTCCTCCCTTGAATACTCTGCAATCACCAGATTCATTTAAAGTTCCCAAAGCCCAGCAATCAGCTCCTCAGCCATGGGTCTACCAAGCAGTGGGGTGCTGAGCTATGGAATAAAGGGAAAGCAGGAGAGGGCATTTCAGGAGTCTCCAGCTAATAAGCCAACCATCTGTCTGTCTTCTCTGGGAAAATTGGCTATTTATTCTGACATCTCCTTTTCCCCAAGCAGGTTTTCTGCTGATAACCTTATTATTTGGAGGTAATGTAATCTAATTTTAATGCTCGTGCTTGTCAGATTCTTTTTTCTTTGAAAGCCACGAAGAGAATTGTAGCTATCTAGGCAAAAATACAAATGTACCATGCGAGGTGCAAGCTGTCCCACCACAAACAAGGCTGGCTTGGTGATAATTACACTCATTATTTAAGACAGAAAACCACAGCCACAGCTGTGAAAGGAGTGACCAACACCCCAGTCCTTCATATGGGATCATTCTTCCATCACAAATGGAAAAAAGACACTGAATACCAATGAGAAAAAAAACAAACAAAGGCAAGACTCACTCTTGGCAGAAGCTTATCATAAAGTGGGATGTCCTCCTTTTAGCTCTCATTGCCACCATGCAGGAGGTCACCATGAAACTTCTGGGTTTACAGAGGGACTTTATCACCACTAAATTAAGAAATAAAGTCTGCTGGGGAGAACAGTTCTGCAGCCACGTTACAGAACACTGGAAAGAGACAACTTGCAAACATTACTGGTCTTTTCACAGTTGGCAACATATTCCCCTGACTCATGTGTGTAGGAGACCTGCCCACCAGCTGAGCCTATGCAGGAGCTTTGAGGAAGACTCTATTACAAGCCCTTTCCCTGCACACCCGTAAACAAGTTTGTTTTCTTGGCATAAATCTCCTTTTATGTTGTATTTACAGTCTCAGGAGAGGGTTTATCCTTGCTATCGTTTTTGAGAAGGGCAACCAAGCTGGGGAGGGGTCTGGAGAACATCTTATGAGGAGCACCTGAGGGAATGAGGACCTGAGGAACTAGGAGAAGAGAAGGCTCAGAGGAGACCTCATTGCTCTCTACAGCTACCTACAAGGAGGTTGTGGTGAGGTGGGTGTTGGGCTCTTCTCACTAGTGATAGGATGAGAAGAAATGGGCTCAAGTTGCACCAAGGGAGGTTTAGGTTGGACATTGGGAAGAAGTTCTTCACTGCAAGAGTGGTCAGGGTTGGAACAGGCTGCAGGGAGGTGCTGGAGTCCCCATCCCTGGAGGGCTTCAACAAACGAGTAGATGTGGAGCTTTGGGACATGGTCTGGGGGTCATAGTATTGTTGGGTTGATGGTTGGACTTGATCTTCGAGGTCTTTTCCAACCTTAATGATTCTACAAGATTTCAGACATACTACAGCCAGAGGTCTAGAAAATCATTCAGCGTCTGTTAGAACAGTTAATGTAAACCTCACTTTTCAACTCTAAAGTCTTGATGTCAGAGGACCTGGGTCCTGCCTTTTCTCTGGAGTGTTTGGGATATTTTGGGACCGCCTAAAGTGATAAAAACACCCTCACAATCAAGGTAGTGAAACCAAGCATTTTATAATGGTCCCTCTGATAGAAAAAAGGCTCCAGAAAATTTCAGGCACACCTATCTCTGACTGGAAGGTTTATTTGTAATTAAAAAAAATAAAATTTAAACGTTATTTGGTCTTGAATTCATCCCTTTCTACTTTTAAACAGGTTTCCACTTTAAATCCTTTCACAGGAACAAATGGTTTCAAGTTGGTATCTCTTTATTCTCTGCTTTCATCCCTCCCTTATGAGAAAAAAAATAAAATACCATGGAAATAATGCAAAAACCAGTCTCCTTGCCCTAGGTCAGCCCCAGAAAAATGTGAAAGCCTCAACTTTTTTCTATAATACTCCCTCTGTCTGCTACATACATTAACATTTAGGATGGAAAATGCTGAGGACCTCCCACCTCCAGTTGTTCAGGAATTTCTGGTTCAGCATCCACTGCAGAGCAGAAGAGATTTGCTGGAAAATACATCTCTGAACCCTTGGATGAATACTCTGTGTGTTTGGGGAGGTCTAAGGGATGGACATGCCAGACAGAGAAGTTTCTATCAGCTCTGGACAGTGTCCACTGAGGTTTCTGTGGGCCTCTAAGATACATCTCAATATTCACCTAGAGCCCACACAACTTCTCTGTGCAGAGCCAGAACCTTCACAGCAGGTCCAAAGAGCCCTTGGGTTGATACCTCTAATTCTTTGCCATCCCATGTTCTGGAATATTGGCTCCAAGGAAGGTCAAACCTTCAAGTCTTCTGCCTTTTGCACCTTCTTGGTAACCACCTCCCCATATCCCCTTTGCCATGAATTTGTGCTGAACACAAAGACCACGAGGCAGAAGTAGAAACATGAAGCCACCAAGTACCTGAAGAAGAAGAACAAAATTTGGTCTCACCACCAACCTGATGAGTAAGGTTCCTTGTAAGCCCCATTGAGGAATCAAGGAAAAGGACTATATGGAGCTTGACCCCTCTCTAGTTCTGGCTTCTCCAAGCCCAGCACATAAAGCAGTGGCCACCAGGCTCTGCTGCACATCATGATGCTCTACCCAAAGCATCCCATGGTCCTGCAGCCCACAGGGCTCCACAAGTGCCCCTAGATCTGTTCTGCAGCTGCTCCTCTCAGATACCTGCCCACACAAATCCTGTTTACTCCAGCTCTGCACTAAATCCTATTTTACTATGGTCAGGATTAAGCTTATGCAGCCATGGGGATAGTCTCAACCTTGCTAAAATCCTCATTAAAGCCAGGCTAAAACTGGACTCTGAGACTTCCTAGGAATCCTCAAACATTATCATGGAAGAAAATATTCAAAATAAACACCTTGGTTCAGCTGAATTACCGATTAGAAGCTCATCTAGTAGCTTCCATCAAAAAAAAATATAAAAATCCATCATTAAGCAGCAAAGATGATCCAGCCTAATTCAATCTGATTCATTTTGCCAGAGAAAAATTCTGCATTATTAGGATGTATTATTTTTAATTAAGGTTCTTGAGGAGATAAGCATCAACTCAGAAGAGCCAGCCATGTCTCGAATGGAGAATTAAAAAAAGAGATCAGAGAAATGGACTTTTGACAATTGACTGAGGATTCCTAATGGCTCAGATGGAGGAAGGATGATGAAGATGAAGGAAGCCCCATCCCTGGACATTGTGAAGGCCAGGCTGGCTGGGGCTGTGAGCAACTGAGCTAGTGGGAGGTGTCCCTGCCCATGGCAGGGGGGTTGGAACTGAATGATCTTTAAGGTCCCTTCCAACCCAAACCGTTCTATGATTCTATAAAATCCCTTCAAGCCACCCCAGGTACCTCTCCAAATGTGATGTGCATTTAAATCCCAGCTCCAGCATCACCTTCATCCCTAGAACTTGTGGTGCTTGCACTTGTATGACAGGTCTGGTTGCTCACCTCCTACCTGCTCTCCTTTGAGTCTCCCCAAATCCCTGCCCTTGGGTGATAACCACGTAGGAGAGAGTTCCACAGACTGGAGACTTGTTCGTGCTGCCTACCCAACAAGTTATTCTGCAATAGCTCTGGGCCAGTATAAAAATCACTTTGTCCACACTGGGGGAGCAAAGAAAGCAGCAGAAACACTTTTTCTGCAGTAGGCAGGACCTTGAGCCTGGTGGGAGGTGTCCCTGCCCATGGTAGGGGTTGGAACTCAACGATCTTTGAGGTCCCTTCCAACCCAACCCATTCTATGGAACACCAAAGAACTGATGGGGGTTGAGAGATTGTTCTTAAAAGCTGTGACCTGGAGACCCAAACTGGGCAGAAGCTCTTTAGCCACACACATATATTACAATTATAATTATATTACAATTCTAATCAGAAGAAAAACCCCAAAATAAAATATAAAGTTGCTTTCAAACATCCCCCTGGACAAACTACTAGAGTAGAATCCATTGGGTTGGGTCTCAAACCCCAATGGCTGCTCCTACTGTAGGAACACCACCAAAGTAATATATAACTTAAATAATCCCCTGCCTCACCCTTCCTATCAATAAACCTGGAATAAAACACACAGTGATTTAATTTATTAACTCTTGTGAATTACAGTGGGGGGGGGGGATCTCCAACTGAAAACATTTTGATAGCCCCAAGCACACTCCAAAATATTTTATATTCATTTTTGTGAGTATGAAAGAGCTACTTTAGGTAGTTATACTGGCTAAAAATCTATTTAAGATCACTAGAAACTCTTCCATACACAACAAAATGAGGAAAAAATCCTGATTTTTCCCTCAGTGCCTGTTTTCTTTGCTGTAACAGCAGTCAGTAGTAAATTAAATTTATTTTCAACATGCTCCTTCTGCTTTATTAATTCACCTTTTCCCTCTACTGTTTAAATCCCCCAAGAGCTCAGTGGAGACAGTCCTTGAGTACTTGGAGGATCTGCCTTAGGCTTGAGACCAGCCTTAAGCTGCGCTTAGATGGGGCTCCAAGGCTGAGCAGCATTTGCATGTGGCCATTCCCTACCACACCCAACTCTGTTGATGCCATCCCAAGGAATGCTGTAAACATCATGAGATCATCACAGGAAATTCACCTCTTCAAAAAAAAAAAGCAGGGAATGAATAATCCAAACAAATTAATGCCTCCGGGCAAATAAACTCCATACCAAAAAAAACCCCAAGCAAGCAAGGGGGGGGAGATGTCTTCTACCATCTCCTGCACCCAAGAAGACATTCCAATTGCAAATGAAAACCAAAGTGCTTGTATTTCATTAAGGGGAGGAAGGAAATTCTGTCTCTGCCAGCTGAAAAGTGGATTTATGGCATCATGGAAATGACATTCCTTCTCTGCTACTCACATGCCTCTGCTGAGCATCATTATGCTGATGCCATTTATCATGCCTCAGATCTGAAAGGGCTGCTCTGTTTTGCCACCATCCCACTCTTTGTGCCATCAGCATCTAAGAATCTGGGTGTTATCATCTTCTTCCCCCTCCCCCCCTCCTGGTTCCCTGTCATGGAAACCCTGCAGGAGGCAAAACACACTCCTAGAAAGCGAGGGAACCTTTGGAGAATTAAGATATATTTTCACCTTCAGCTTGGCTCTGGTGTCCCTCCATCCAACACATGCTCCAAGCCCACCACAGAGCATGAACTGCCCCATGAACTTCTGCAAGAGGAACTTTTGTGCTTGTAATTCCTTCCAATGCTCAAAAAAAGAATCATAGAATCACTTAGGTCGGAAAGAACCTCTAGGACCTTCAAGTCCAACCTTTGTTGATGACTCTAGAGGTCTTTTCCAACCTAAATGATTCAATCTTCATCCCCACATCTCCCTGACCCCTAGACCATGTCTCAAAGCGTCATATTTACTTGTTTTTTGAACACCACCAAGGATGGTGACTCCACCACTTCCAAGAAAGAAAAAAGAGACACATTTTCTTCCCTTCCTCCTGGCAACCAAAGGAATGAGCACCCGTTCTCCAAGGCAGAGGGTTGGCTGGTGCCCTCAGATGTGTCATCACCACAAGAGCCTCCCTCCGGTGATGGTGGCAGAGAAGACTCAGCCCCTGCCAAGGAACAGTCTGTTCAGCAGAATGGGGTTGGGTTTTTTTTAACGGGTGTTTATGACCAAACTTCAACCCCACACTGAGATTTCAGGAGCAGCAATCACAGAGTACCCTAAAGAGATTGACTCCGAAGGTCTCCTTGACCAACCAGTGAGCCCCAGATGCTGCTTTAAGTTCCATTTTCAAGAACACAAGGACCATGCTCAGCCTCATGAGTCTGATTTAGTTCATTCCTTGTTACTACAGCACTGAACTGACATCCTGGAGCAGACAAAGTGGTCCCAAAGATGGGGAAAAAGGACTATGTGGTTGCTGGATCCCACACCAGGTGAGCAGGAGAAGACACTCCACCAGAAGATGCTAATGGGAGTTTTTGAAACCAACCATTGAGTGCCCACAATGGCAAGATGTTGAAACCTTGATATTTTATCTGTGATCAAATGACCTCATCAAACCCCAGCACTTGTTTGCTAAGGAAAGTCAACCCCAAATTAATACATATACATCAAAGCACCATTGTCTGAAGGATTCATTAAGAATAATCATCATTTTGAGACAGAAAAACACCTTTTTATTGGGCAGTTTGCCTCCATGGGGAGACTTGACCTGCCCTGTCCACTTAACTGCAGCTGGAGAGCAACCAGACCTTTGGAGATCCAATTCCCCTCCCTCCAACCCCTTCTGGGCTGTCACCAGTTTCCCCAATACCTCAAAACACCCATGAACTGGATGCTGAAGACCTAAAAAGCTTCCCAAGGCCTGATTTTCTCCTGCTTGGGCAGTAATGGGCTATTTCACTTTGCATTTCTTCAGCACATCACTCCCTGGGGCCTTTGTAATACACACTCAGCCATGAAAAAAACCCAACCAACAACCAGGTCTGCAATTAAAGAGAGAAAATCAAGTAAAAACCCTCAGAGCTATCACAGCACAAGCTTGGAAATAAAAGGGCTTCAAAAAAAAAAAAGACCAGCAGGTAGCTGTGATCATGGTGACATCTGCTCACTTCTGGTCAAATTCTCCATCTCTTATCACAGAGGAAAAATGAGTTGTCAGCAAGCTCCAGAGGCAGAGTCTGTGAGAGTGTCATCAAACCCCAGCCCTAAATGCACAGTCACTAATGATTTCAGGATGGTGAATCTTTCATTGGAAAATAATAGTCGGGGCTTTAATGGAGAGAAGAATAGAACACTCAATAAATCCTTCATGGTGCCTCCTCTCTTTTCTACCTCGTAAAAACAACTTCTGCTCCTCAACGTCAACCTGCCAATCTGGTGTGAGGTCTGAAACCTTCATGAAGCATTTCAGAGGGAAGAGTAGGACTATTACTGTTAATGGCTTTGGTTGAAATGTCTTGATTATGGATAATCAGCTGATGAGAAGCCCCTGAAAAGAAAACTAAAGGGAAATCAGAAGTACTCCGAGGTTTTCTACTCCTCATCCTCCACCACAAGGGGTTCCTGCCACGTCCTCCTCAACCACTTGTGACACAAGAGTAAAATGAGCCCTTGGTGGTGGGTGATTTATCTGAACTATTTCCTCTGAAAGGAAATCTCAGCTTCTCCCCCTTCCCCTCCCAGAGCTGCTGAGTAAAACAACTCCAGGAGCAAGAGTGACCGAGTGAGGAACCAAATCAGCTGCAGAGCAGGGAAGGGATGAAGAGAAGCTTCAATTTTGAAGGCCAGGTTGTAATATGATAAGAATGGCAACCTCTGCATCCTAATTAGTGCTCCTGTCCCCTCCAATTATGTCGGCTGATGACCTGGAAGGAAGGTGGCAGGATCCAATCAACACCCTCAGTTCAAACAGGTTAACAGCCTGTCAGGTTCACTTGGGAAGATGCCTTCATTAGCAACCAGTCCCTGTGAACCCTGGAAAGCCCCTTCAGTCTTTATACACTGAGAATTACACACTGGTTGGCTTAGGAACCAAAGATAATGGATGGAAAAGCCACTTTTTTCCCCCCCTCTCCTTCACAGAATCACAGAACATTAGGGGTTGGAAGAGACCTCGAAAGATCATCTAGAGCAGGATCACCTAGAGCAGGTCACACAGGAACACATCCAGGTGGGGTTTTGAATGTCTCCAGAGAAGTCTCAGTTTGTGTTCACCATGAAAAATCATGGAGATTATGGAGAACCTCCTGTTAACACCAGATTCTCTGAAGAAATATTGTCCTTCTTGTGGAGCATCACCTGTGGGGTGTCACCTCCACAGCCTTTCTATTGCTCTTGCCTCCAAGGAAAGCATCCATGAAGATATAAGACGTGTGAAATGTCCATGCCAGCAATGTTCATCCCCACAAGCTTTCTCTTCTTGGATATTGGGGAAAAATTTGCTAAAAGAGTGGTCAAACACTGACCCATGGAAGTGGTGGAGTCACCATCCCTGGAGATGTTGAAAAGACACGTAGACGTGGCACTAAACCATGTCCTGGTTTAGTGGTCATGGTAGTGTTGGGTTTATGGTTGGACTTGATGATTTTAAAGGTCTTTTCCAACCTGCTCAGTGCAGGGGGGTTGGACTAGATGACCTTGAAAGGTCCCTTCCAACCCAAACCATTCTATGAAGCAAAAGAGTCTTCAAAATTGAAAGGGGACATGAACAAACAAGCCTTAATTATAGAATCAATTAGATTGGAAAGGACCTCTAGGATCAGCAAGCCCAACATCTCCCTGACCCCTAGACCACGTCTCCAAGCACCACATCTAGAAAAATATATATATATGATGAAAACCATCAAAGAAAAAAGCACCTTACAAGCTCTCAGATCTCAACCTGCCTTGGAACTGGTGATCACATCATTTAATCACTTCAGAAGCCACCCTATTGTCACCACTGAGCTCAGGGGCAGGAATTTATCCCACACCCTGCCCAGAGTCCTGATGAGGAGAGCTGCCTGCACCAATCCCTGCACAAGACCCAGTTTCTCCCAGCACGAGGAGATGGGACTGGAACTATTTTGGAGCAATCCCTGAGAAAGAGGCCCCTTAAATAGACCAATATGTACATCTGGCAATCTCAGAAGGATCCCTGTGCTCCTTCTGCCCACGTAGACATCATGTTGACGTCCCTAAAGATCAAATTCACCCTCCCAAGTTCCACTGGAGCATTTTCATATTTGGGTGGGAATATCTTGCAATGCAATCTGGGCTCAAGCTTTCATCTTGCAGCAAAATATGCAGTAAAAAGAGAAGGAAACAGAGAAATCTGAGGTATTTTTACCCTTTAGGGGTATATAGGATCATTCTTCTAGACTGAATGAACCATCATTATGGGGAGCAAAAGAAACTTCAGGTTTTCTCACATCAAGGCACAAACCCAAACCCAAATCAAATGAAGCTTCACCGTGTCCCCTTCCCAAGCACTTCCCAGCAGGATGAGGGTAGGAATAGGGTGCAAAAACATGGCAATGAGCTCCCTGGGGATAAAACTTCCAGCAAAACCCATGGGGACCTTTGGAGATCACTCCTATGGGGATGAGAAAGGGGCTGAAGTCCTGCACATGCCACCGCTTTGGCAAGAAGTGAGATGGGTGGAAGAATCATCATCTGTGGCACAAAGGAAACAGGTTATCCCCAAAAAGCAGCAAAATGTGCTGACCAGAGGTTACCTGAAGACTTCCAGCTGCTCAATTCTAGGTGGACCTGCTTTAGCAGGCAGATTGGACTAGATCTGTAGGTGTCCCTTCCAACCTCGACCATCCTGGGACTCAGCTCCACCTCTTTGCCACTTAAACCCTTGTCCTGACCTACTTGTGGTGTCCAACTCCAGTTTGCCACTGTAGGGGAATGAAGAATTTCTTGATGGATCCATGCCATGGACACACCACCAAGCTGGGCTGCCTGGGTGGCAGAGCCAAGCATAGGGAAGGGGGAAAGCCCTGGCAGTGCAGAACCCATCCCAATGGTCACATCTTTCCCCTTCACCCACCCTCTGCCAGCTCAAGCAGCACAACGTTAATAAATCCTGAGTTATCCCTGCAGTAAGTTACACTCTCCTTTAAAAATAGAGCTGGAGAAGCAAGCCTAAATAATTAATTAGAGAAGAGCAATAATCAATTAACCCTTTCAAAGGAAAGCAATAAAAAAAAAATCAATAGCTCTGACCTTTTTTTCACCTGTCTGAGCAATTCCTGGCAGTGCCACCCCTATGCCCATCGATATTCCAACGGGATAAATATTCCTCCACGCAGCATCACCACAACAAAACCCCACAGGCGAGCTGGGGAGCGTGGTGGGAAGCTGCACATGTCCCACAGCTCCTCTCCCTCACCCTGACAGACTGTCTCTTCCTCTTTTCCATCCCACTACCCAGAGCTCCAGATGCTGGGGATGAAGTTACGGGTGATGTGAGATGAAAACAGTTGGCGCCCGTTCGCCGGGAGCCGGCCCAAGGAAAGATGCTCCTCACAGGAGGGGGGGCATCAAGTCTGCTGCTGATGCCAGCTCGTGAGGAACACCACGTGAAAGGGGATTTTTTTTTTTACAGGTTTATAGACCCTTTCTCCTTCACCTGGAGCTCCCTGATGTGCTGGAGGACACATTCACTTCGGAGCTGTGCCAGCTCCTCGGGGGTCTGGGAGGGAAGTGAGGAGGGCATGAGACATCTCTGAAACTGGGATGTGCTGGTGTCAACCACTAGAGGAATGACAGATGCTCCCTATTAACCCCTCTCCCCCCCCTAAAGGGGAAGAGAAAGGGAATAAGGGGGAGAGAATTATGGGTTGGAACAGAAAACGAAACCACCTTAATGAAAACTACAACAATAAACCAAAATATATGTAAACATACACAAAACCAACATTGAACTCAACCCTCTGGTGGCAATCACACCATGGTCACCACTGATGCTGTGGGGCAGGCACTGGGGAGGTCTCAGACTGGGCATAGAGGTAGATGGGAAGGGGATTCAGGAGCTGGATTAAGGAACACACAGACTGGGATTCAAGGTAGGACAGAGTCCTCCTTGGACGCTGGTCATTGAAGAGGCTTGACCATTGTGATCCCTCAGCTTTGCACTGAATATGATGGACGTGGGATGGAATCCCTCGTTGGGCAGTTTAGGGTCCCCTGTTCTACCCTTGTGAGGGGACAAGGTCCCACCAACCCTTGGCAGTAGCTCCAAACATGGAGCGTTATCACTGCAAGAAGCAGAGACTCAAAATCCACCATGAACTTCAGACAGTGCAAGAACTTAGAAGAGACTTGGCTGAAAAGTGCAATCACTGACTAGAACTAATTCTGTCCTAGCTCAAACCAGGACACCTGGTTGCTCATCTCCACCCTAAACACCATCTGACACCTCCTGCATGAGCAGTTGCCAGGAGGTGGCTGATCTGAACATCCATGAGGATATTCCTGATGAACTTCAAGTCTACTCTTGGCTGGGGATATTCCAGCTTTAAATCCCACCTTCTGCTCACAGAACACTGAAAACTTCCTTGCCCTGGAAGCCCACACCTTGGCAAGGAAGGTGCCAAGACTGAATGAACCTTGTTATGGGTAGCAAAAGAAACTTCAGGTTTTCTCACATCAAGGCACAAACCCAAACCAAGTGAAGGCTTCACTTTGTCTCCTCCCATGGAACAGAAATTGTCCCCACCCCAAGCATTTCCCAGCAGGCTGAGTGTAGGGATGGGGTGTAAACATGGCAATGACCTCCCTGGTGATACAACCTCCAGCAAAACCCGTGGGGACCTTTGGAGATCACTCCTAGGGGGTTGAGAAAGGAGCTGAACTCTTCACCCAAGACTCATGCTCCAACTGAAACGTTATTTTAATTAATTTTCACCACCTGAGGGACTTGCTACCAATTTCCACCAAGGGCTTGTTGTGCTGTGGGGAGGTGAAGGGAAAAATAAGCTCATGTTTTTCAGATGTCACCCAGGCTCCAGCTTGTTTGCACTGTCACTGCTGAGGGCCACGTGAGGCAGCAGGATTATTTTTAGTCGCTGGGTGGAGGATGGGGACACAGACAATTTGAGCTCCGTGGAGGTTATCTCCATGTCAGTGGCTGTCATTGACAAAAAGTCTTTTAGTTACGGCAAGACTTGTGTTATATAGGAAGAAAAACAGATGACAAATGGGGCAGAGAGGAGTTCTGGTTGCTGTACAAAGGTTTTCTTATAAATAAGTAGCTGGACAATCATGCAGCTATGGTAGGTCAATGTTCCTGCTGTAAATGTCATCACTTCAACTCAATTTCTGCATATGCAAAGGCCAGTTGAGGTCGACCAAAGTATTTGGCCATGAAGGATGGGTTGGAGGATGGGTTGAGAGGCTCTGCTCAAGCTAAGAGCAGGTAGATTTTGCATGATGGAATCATTAAGGTTGGAAAAGACCTCTAAGATCAAGGCCAACCATCAACCCAACACTACCATGACCACTAAACCATGTTCAGAAGTGCCACATCTACATGTTTGTTGAACCCCTCCAAGGATGGTGACTCCACCACCTCCCTGGACACCCTGTTCCAATGCTTGACCACTCCTAAAGAAATAGAAATGAAGGAATTTTTCCTGGTAGGATATAAAACTCTGGATCTGATCAGCAGAGTCACTGCTACTTGCCCTCAAAACCCCTCACTTTGGATTTGGAAGCAAGGTCAGATGTTTGCTGGCAAGTGTGGACAAAGAGCAAATACCCAGAAAACAGAGACTTGGTGGCAATTTACTGGAGAAATCATAAATTCAGTGCAGATACTGTTGGGGAGAGACTGACACAAACATCTTGAAAATTTTGGTTTTCCTTGTTTAAACCTATTTTTAAATTTTCTTTAAAGAAATATGCATTAAAAACTAGATAATATAATTATTTTTTCCCCAAGAATCATGTTATTGAGTTTGTTACTTAATTGCTACACATTTGGGAGGACTGGGGGTTGGTCTAGATGACCTTTAAAGGTCCCTTCCAACCCAAGATATTTTATAATTCTATGATTTTGAGTTGACCCAGATCCACCCCCACATCTCCTGACCTGTTTGCTGGGACCAACACTAAGCAGACCACTCCACTACCTGAAATCCCATCATGAGTATAAGTCATCCACTGCAGTTTAGGTGCCAATTCATTATTTATCACAGCGGAAATAAAAAAAAAAATAAAGATACTGGAGACAAAGTGTTTCTGTGGTAAAACTTCCAGGCAGTGAATGGGTTTAGTTATGATTATTGCACAATTATTCATGACTTATAAGCATCACAAGCAGTAATTTCTAAGCAGGGTTACCCAGCCAACATGGTGCTCTTGCTTAGTTGAGCTCACAGGTCTTCTCTTTCCTCTCTTTCTCAATTTCCCACCATTTAAACTCTAACAAAAGTCATATATTACCCCCAAAAATCAAATATTTCTCACTGTACAGCCCCACTTCACCCCAGTGGGTGTATTTAATTTGAGAAAAGCCTGGAGAACATTATGTGCTACCTTAGTAAACACGTGGGAAGCCTCAGCTAATGAAAACATGGGCAATATTTCCTATAAAGAATAATGAAAATCAGCCTGTGATGCTCAGCTTGAAGATGTAGCCTCCAGATTTCATTTAGCTGGAGTACATCTCTAGAGCTAAGTTCTTCCATCCTCTGGAGATGCTAAACAGGGCAGTGCACACACATTTTGTCCCTCAATAAGACACCTGAATTTTTTTCCACCTCGACTCCTATTTCTGCAATTTTTCAAAGCACCTGAATGCAGCTTTTCTGTTAAAGGAAACAAGTATCCTAAACAAAAACTGACTTTAAAGCAGCAGCTCTTGCCCCAGAAAAGAGGAGGAAAGGGTAAACTCAAGGATGGCAGCATCTCCATTAGCCAGAGAGCCTCGGAGAGAAGCTGCTGCCCTAAAAAGCTCCCAGGTAACCTCTGAAACCCCATTTAGAGTGGTTTCCATCCCAACCTGTGTCCTGGAGAGATGAGCTGGAGGCATTACTAACACCCCGTGGACTTGCACATCTCTCCTCTCATGTGGAAATGAAGGGAACCAGCTTTTTCTTGCCTTCCCATTTGTGCAAGCACCAGCAAACACGAGCTAAGTCCATGGTTCTCCAACAGCTGGAGGTGAACGTGCCCAGAGAACACCACTTATGGTCCCAAGAGCATGGAGAGCTTGAAGCACAAGTGATCCCACAACCCCAGTGTCAGTGGGGAGGTCACTGCTCACCAGAGGTCCTTGGGAGAGACAAAGCAACACCTCTGGTGGCTTCTCCTCCAGCTTGCAGCAGCAATAGAGGCTGTCACCTGCTGGGTCTGGCTGTCCCACCAGTGATAAAAGCCCCTTTCTTCCCAGTCCCACACTTCTCATTCACTTCTTGCTAAACCATTTCACAGTGTTCACGTCAAGTCTTTCAGCAGCTGCTGCCCCCAGCCCTAATCCTCCCCTCTCTTTGTCCTCTCCAGCAGGGTCCCTGCTGCCCTGGCCCTGCCTCTTTCTCCTCCCTGGCTCAAACCCAGACAAAGAACCACAGAAAATACACATTTAGCAGCTGCAAACAAGAGACCAACTCATTCTCCTCATGGAAAATAGGAATAGGTCCTGGGCCACCTCAGGGAAATGCTCAATAAGTACCAGAAATGGTTTCTTCTGCCCCAGGTACCCAGTTTTTAGAGAGGATGACTCTTACTTGCAAGGGAATTAATGATCACTGCATGTTAAACACAAGGTCCTTCACCCTTCTTAAAAAAGGGTGTGATGTTTCCCTTTTCCCAGTGCAGAGGGGTTGGACTAGATGACCTTGGAAGGTCCCTTCCCACCCAACCCATTCCATGAATCTATGGTTCCATGATCAAGGCACCCAAGCATGATTCCCCAGCTGTTTAAACCTGCACTAAAGACACATCATCTGCTTGTGAAGTATCTTTTGCATATCAAAACCACATCTAGACTCTTGGTTTGTTGGTATTTTTGAGAAAATACAAGGAGGACACTCCCTAAAGATGCTCTGGTGGCTCCAAGGAAATGATACTTGGGATGGGTTGGACGTTGAGTGGAAGATGCTCAGACCTCAGAGAAAATCCACTTGCTGTTGTCAAGCCTTGGAGAACAGATCTGTAGGTTCTCAGGAGAGACTTGGTAAGGGGGTGGCACTGGTGTAAGGTAGGAAACTTGGGAAAGAGTTTCCTGGATGCTTGCTGGGTGACCAAGTTAAATTCTTACTGTACCTCAGTATTTCTCTAGGATATTAGGAAGGGGGAAATGACAGTTGCAGGGATGTTGCTGAGGTGATCTCTTAATTTTTCCTCTTCTGACAACTCAAAAGGCAACAATAATAACCTAGAGCAAGAGCAAAAAACAAGCAAGACTTGGCAATAATATATGTATTTATGGAATCTGTGAGTGCCTTGCCTTTGCCTCTAAAATTATGGGGAAGAAGCAGCTTTTCAAGTCCCAGAAAATCCTAGAAAATTCCTAGAAGGGACAGTTCTTAGACACCTCCCAGTTTTGCAAGGGCACACAACAGAGTGTTCACAGTGGTAGGAAAACCCTGAAGCTCTGAGGGACAATGTCACAAAAAAAGCATCAGAGGGAGGCTCCAAACCAGTGGAAAAGTTCACGCACAGACAAAGAAAAGGGAAGACTTGAAAAAGGGGAACTGAAAAGAAAGTAGGTGAGAAAAACTTCAATGAACACAGTGGTGCAGCAGCTAGAGAAGAATGAAGCAGAGAAATCTGGTGTAGTCAGTAAAGTTAAAAAATATTCAGGGAGAAAACATCATTATTATTATTTCTATGATATTTCTTTCTAGTGGTTGGACTCGATGATCCTATAGCTCCTTTCCAATCACAGCAATTCTGTGATTACCCAGGGAAAAAAGCAGCTTCAGAAGAATCAGTGGAAATATTTCAAGCAAAAAGAGCAGAGCGATGAACCCACACAGTGATAAACAAACAAAATCTGAGCAAAAATTAGGAGGCATTGTGGGAAAGGGATGCATCATGTTATCTCTTGGCTAACAAAAAAAACCCCTAGAGTGGGATGATTAAGCAAAGTGAAAGGCAGGGAGCTGATGAAGGCATTCAGAGAAGAATGGGGTCTAACTGGAAGACATCAGAGTTGGATGAAATCCACAAGTGTTGGTTAAAAATCCTCACCAAGCTGCGTCTGAGCTCTTAGGAAATGCTGCAAAAGGCTGGAGGATGCTCATGGAAAATGAAGAGAAACGAGAAATGGGAAGAGGTGGAACCATCCTAAAAACCTGTGAGGGACTTACTGATGATCTGAGAGCTCCTCAGTGGAACAATCAGGGAGAACCAGAATATTTTGAGGGTGGAGCCTGGAGAAGAGAAGGCTCCAGGGAGACCTTATTGCAGCCTTCCAGTACTTCAAGGGGGTCGAGAAGAGAGATGGGGACAGACTTTTTAGCAGGGACTGTTGGGACAGGACAAGGGGTGATGGGTTCAAACTAAAAGAGGGAGATTTGGAGTAGAGAGAAGGGGGAAAGTTTTGAATCTCAGGCTGCCCAGAGAGGTGGTGGCTGCCCCATCCCTGGAACCATTGCAGGGGAGGTTGGAAGAGGTTCTGAGCAACCTGAGATAGTTGCAGATGTCCCTGCTCAGTGCAGGGGGGTTGGACTGGGTGACCTTGAAAGGTCCCTTCCAACCAGTCTATGATTCATGTCATGAAGCATCTGGGACTGGGGAGGGAAGTGCATCAGCTACAACACAGTGAAGGACATGGCAGGAGACTTCTTATCACCCTTCCTCTCCATCATAATGTTGCTTCTGTGACTGGCAAAGCTGAGACACCCTGAGCAATGTTATTTAGTGACAAAAGAGGAGACCCTATCTCACATCTCCTCAATGCAACAGCTTGAAATGACATGGTCAGGAGGAGGCAAAAATTAATTTCCCCAGTTGAAACTGCAAGGCTCCTTTGAAGGAAATGAGAATTTTATTTAGAGCAAGATTTCACACCAAAAAAAACCCCTGTTGAAGGTATCACAGGAGATTGAAACAGCTACTGAGGTGTAAGAATAGAGCACTAGACACCATAAACGCCTGGAATTAGTCCAAAGATGAGGATAAAAAGGAAGGTGGCTTTAAAAAGAGCTTTAAGAAATATCCTAAAGATATTTCAGCAAGCAAAATACATTAAAGGTCATCACCACACATTCCATCCACTGCAAGGAGAAACCAGACCCGAGGCAGGACAAGTTAGCACTGAAGGAAGCAATAAACAGGAGCAGGGATGTGAGAAGATCTTGGTGTTGATCAAGAGAGAGGAAAAGGGCTGAGAATAGTTCAGGATATTACAGAAAAGGAGCATATGGTGACAGGGAGTTAAATCAGACGCTTCTAACTGGGTCTTGGGCAACACTCCAGGGCTGGATGGCAAAGATGGTCCTTCATGTGTCAGCCTTTGGATAGACAACATGCACAGGCAGGGGGGTTGGGAAGAGGCTCCATGGCCTTTGGGTCACTCTTCTCCTGATACATAAAGCAATATTTTTCCCACTGGCATCTCTATAATACGTTCCTTGAGAGCTTTACATGCATTAAGTGTTCCTAAAGAGATGTTGCTTCTGGTTGTTACTTGAAGACATCTTGAGGCATGATTTTTCCATCTTTTTTTTTTTCTCTACAAGGTCAACAACATCACAAACATATTTATCTGCCACACATATCACTGTGTTCCTCCAGCTTTTGGCTCATCTATCCTCATGTGACCTGTGAAACCTCCATCTTATCGCCTACTGTGACCTTGTGAAACCACCACCCATGGTATGAAAACCCAAACTACCTCTGCTACTACTACATCTTATGCCCTTGGGAACAGCATGAACACCTCCCACCATTCTACCTGCCATGTCCCCCTTTCCTCAGCTTCCCCCAAGCCTTATGGGCCAAAGTCTGCTTCCAAAAGGACACATTCAACTCAACTTGCAATGCAGTAGAGAGACAGTTGGGTTAGTTGGGCTTCCCTGCCCTGCTAGGCAATCTAAGAAGTATGGGATGACAGCATCATCTTGGTTGGAAGAGACCTTTAAGATCATTGAGTCCAACCATTAACACCTGCCAAATTCACCACTAAACCATGTCCCTCAGCTCCACATCTCCACAGCTTTTAAATCCCTCCAAGGATGGGGACTCCACCACTGGGCAGCCTGGTCCATCACTTTTCAACCCTTTCAGTGAAGACCAACCCTTTTGGTGAAGCAGGGTAAATTCAGCCTGGTCAGAGCTAGCTGGAGACTCCAGCACTGCTGGACCAGTTTCTTTTCCCACCATTGAAGTTTCTCAAACTGCCCAATCCCAAAGACCATCTAAAGAACCCGTGTGTTAATCAACAACAAGCAATACATTCAGCATTTTTATGGATAACATGGTATTTTTGTATGGAATATAGATGGTATCATGTCCATTAAGCACAAGATTCACAAACAACATCAAGAAAGTAGAACAGCAGCAAAAACATCATGAAGGCTTCAGCTTTTGGGTCAAGCTCCTACATAATCCAAGCAACACTGATATTTACACCACCTGCTAATCTGTTAAATACAAACCACCCCCAAAACTCTTCCACTGGACTCCTCATAACCCAAAAGCACCAAGAAATTTAAATAGGGCTTGTCCTCATAAAACTGAGTCAGGCTCTGCACCCGTGGACTCGCCAGCAACGGTTGAAAAGATTAAAATACCCCAGAATTGCTCCAGCTCTAAATCTGCCCGGGGCTCAGAGGATAAATGCCTCACCTCATTATCTTTAAATGCTGCATCTCAATCTGGTTTAGAAGAGAGCAGAGGCTGCGAGCTGCCAATCTGCTGCACGGGGAGGAGAACAGAAATACCACCATGGACTGGGGGCTCCAGCAAGAGCCACGCTCCATTTTTGGGCTTCCCTTGCCCATCCCCAGCTCCTCAGCTCGCTCTCTTCCAAGGATCATCCCTCCACACATGATGACTGGATGTCAGCTCCAATTGAAATGATCCCTCTTCTCAGCAGGCAGCGTTTCAGTGCCTGAAGGACAATGTTATTTATACGCTGCAGATCAAGCTCCTGCTGGTGGCTCCTGCTGTCACCACCAGCCAATGCGGTGGCTTGTCCGCCTGAAGTGTCCTCTCAGAGATGAGTCACATACACCCCCTTTGACCCTCAAACAGGTGGAGGTCCCACTTTGTGGAGAGTCCAATCTAAGACAGCTTTGCTCCAGCCCTGAGGAGCCATGGGGCAGAAGCTCTGGGGCAGGAAGAGAGGCTCTGAGGAGCCTCTAGAAGCCCCGGACAAAAGCTCCAGCATCACTCCTCTACCTCTCTATTGTTTCTAAATTTGAGACACACAAAGGCGAGGAGATCTTCTGGACCATTGTACAAGCAACACCATGAGTATCAGCAGTATCATGTAGGAATCAATCTAAGAGGCTTCCATGTCAACCTTCCCACCTCACCCAGCAACCCTGGGTGGTTTCCTTGACCATCCCTTACCTCTTTTAACTTGTCCAGCTCGTTCTGCAGTGTCTGCTTGGATACCTCCACCTCAATAATCTGCTGCCGAAGGACTTCATTCTCATCCTCTGCTTTGACACGTTTCTCCTCCACGTTCTCCAGCTCATGGTGCAGTCGGACAGAAACATCTTTGGCTACCTGGGCAGAAGAACACAAACCCATGAAGAGGATCCATGAGGAGCAACAGCTCCAGCATCTCTCTCACAGCAAGCAGCACATTCCAACCCTAGACAGCTGAGAGATTTTGAATGATGAGACCAGTGATGAAGGACTCCAAGCCTTCCAAGTACCAAAACGAATATTCCTTCTAATAAAGAGGAAAACCTCTTTGATTGGCCACCTCCAGCTCCCTCTCCACATGTCATGAGTGGCAGGAGGCAACAAGCAGATACCAAACCCACACATCAAAGTCCCAGCACATCCCATCAATCCAACAAGAGATGAGGAATTGGGTTGTGAAGTTGTCAGGTCATCCATCAAAGCCCCATCCATGCAGCAGCTTCATCCACCCAAATTTGTGGCTCCAGCAGCAAATCACCACTGGGCAAGAGCAATATGAAAATATCTGCCAGCTTAGGTTGGCTGAGTCCAGCCCAGCAAGAATAAATATTTACTCCAAAAACATTTGGAAAGGTGATTCATCACTGGAAATGATGAATTACAAGTCAGCAGAAGCAAAGCAAACTAAAAAAACCTCAACATCTCTTTCACTGTATATGAGATTTTTACTGAGTAAAGTATCATTTCTATTATGATAAAGTTATTTTTTTTCTATCTGAAAAGAAAAAATTAGGCCTGACCTTTTGAGAAGTTTGGGGACTTGACACCTCACTCATTTCCCCTGCTGGGAACCCATCATTCCAATTTCAGAGGGTTTTATGTTTTGCATTTTTAAGTACAAAATGCTTAATAATTCTAGTGCAAAGCAGAATTAGAGAAGATATTTTCAAACCAGCTACAAGAAAACAATATTAAGGAGGATGAGTAAAGAAAGATAAGCATCGTGCCCATATAAAGCTGAGCCTTGATGGAAACATTTCTGAAAAATCTATAAAATCTCTTCCAGTATGAACATAATTTTTGCAGGAATTTGGTTTTTTTTGGGGGAAATAGCACTTTGATTTTCTGCCTTGCTAAAATATTCTGTTTCTATTATAGCAACACGTTAGGCACTAAGAAATGCAATTTGGGTTTTTTACACTTATTTGGTAGAAGGAAGAAGAAAAAAAAGGAAGGAGGAATTGGGAAAATACATCAGGTTGTGTTTATACAGTTTTGCAAAGGTTTTCAGAAAAAAAAAGAGTAAAAAAAAGTGGTGGAAGCCCCATCCCTGGACATTTTGAAGGCCAGGTTGGATGGGGCTCTGAGCAACCTGGTCTAGTGGGAGGTGTCCCTGCCCATGGCAGGGGGGTTGGAACTAGATGATCTTTAAGGTCCCTTCCAACCCAAACCATTCTACGATTCCACGACAAAACCCTTTAAATCTTTCCAATGCACAAATGTCACTTCACTGATGGGAATCACAGAATCATTCAGGTTGGAGAAGCCCTCTAGGATTAAGTCCGACCTTCATCCCAACACCTCCCTGACCCCTAAACCACGTCCTGAGGGGCCACATCTTTCATTCTGAATCAATCTGAGAATGAAACACGTGCTTTTTGACTCCCTCACACACCTTTTTGATGATGCTAAGCATCACCTCTTCTCTCCACTCTTCTCTCTACCCTCCACTGCAGAAGGAAATTAATCCCGACGTTCGGAGATCTCCTGCCTGTCCCCCGCGTCACCTCCCTCCCATGGCCAGCAACCAAACCCCCCACCAGCTCCTTCGCACCCACCTTTAAATCTTGTTCCAGGCTCCTGATGAGCTCTCCATCCACGTGTCCTGTTTGTGCAACTTTCAAGCTCTTCTGCTCTGCTTTCCTGAGGCGATACTGCAGGATGCGGCAGTTCTTGTTGGCCCGGTCCAGCTCCCGCCGCAGCTCCTGCAGCTGGTAAACATCTTCCTCCAAGTAGCTGTCTCGCATCTCCTCCATCTCAGCCCGGAGTTCATCCAGCTCATCCTGGGGGAGAAAGTCAAAACAGAGCTCCAGCATCCCCCCAAACCTCACCCCGGGGAGGAAAAGAGGAAACGTGCTCATTGGGATCTCAATGGAGGGATCCAGACCCCAGCAGCAGCTCCACAAGTCACAGGAGCACCAGTTTTATCCCAGTATTTACTAATTACACTGAACTGAACTAATGAAGGGTTGTTACATGTCTTAGGATTGCTTTAATAATTAAAACCAGACCATCTGCTTCTCTGCCTCCTGAAACTGGTTGTGATTTCAGCTGAGCACCTCCAACATGGAGCTGGTGGAGCGGGGCCAGGAGAGGTCCCAGCAATGCTGGGAGGGCTGGAAGCCTCTGCTGGGAGGGTTGGGCTTGGTCAGCCTGGAGAAGGCTCCAGGGAGACCTTTCAATAACAGGACCACAGGGACAAAATAAAATCATAGAAAGCCAGGTCAGAAGGGACCTCAAGGATGATCTGGTCCAACCTACGCCCGTAGGAATAACCTGGTCATTCTTTTCTTGGGCATCATGAACCGTCCCAATTCTCCATTACACCACGAGCAGCACATGCTCCCTCAAGTCAGATTTAAAGCTTTACAGCTGAACAGGATAAGCTCCATCATTCCCATTTGTTTAATCTGTACAGGACTGAAGCTCCAGGGCTAAAACTCTTACAAAGGTCTTCCAAGCACATGAAACTAGTGCACGAGAGGAAAACTCTGACTCTGTTAACATTGAACAAAGCTGGGGGAAAAAAAATAAAGGGAAAAAAAAAAAAAAATTTAATGAAAAGGGCCAGGAAAATATTTGCAACGAACTATTAATTTTAATTTTATTTAAAATTTGCACTGGATGCTACAAAGACCAAATTTTCTGTGGAAAACAGCTTAAATTCCCCTTGAATTTAGGAATAAAGCATCTTTTGGATGAGCTTTAAAACACGACTCTGCAAACACAGTGAGGGTACAAATTTTGACATTATAAGGAGCAGAAACCTCATTGTACGGGCTGATTTATGCTGTATTACTCCAGTGTTTGGGGCTTGGACCTACAGAATCTGTCCAGCCCTGGGAGGAACAACCCCAATGGGGCAGATTAAATCTGAGTAGTGAAATTAAACCCTATTTTTAGATATTAAATAAATAAATATATATATATACAGCACAAAATTATGGATGCTGGGATAACCTTTTACTAGTTAAACACATAATCTTGCTCTTGAGACAAGCCATAAAAGCAGTGGGAAGGGTGTAGATGCCTCCAGTTCATCCCAGCTTATTCTCCATGGTAGGTCCTTGTGGTTCTGCTGGAGATGCTGAAACCTTGTGCTAGGAGATGCTAAGTTAAGATTACTACAAATCCAGGACAGCTCAACCTCCTCCTCTGAAGTGATGTGTGTGCAGGGAACAGAAGAGGAGTTAGAAAGTGAGGGAAGTGGGAATTGCAGCTGAAACGAGGATGGTCCTACTGGTAATTCAACCGCCACCATGGAGGAAAACATGTCAATCATGGGTGAAATCAAAGGGCACAACCTTCCAAATCCCAAACTCAAGGCAAAAAAGATGCTTTGGCTGTGAGGCAGTTGGAAATACCAGATAAACCCAATCCCTGCCTGGAATCATAGAATCATTAAGGCTGGAAAAGACCTCTAAGATCATCAAGTCCAACCACCAACCCAACACTACCATGGCCACCAAGCCATGTCCTGAATAAGAACAATACATTTTATGGAGTGAGAGTTAAAGCTCTTGCTCTCCAGAGGCGTTGAGTTTGGGAATGTGGACTTGAACACCATAAAACTGAAGAAAGGGATCAGAAGAGGCATTTAAGAGTCATTAAAACATCCCTCATGAAAAAAAAATGCTTCCTTAAACAAGGAGGACCTGGGAAATGAAACTGGGAGGTGAAATGGTGGCAGAAGAAGCTTCACTTTGCCCTATGTCCCTGCAGGGGATGAGAGTCTCCTCTCCATCCCTTTTAATTTCATGGTAATTACCTTCAGTAAGAACCAGGCAGAGAGTCCTGGAAGGAAGAACATTGTTCAGGAAAAAACTAAACTGCTTTTCCACCCAGATGTCACCCTGGTCATCAGAAAGGCCAAAGAGAAGCTATTTGGGGTCTACCATCTGGGATTCATGGTGTGGTTGTATGAACACTGGGACATCCTTCAACCACAGCTGCAGATTTCAGTGCAAAAGCCCCAGAATTGGGATTTGCTTTCCCAAACTGGTGAACTGGTCAAAGGGTTTCCCCTATTGCTGATGGTGACATCTGAACCACGCAAAGAAGACATCAGAAGATGTCTCCTTAATACCTTCACTGATGCCACGCTTGCTTGTTATTGATTTAATTTATAATGGGGTATAATTAAGGGCAAATTAAAGGAATATGGCTTGTTTAGGATTCTTAGAGAGGGAGAAAAAGAGTCAGGCCATGGATCTATTCCACTAAACCCATCCTCATACGAGTCACCCCCACTGGAGCTACCAGGAACACTCCTACCACTGTGTCTACCTGGCCAGGCTGGTTGAGATCCATAATGAGGTCTGAAAGTCAATTTTCCTTCAGCCCACAGAGCATGGGAGGACCAGATTCCTCTGGGAATAAACCAAACAGAAACCTGCGCTCCAAGAGGGCACCAAAGGTGCTCCAAGAGTCTCGAGTCCTCCAGGCAACTGGAGGAGATGTAGATGATGAGGATGCTTCATCCAAGGGGTCAAACTAAAGGCAGGGCAAAGAAAGAACCTTGAAACTACGTCTAAAGACAGAGGTAGGGGCTGCATCTACCCTCACCAAGCTGATAATTAGTGGCTAATTAGCAAAAAAACCCTCTGCACTCATCCTGTGAATAGAAACTCAAAACTGGAATCCAACCACGATCCAAAAATTAAAAAAAAGGGCATTTTGGAAATTATTATTATTAAAATTCCATGCAGGGAAAAGATGTATGGATAGTAAATTCATTATTGTATTAATTATTGTATATTTAAGGTTATGTATAGTAGCAAACTGAATGTCTTTAGGGTCCAAATTAGAACATATTGATGTCCAGAAGTTATATACTAACTTCAAACCAGTTGCAAACTAGGTGACAAAAAAATATAATAAACTATTATTTATTATAATATATAATATACATTACATTATAATAATATATTA